>CM041778.1:128685369-129126801 GCA_023374045.1 Limonium bicolor | reverse complement strand
GCTCTTGAAGCTTTGAGAAGATAGAAATGAAGAGCTTGATGAGAGGAAGAGATTGGTGGTGTTTGTTTTTGATTTGGACAAGTGAGCTAGATTTTACAAGTGGTCAAAGCTAGAGTTTTAATGGTGGTGGTGGTATTACCGTGAGAGAACAGCAAGAAGGGAGGAAGATGGTGTTTGTAACCGTGGGAATGAAGGAAGGAAATGAGAATGAAGATAGAATTTGCTTTTAAGGAGATATTTGTAGTAATAAAGTAAAAAGTAGTTTTAATTAGTTTTTTACTTACTTATTACATTAACTAGAGAGTGGTGAGTCACCACACTTAGAAAACCGGCCCCCTTTATTAATATGAGGGTACTTTAGTCTTTGTTTGTCAATTTAATTACTTAATACAACATATGTTATAAACTAGCTTATAAAAAGCACTATTCATCAAAACAAGGCACTTAGAAGTGAAATTTTTGATTTCCCATTAATATAGCCACCCAAATGTGATACTATATAGTACACATATATATTTAAGAGTAATGATGGACATTTAGCCATTCAAAACTCATTTACAAGACAATTTTTCAAAAATGTGCTTTAAGACTTCTTAAAGCACATTTTGTGTTTTAACTTGTTTTCAAGCTTGGTTTCTTTGGTAATTGGTTTAATAAGTTCATTAGTATATAAATGAGGTCTTGGTAAGTTCATTAGGTCTTAACCAAGTTTATCCCAAGCTTAGAGCACATTTTGGCTCTTATTGACTTTAAAGCACATTTTGTGTTTTCTTTTGTTTAAATTTGTTTACTAATGTTTCTAAGACTCTTTTTAGTCTTATTACACCATATTTAGGTGTTTAAACAACATAACTAGGTTTGGGTATTTCAATCTACCCCCCTTAAAAGAACTTTGTCCCCAAAGTTCATACTTCCATATAACCTAAACATTAGAACATGAGAACACATATCAACCACACTTCCATATCACATTAATAACATCTTTACATCACATCGGACACATGGTCCAAACAAAACAAACATCACAACATCATTCAGACTCAGCGGTCTGTAACATAACATAGACAATGTATACCTGTACATGTCGCACACAACATAACCGAAACTGCTCTAACCCCCCTCTACCCCCCTTAAATAGGGGTACGCCCCGTACCCTATACATACAAAGACTAAGAAGTAAACAATGACGGGTACTTCGCCTTCATCTTATCTTCCAGCTCCCAAGTGGCCTCCTCAACGTCCTGGTTAGACCAGAGAACCTTCACCAGTCTCACAGACTTATGGCGAGTGTCTCGAGTCTTAGTGTCCAGAATCCGTACCGGAGTCTCCACTGATCGCATGGTCGGTCTCTAAAGTTAGCCTTTCAGGCTGAAGCACATGAGACGGATGAGACATATACTTCTTCAACTGGGACACATGAAATACATCATGTACCTTGCCCAGCTCGCGGGTAAATCAAGTCTATAAGCTACCGGGCCGATCCGCTCCGTCACAACATAAGGCCCCACATACTTTGGGCTCAACTTGCCTTTCTGGCCAAAACGAAATACTCCCTTCATGGGGGATACTCTCAAAAATACCTGATCGCCCACGGCGAACTCCAGGTCGCGTCGGCGCACATCTGCGTACGACTTCTGTCTATCCTGAGCTGCTTTCATATTAGCCCGGATCTGGCGAACTTCTGCCTGAACTTGCTCAAGATACTCTGGTCCTATAATGACCGTCTCACTCGACTCATCCCAGCATAATGGTGTGCGGCATGGTCTACCGTACAATGCCTGGAAGGGAGACATCTTGATCGAAGCATGGTAATTGTTGTGTAACTAAACTCGATCAGATGTAACTTATCAATCCAGCTGGTCTGAAAGTCAAGTGCACATGCACGTAGCATATCCTCAAGTGTCTGAATGGTGCGCTCACTCTGACCATCGGTCTGTGGGTGAAACGCTGTGCTCAATTTTAGTTCAGTACCCAATGCCTCTCGTGTAGACTTCCAATATCTGGATAGGAATCTGGTATCTCTGTCAGATACAATCGTCTTTGGTACACCATGATGTCTTACAATTTCTTTATCGAAGAGTTCTGCCAATTTTGCCACTTTCCAGGTGTCCTTCATCGGAATGAATCGGGCCACCTTGGTCAGTCGGTCAACAACAACCCAAATCATATTCAGACCTCCCCTTGCAGGTGGAAGCCCTACTACGAAGTCCATAGATATGTCATGGAACTTCCACTCTGGCACTGGCATTGGCTGCACCATACCACCAGGCCGTCGGTGCTCAAACTTGACCTTCTGACAAGTGAGACACCTCAACACATAGTCATTTACATCCTTTTTCATTCCAGCCCACCAAAATAACGTTTCATACCCTTATACATCTTTGAAGCTCCGGGGTGAATCGAAGTAGTAGAACAATGGGATTCACTCAATATGCGCTCCTTCAACTCAGCGCTACTCCTGGGTATACACAGTCGGCCATTAAGCCTAATCAGGTCATCATTGTGGAGTCTGAAGTCGTACTTCTGACCCTCGAATGTGCCATCAATAAGCTTCTGTCTAATCTCCATCATGTACTGATCCGTCATCTGAGCACTCCGCACCTCTTCAACAAGCCAGTATGAGAGACTAGCGAATGGAGAGAGTGTGCTCGGCGACTCAATGCGTCAGCTACCACATTTGCCTTACCCTCCTTATACTGTAAATTGATGTCATAATCATTAAGAACTCGACCCACCTCCTTTGCCTCATGTTCAACTCTTTCTGAGTGAACAAGTATTTCAAACTCTTATGGTCGGAATAGATTGTCACGCTTACCCCATACAAATGATGTCGCCATATCTTCAATGCGAAGACAATGGCACCCAATTCTAAGTCGTGGGTAGGGTAGTTCTCCTCATGCTTCTTCAGCTGTCGGGAGGCGTAAGCTACGACCTTCCCGTGTTGCATCAACACACAACCCATACCCCTGCCTGATGCATCGCAATAGACCTCAAAACCATCTGGACCGTCTGGTAATGTCAGAACCGGTGCAGATGTCAGAGCATCCTTGAGACTCGCGAAAGAACTCTCACAGTCGACTGTCCACTCGAATGGTGCATCCTTTTTCATCAAGGAAGTCATCGGCTTCGAGACACTGGAGAAGTTCTTCACAAACCTCCTATAGTAACCTGCCAGACCGAGGAAGCTCCTGATATCGGTAACTGTCTTCGGCCTAGGCCAGGTGCGCACTGCATCTATCTTTGCCGGATCAACAGCGATCCCGGCCTCAGAAATCACATGTCCAAGAAATGATACTTGGTTCAACCAAAATTCACACTTAGAGAATTTAGCATACAGCTGATTTTTCCTCACGTTTGCAATACATCTCTCAGGTGGCTTTCATGCTCACCTCTCGATTTCGAATACACAAGTATGTCATCGATGAAGACTACCACTGATTTGTCCAACTGATCTTGGAATAAACGGTTCATTAAGTCCATGAACTTTGCTGGTGCATTTGACAAGCCAAACGGCATAACTGTGAACTCATAATGCCCATACCTAGTTCTGAATGCTGTCTTTTCGATATCACTGTCACGGATGGCAATCTGGTGGTATCCGGAACGTAGGTCTATCTTGGAGAATACTGATGCTCCCCTCAGCTGATCAAATAGATCGTCGATGCGTGGTAAGGGGTAACGGTTCTTCACCGTAACAGCATTCAGCTCCCGATAATCAATACACAGGCGGAGGCTACCGTCCTTCTTCTTCACGAATAGGACCGGCGCTCCCCATGGTGAAACACTAGGGCGAATAAAGCCCTTGTCGAGTAGGTCTCTCAGCTGCTCCTTGAGCTCTGTCATCTCTGCTGGAGCCATACGGTAAGGTGCTTTCGCAATGGGTCCGGTGCCCGGAACTAGATCAATCTCAAACTCAACCTCTCGTGCTGGCGGCATGCCCGGCAGTTCCTTAGGAAATACATCAGGAAACTCCGACACTACCGGCACATCTGGGCTAAACTCAGGGTCTCTCTCTATGTCCTGGACATAGCAGAGGTATACATCACTCCCTCGTCGTAACTCGTGATACATAGCCATGGCGGTGATGATCTGAGTCGAAGGCTCCCTGGGCCTCTGGCGGTAAGATATGGTACCCCCAGATGGACTCCGAAGAAGCAGTCGATGCTCGGCACACAGGATTCTGCCCTTGTACCGCTCCAACCAGTTCATCCCGACAATCACATCAAAACCTAGCCCGTCGAACTCTATCAAGTCGATCGGAAACTCTTCACCCCTGATTCGAACAATAGCATCTCGGTAGTAGCGGGTACATCTGATCCGCTCTTTCGACGGGAGAGTGACCACGAAGTCTGGCATCTCTTCACCGTCTAACCCCAGCCTCTTCGCAAATGATAGCGAAATGAATGTGTGTGAGGCTCCAGAGTCGAACAAGATCGATGCATCCACGCCATTCACTGGAAAGGTACCGGTGAGGATTGTGCCGCTCTTGCCGGCTTCTGCTCCTTATTGCAGACACTCAGTATACCTCCCGTTCCGAGTGCACAGCCTAATTCATTGGCAAACTAATAAGTATTGGGTAACAACACGGTTTATATGCTTCAAACAACTCCACTTTATTCATTAACACACTCTTTTTACAACATTCATTGGCTTATACTGTCGCCATGATTTACACTTACAACATCCTTAATACACACTGTTTTATCACATAATTATACAAGGCTTAAAACTGTCTGAAGGTCAAATTCAAACGTCCGGGTTTCATGTGTGTGGCATTGATCACTGCCGACGGTGCGGTATTCAGTTTGATCTTTCTGATGCCATGGTATAGCATCCTTGATTGCCCACCCATGATTAATACATCTCCCGATTTCAACAGTAGCTTCTTTGCGAGGTCAGCACGCTTCTGCTCGCCATACACAAACACTGCGGTATCACCAATGGACCAAGACACCACGGGTACTCCCTTACTTAGAGACTCGGGTGACTCGTCCTTGTCTTGGTGTATACCTAACCGTCCACCTTTCTGGTAGAAGTTCACACACATAGATCTGCTTTCACACTTGGAATTGAATCCATTTCAACTTGTTGAGCAATTCCCACGGCGTGATTAATGACCGCATGGAACTCCTCTGGTATACTTGGTATTGTTGCTCTTCTTCTTGCTTGCATTTCTTGATATGTCTTGGTGTAAGGGTTCCAGTCCTTACCCATGCACATCATCTTTAATTGCATTCTTGATCCGTTCGGGTATTCGGGTGTGTAGAACCCTCCTGGTTTTGCTCCAAGTTCGTCGCATCGCCTGATGATATGGATTTGTGCTTCCGGTGTCAGGTATCCATTTAAGAGTATCATACCTGGCTGGATAACCTGACATTGCTCCAATGGAAAGTCGGTGATGTTGATGGTGGTTTCTTCAGGGTTTGGTGTGGGTGGGATTGGATAACATATATTGAAGGTTCCTTTAAGTTTAGAGTACTCTAATTAGGTAAATCTCACACTATACTTTATCTATTTACTCACATGGTTGTTTATTTAAACTCACTCACACACATGCATGAAATGCGGTATGCAGACACTTATTTCATTCAACACTTTAGGCGGTACCTGGTCTAGAAGAGGGCTTGGCGCCTCAGACCGGTCCACCACATTCAGGGTGGCCTTGTTGGACCCCGACCCCTTCCCCTTCTGGGACTCTCCGTGTACCTCTGATCTGGGGTGGCTGGTTTGCCATCTTTTGGCCATCGGTGGTCGCAGTGGCCTTACCCTTCCATTGCCATTGCCCCTTGGGCCTGTAGTTCCTACTGTTTGGGTTCTGCCAGCATTCGTGATCGCGGTGACCCATCTTCTTACAATATCGGCACTGAACATCGTTATCCTTGCAGTCCTTGCCGGGGTGGTCGCCGTTGCACCCACTTGCAGTAATAGTGGCGCTCCGGTCCAGAGCCCGTGCTAGCTGCTATCACAATACACAATCAATACTTGCTCCACAACTTATCAACATATACTCTAACTTATCACACAGGATTAGACAATTACCCTTAGGTGGGTAAGAACGTAGGGGCTTGGCCGCATACGCATAGGTGAGCTGCAGAGGCTCCTCAGCAGTGGTGGTCTGGGTCTGGCCCTTGCCACCTTGTTGCTGTCCTTTCTGGGACTGGGGGTATGATTTCTTCTTCTTCCCTCCCCACTGCCCTTGCGTGCCTTGGCCCTCGTTCTGAGCCTTGCGCTTGAGCGCACTCTCCTCGTCCCTCAGACGGACGGTGATCTCCACAATTGCAGCGGCATGATAGCACTCCTATATTTAGGGTGTCAGTTATGCCCGCCAAATAAATTCACAACACATTAACACATCGTACACACTTATTCACATTACACTGTAGTTCCTTTACCTGCAAAGTGGTATATCCAGTAGGCCCCATGCCGTAGCGTAGGCGATAGTTCAGTCCGTTGTAGAAACGGTTCACAAGAATCCGGTCTGAGTAACCCAGATCCGGTAGCAGGTGGATAAGTCCGATGAAGGTGAGTAGTACTCATCTACCGTCATCTTATCCCCTTGCCTCAAACTGTCCAACTCCAGGCGCTTGGCCTCTTGCACATGTATAGGGTAGTACTTGGCTCGCAGCAGAGCCGTGTACTCCCTCCATAAACGTCGGGTCAGCAACTCTACCCTCTCGCACAAGCTTCCAACAGCTCTGTGCCGAGCCCTTCAAGTAAAAAGCAGCAAGTCGTACCTTGACCTGCTCAGGTGGTGCTAGGGTTTCAAAGGCGGTCTCCATTTCGGAGATGTACGCCTCGAGCTTACGGGGATCGGTCTCCCCACTGAATGAGGGCGGCCTCAGATCAGCCAACGCCTTGACCCAATTGGTCTCTCGTGGCGGTGGTGGTGGTGGCTGAACTCGGGCTGTTGCCCTTGCTGTATAGCAGCAACCAAATCGGGTACCAACTGGGCTACGGCGGCTGCAACTGCCTCAGCCATGGTCTGTGCCGTAGTATCATCGCCCTGGTCACCCATACCTCCAGTTCCGCGCCCGCGGCCTCTACCTCGTGGTCACCTGCCATCTGAATTCGTATGAACATCTCATTAGCATTATGCTTGCACACTTATCGGTCCAATGGTTATAACATCTTCCCGACAACCAGGTAATTCCACACTTAGTTAGTGGTTAACCTTTCCAAATCTGTTCACTTAGGCATCTGTAGTTAGGTTTCCTAACTCGGTATATCCCTAAGCTCGGTATTCTAGTCATCAGAGCGATACTTCGCTCTGATACCACTTTTTGTAACACCCCTACTACGCACATAACACTACTTGAAATCGCAACGGAATTTAAACAACTAAACAGTAACTAAACGATGGTGCTACAACGCCGTCAACCACCCACGTGGTTAATAAGGCTGAATAAATACAAGTGTACCGGTCTGATGATCAGACTCCCGAGCATAGAACTAATAACCATATATATACATCAACAAAATACCGAGTGTTTTACATAAATCCTTCACTGTATACCGTCACAACCAAGTATATACACGCCACGGGAGCACAGGCGCATCCCGGGCAAACATCCAAAAGTACTCCAAAAGTAAACTACACCCTAGGATCTAGAGCCACTCCGCTTCTTCGATCCTCATCCTGCAGTAAAAGAAATATGGATCCCCCGAGGGGGTCAACAACCCTTGGCTGGCATGGCTAACGCGCAGCCCATCGACTACCGGAATGCGCGCAACTAATTGTCATGATGACATGGTGTTTATTTTAAACACACAATCATACATATAAACATAACATGGGTATTGTACACATCATAACACACATCCCACACATACAATTCCTTTTAGGAAGAGAACCAACACAGTTAGTCCCCATTGAGAGCCTAGAGAATGTTGCCATGCTCATACTTAGCTCGTTACATAACTCGTTACCGTCTGGTTAGATTGAACGGTTAACTTAACACAAGGTGCCTCGGATATAGTGATCCAAGCACACCGAAATAACACATAGTATGCCCCTGTGGCCCGACGTGAGTCAGTAAAATAGCCTTGGTTAAGCTAAAGGGAAGGTTGGAAACCAAATTGGAAACTTAACCATAACATACAGAGAGAATCGAACCGGTTATGACATCGACTCCCATACTCACACGCGTGGCCGGAACAGACCGGACTCCTCACTTCCCCCGTTAGCCCTTGTTAGTAGTTTATCATTGAACTCAACAAACAATTCACAAATTAGGTCAAGTCTTATTAGACACACGCAAGGGAAGAGAGAGTCATACTTAACAACATAATAATATTTAACAACTGTAAACTCTTTACATGGTTTAATTCTTACAAGGTCATAACACACAGAAAACAAACAACACACAAGCCGGTGTAAACCGGTAGGCAACAGACTGCAAGAAAACCATACCTTGGTCCTTGCCTCGATTGATTTCCACCTTGAGAGAATCCTAAACACATTAGTAACGTCGGTTAATTATTTATTTAACTTCAAACTTACTAAATATTTAACATGATTGTATGACATGTTTTAATGTCTATTCTACCCTAGGTTATCTTCATTATACACCCTAGGGTTAACTACATAAGTCACATTCTTATCTGTTTTTTTTTTTACAAGTTTAGGTCCGACCGAACTTACCCAGTTCGGTCGATTCCAGAACACATTCCCGTCAAAATTTTCTACTCCGACCGACCTTGTAAGCTCGGTCGCATGTTCGGTCTTTTCCGAGAGTTTCTTCCCTTTGAAAATTTAGCCCGACCGAACTTGACAAGTCCGGTCCTATGTTCGGTCGTTTCCAGTAGCTCAATTGTACACAAATTACAAGCCCGACCGACCTTGCAAGTCCGGTCCCCAAGGTCGGTCCATTCCAGAAGCCAATTCTCGCAGGGTAAACTGGGCTCGACCGAACTTGCAAGTTCGGTCGCAAGTTCGGTCTGCCCCAGACCTTTGTTTTCCTTTTCACATTCAACTCCAAACTTCACCCCATATAACCTAGTACTCCCTAACCTCATTTGGGTACTTTAAACACACTTAAGACATCCTTAAACACTCATAAACTCATTTTCTAATCCCTTAAACCTTTATTTATATCTTCACAAAATTCTAACACTTACAATATTTTCTCCTAGTTTTTCAAGTGGTGTTTCATGCCTATGATAACTACCATCCCAAAAGCTTTCTCCTTATTTTTACCATCATCTCCCAAGCATCATCTCTCACAACTAACTCCTTATATCCTTCTTGAAAATTCTTTTCCAAGTCTACACTTTCTTTCTTCTTATTTACCAAAGTTTGTCTAAGTATTTACCTAAGTCCCAAGGTGACTTTGGTACTTACTAAAACCTCAAGATCATGCCTAAGTCCTTGTTACACTCTAGAGCACTTCCTAGTTCATCAAAATTCCTTTAAAACATCATGAACTCCTTATTCATCCCTAAATTTTCGTCATAGGTTCTCCTAGCCTTTTGTTACACCAAAGCACATTGTTTTCACACAACAATAACCAAGAATACTAATAATCCATCAACACTTTATTATACACAAACTTCACTCATAAAGCACTACATCACAATATAGTGCATAACTTAAATTGCATGGCACTTAGGCCCTTAAAATGCATGGCTCTTAGGCCCTTAAGTGCTTAAATCATAAACACTGAATTTCCACAATATATTTGCCTTTGACCTGCAAATACACTCAACACCATATGCCTTTTACTAATCTCTTGAGAACACTTTACTAAGTCATTCACCATTTGCTCTTTAGGTAGTTTTAATAAGCATTTATAAGCTCATTTCTCCTAAGGCATTAAACCACATTAGTTAGTAGATTTACCTCTTTTCCAAACAACTCCTTTCTTGTTTCACTACAAGACCGGTAGGGTATTTGATTCCTTGTCAAGTTCTAAACAATATACAAACATTATAATGAGAATTCAAGCTATAAGCTTCATCTCATTGTAAACCCTAATTTTACATTGTTTCAAAAACATTAATGTAGTTGTTTTACCTTTATCTTTGAAGAGAGTTTGAATATATAACAGAGAGAGACTCCACCTAGTCCATGAAGAGTTGAAATGAAGCTAGAACAAAGTCACACAAGAGCTATATCAATGTGTATTTTCGGTCAAGGTACAAACATGGAGGAAACATGATTTTTCTTTGAGATTCCTTACCTAGAAGCAAAGGAGATCAACAATATGTAAAAAGACAAGCTTAAGCTCCTTCAATGGTGGAACTCCATGGCACCGAAATGGGGCTCTTGAAGCTTTGAGAAGATAGAAATGAAGAGCTTGATGAGAGGAAGAGATTGGTGGTGTTTGTTTTTTATTTGGACAAGTGAGCTAGATTTTACAAGTGGTCAAAGCTAGAGTTTTAATGGTGGTGGTGGTATTACCGTGAGAGAACAGCAAGAAGGGAGAAGATGGTGTTTGGAACCGTTGGAAATGAAGGAAGGAAATGAGAATGAAGATAGAATTTGCTTTTAAGGAGATATTTGTAGTAATAAAGTAAAAGTAGTTTTAATTAGTTTTATTTACTTACTTATTACATTAACTAGAGAGTGGTGAGTCACCACACTTAAAAAACCGGCCCCCTTTATTATATGAGGGTACTTTAGTCTTTGTTTGTCAATTTAATTACTTAATACAACATATGTTATAAACTAGCTTATAAAAAGCACTATTCATCAAACAAGGCACTTAGAAGTGAAATTTTTGATTTCCCATTAATATAGCCACCCAAATGTGATACTATATAGTACACATATATATTTAAGAGTAATGATGGACATTTAGCCATTCAAAGCTCATTTACAAGACAATTTTTCAAAAATGTGCTTTAAGACTTCTTAAAGCACATTTTGTGTTTTAACTTGTTTTCAAGCTTGGTTTTCTTTGGTAATTGGTTTAATAAGTTCATTAGTATATAAATGAGGTCTTGGTAAGTTCATTAGGTCTTAACCAAGTTTATCCCAAGCTTAGAGCACATTTTGGCTCTTATTGACTTTAAAGCACATTTTGTGTTTTCTTTGTTTAAATTTGTTTACTAATGTTTCTAAGACTCTTTTTAGTCTTATTACACCCTATTTAGGTGTTTAAACAACATAACTAGGTTTGGGGTATTTCACTCTGAACCTTTATAATTGTCAATTTTACAAATGTGATTTGACTTTAAGTGGCAGAACTAGAAATGAGAACTCTGGGCACTATTGATCTAACAAATAAAATATTGAAATCAAACTTAAAACAACATACATAGTCTTTATCGTCTATATAATGAAACATAATAAACTTATTGTTAATGAAATTAAAGATATATGATTCTACATGAATGATTAGATTATCACTATTCAATTCATCATCTTAAATTATCTAATTTCTTTTCTTGTCTGTTTTTTCAATATATAGACATATATTTTTGTATTTTTTTTTCAAAAACTATGGGACCACGTGCCTCCACAGGTTACAACGTGGGTACACCACTAATTACACTAACCTCGCTCCACCAACTACATAACATGGAAAACACACTTGCGTGCCATTTTCACAAGCTACGATCTCCTCAAAAATTCAATGGCACTCACCCCGCACCATCATCAACAGTGACCACCAATGTCATCTCACCCAATCTTGAATACGTCTCTGGATGAGCTCAGACCAGCTCCTATTCAGCGCCCTCGTCGACACTCTAACCTCCGTTGGGGTACTGCTGGTTACTCGTGCTCCAACCTCCCAAAATCTACGTATATCCCTATAAAGGGCAAGTAAACCAACTCAAACACAAATTGCGCAACACTAGGGGAGGGAGCCAATCAATTACCGACTATTTCAATCGATGGTCACCACCGCTAATATCCTTGCTGAACTCGGCAAACATGTTGATTCCGACGAATTGGTGTCCTATTTCTCCATGGCCTTGACGACACGTACAATTCCCTTGTGGATGCAATTAAGGCTCACGACTCCGCCATCCAAATCGCCGAGCTCCACAAGAAACTCATCGTCAAGGAACTAAAACTCTCTGTCGCCCTTGTTGCCTTATCCACATAGGCCACAACCCTGCATGTCCAACCTAAATCTCGCCTGCACGCCCTCGGTCGTTCTCACACACCTCCAGCCCCACCACCTCTCGCCCACACTCTGCCTGCTCCTTTCCCCAACTCTCCTCGCAAGCGTTCCTTGGAAACTGCCAATGGTGCCGTGCCATCAACCACGTTATTGCTGTCTACCTAGACTTTTGTCGCCAATACTACTCCAACGCCCACCCCCTCCACCAGCATCCAATGACCAACCACAATCGAATGTCACCATAATTGGCAACCACACCACCGATTATCTTATCGACAACGGTGCCTCTCATCACATCATCACCTTTTCGGCATCTATGCCTCTACACTACTACCGCCATACCGACCCTGATGAGTTGTTTATGGGCAGTGGTGAAGGTTTAGAAATCATTCATTTCGGAACTCTTTCCATAACACCTTTGGCATGTCATTTCATTTTCCTAACACCTTGTGTGTTCCGCAAATTACCAACAACATTTTATCCATATCTCAATTATAACATGATTGTTCTGTTACGTTACCGGATTCCTTTTTATTTGTGAAGAGTCTAAAGACAAGACAAACACTAATTAATGGTCCTTGCATCGAATGGATCTATCTATGGCCAACCACGACCTCGTTTGTTCATGTCGCCCAAGCTTCTTCCGGTGACGCCTGGCATCATCGGTTGGGCCACCCATTCTCTTCCATCTTTCAACTTCTACAACAGTGTTTTCAGTTCTGCTTCTCCCCTTATAAGCAATCAGAATGTACCCCATGTCAACTCAATAAAAGTCACACTTTCCCTTTTTCTAATTCTAGTTTACATTCAACTAATTTCCTTCAGATTATTGGCACCGTTGTCGATAAGATATTCGGAGGTGTGGTCATTAATTGTGGTGACATTTGACTGTGGTTGGTAATAGGACGCTGGTAGAGGGGTTAGATGTTGGGTTATTGATGATGGAAGTCTGGACATACAACAATAATGTGGCCGACAACGCAGCACCATTGGCCATTTGCCAAGGAACGTTTGTGTGGAGAAGGTGGGGAAAGGAGCAGTGTTGGAGCGGGCAGAGTGTAGGTGAGAGGTGGTAGAGCTGGAGGTGTGTGAGAATGGCCGAGGGCATTGTGGACAAGATTTTGGCTGGACATGTAAGGCGATGGCCAGCGTGGATAAGGCAGCATGGGACGCAAAGAGTTCTAGTTACTTAACAATTGAGTTTGTTGTGAAGCTCGGTGATTTGGATGGTGGTGTCGTGATATCAGCGGTGGTGACCATCGACTGAATATCATCGGTACTTGATTGGATCCCTTTCGTAGTGTCGCATAATTTGTCTTTGAGTTGGTTTACTCACCCTTAGGGATTAGCTTAGGTTTTTGCAAGAATACCTCATGCTTCTTTGGAGGTTGCTGCACGAGTGACTAGCGGTGCCACAATGGGTGTTAAAGTGCCAACGAGGGCGCTAAACGAAAGCTGGTCTTGGCGCATCCAAGAGACGTATTCAGGGTTGGGCGAGGTGACATTGTTTGTGGTCACTGTTGGTAGTGGTGTGGAGTGAGTGCAGTTGACAAATTTGAGGAGATCGTAGCGTGTGAGAATGGTGTGCAACTGTTGTTATCCACAAAATCTTTACCTTTGTTTAAGTTAAAATAAGATGTTTCTAGGTTTGGTGTAGGGCTAGGGTAAAGTGATCATTTTTTATTCAATGGATGTTTTTACTGTTTTTGGAAAAAATATGGTTTTTATGATGGTAAAGTTCTTGTGGGTTATGATACCGTGAAACCAAGAAAGGTGGTGTCAGTGACAAGAAGTTATATTTGCATAGTGGTGAAAAAAGTGCAAGAGGTTGATGGTTCGAGGTAAAGAATAAACATTTTTCTTCATCATTTTCCATTAAGTTGTTTTAAGCTCAGTTTCCTTTAAAATGAATTTTCTTTTCTATTTTCTAATTTTCAAAATCAGATTTTTTTCTTAAAGGAAAAAGTAGAAAAAACATAAATTGCATCCTTCTTTTTTTACTGGTAGTTTATTTTCCAAAACAAACCTTTCAAAAATTTTTACACGTGAATATTGGAAGACCAAAAAAAACAAAATAGTAAAAATATTGCTTTCAGCATTTTGGTTATCTACCCCTTTTTCTAGGTAATTTCTTGTACGATTTTCCTACACATTCTTATCCCTTCTTTTCTCAGCCTATGAGTTTAATTGTTGTCAAAATTCAAACAGAAAAAAAAATGTCTTTTCGAAATTCCGTCTCTTCTTTTCTTTCTTCAAAACGTGATTCTCGTCGAACAAACAAAAGAAAACAGAAATACACTCACTTTGTAATCAGTTAGAATTTCTACTTTAGTTTGTTATCTTTTGTTAGAATATCATTCTCTTTTCTTCTGCGATGTTGTTTTGGTTAGTCAGTTACATTTTATTTCTGCTAGTTTAAAAACTGCGTTTTATCCTTTTGTTTTGAGTATAAATGGCTGTCGCCATTTACTTTCTTTAAGTTGAAGAGTCTGTAATAACAGAGCACGGCTTCTGTCCAGAACCTTCTCTCGATCAATAAAGCACCGCTAATGATTCATTGTCTCTGCTCTAGCAAATCTCTCTCTCACTTTTTCCTAAATTGGTATCAGAGCACACGATCGTGCTATTTGATGTCTTCCGTTCAAGCCGAATTGAAGATGTCGGAGGATACTGCATTAACGATGCAGAATTTATTTCAGATCTTGAATGCCACTGCGGCAGCCAATGGCGGATCGAACAACGATACCACGGATCCTTTGTACATCCATCCCAGCGACCATCCAGGTATGGTAGTGGGAACTCAGTTCAATGGATCTAATTCACACACATGGAAGCAATCTGTTATCTCTCTTTAACAAGCAAAAATAAGATAGGTTTTGTAATACTGGAGAGATTGAGAAACCAGTAGATGGCGATTCAAAGTTGCCTAAGTGGATTAGATGTGACAGCCTGGTTAGAGCATGGATCTTGAATGCTCTAAGTCCATCTATTGCGCAAAGCGTAATGTTTGCTACTAGCGCTAAGTATTTGTGGGATGATCTATGTGGAAGATATGAGGTTGCGAATGGAGCGCAACTTTTTCAGCTTAGACGTGATTACTACTAATCTGAAACAGGAAAATGAAGGTATAACGGCTTATTACACTAAGTTGAAAACTCTCTGGGATGAATTTAAGCTGATGAGTAAGTTGCCTGGCTGTTCCTGTGGATTCCTTAAGGAATGGGATAAGCTCTTCCAAAGCCAACAGTTGATTGAGTTTCTGATGGGATTGAATGACAGCTATAGGCATGTTCGAGGCAATATTCTCATGATGAGTAGCTTGCCTACTGTCGAACAAGCTTATTCCATCCTTATACAAGGAAGAAAAGCAAAGAGAGGTGTCAACTGAGGGAGGAAAAGGTCAGATAGATGCTTTAAGTTTTTCTTATAGCTCTATGAAACCTGGACAAGAGCTCAGATGGCAAAACTCTGGTGAAGCAGACAAAAGGAAGGTGTTGCGCTGTGATTATTGTAACAAGCGAGGTCATTCTGTTGAAACCTGCTATGCTAAGATAGGATATCCCAAAGGTTTTAAACAAGGAAAGAATAAGAAGAATCCAAATTTTGTTGCTACTAGTGCTTGTGTTGATGCAGAAGGAAACAAGGCAAGTAGCAATGCAACAGACAATTCTTTCCTGGTGCTCCTTCCTTGGGTTTCACCGCGAAGCAGTTAGAGTATCTCACCAATACTTTTGTCAAAGAAAGAAGAGCAGAAACTGCTCTGTGCAGCTTTGCAGGTAATCTCAGTAAAGAAGTAACATACTCTTATTGTTTGAATGCTTCCAAATTATCAAACAATTACAGTGATGTTTGGATTCTCGATTCTGGAGCAACTGATCACGTTTGTTGTGACTTGAGATTGTTGAGTAAGCAAGGATATGTCACTGAGCAATGACATATTAAGATGCCTGATGGTCATTTTCAGGAGATTCTTATCACAGGCAGTGTTGATTTGACTGATGATTTACAGCTTCAGAATGTTTTATTTGTTGCTGGTTTTCAGTTCAATCTTATCTCTGTCAGCAGATTAGCAGAACAGCTAAACAGTTTAGTTTGTTTTGGTGTTGCTCATCCTTATCTACAGGACCTCTACCTGGTCAAACATGAAGTCATTGGCCGGTTTTCTAATGGACTCTATGTTTTGGACAAAGGTCTGCTGCAGAAGGTTCTTCAGTTTTAGAAAGAAAAGCATCATGCAGTCCCAACTCCAACTTCTTTGAATAGACAGAATAAGGAATCATGTATTTGCAGTGTGAGTCTTGAGAGTTGGCATCCGTTTAGGTCATATGTCAATTACCAAGATTAAAAGTTTAGGAATACTTGCTCAATCTGATTTAGAGAAGGAGTTTGTTTGTGATTCTTGTAAAAAGGCTAAAGGCCATCGACTTCCTTTTCCTGTTAGTGAAAATAAAGCTGAAAAGATTTTTGATCTTATTCATGTTGATACATGGGGTCCCTTCAAAGAATCTACCTATGATGGTTTTACATATTTCATTACTATTGTTGATGATCATAGCAGGAGTACATGGGTTCAGTTACTTCGGCACAAAGGAGATGCTTTTGAGGTTATAAAATCCTTTGTTGCCATGGTTGCAACTCAGTTTAATACTGCTGTTAAAATGATTCGCAGTGATAATGCCATGGAGATGGGTTCTAGTATTGAAGGGAAACGGTTCTTTCGTGACAAAGGCATTATCCATCAAGTTAGTTGCCCATACTCCCCGCAGCAGAATGGCAGGGTTGAGAGAAAGCATCGGTTTCTTTTGGAAACTGCAAGGGCTTTAATGTTCAAGAGTAATCTTCCTCTTTGTTACTGGGGAGAAAGCATTCTTCATGCTACACACCTTATAAATAGGATGCCCTCCAAAGTCTTGGACATGAAAAGCCCCTTTGAAGTTTTGTTCAAGAAGCTACCTGATTACCATTTGCTGCGTTCTTTTGGAAGCTTCTGCTATGCCACTGTTACAGGAAGGAAAACTGATAAGTTTGCTCTTCGTGCTGAGGCTTGTGTATATTTAGGCCAGCCTGCGAATCAGAAGGGTCATAAGCTTCTTGATCTTCTCACTCGACGGGTTTTTGTTAACAGGGATGTTGTTTTCTATGAAAACATCTTTCCTTTTAAACAAATTCCTCAAGGACTTCAAGATGATATTTCTCCCCTTTTGCATCCTCATCCGGATTCTCCTCTCTTTCCTAATATATCTCCTGCTTATGATGGTCCTATTTCTTTACCCATTAATCCCATGACTTCCCACCATACAGATTCATCCTTACCTTTGACTCCACAAGAAACAATTTCGTCTCCTGAATCTGATATAACCTCACCAGCTCCACAAAATACAGCTCCACAAAATTCTACCACTTTCCCACCTTTCTCTGATGTTTCTCCTGGTCCTCTCATTGCCCCGGATCAGTTGGACATTACTAGAAGATTTACTCGCACCAGGACACTACCTAGTCATCTGTCTGATTATGTTCTGGGTAGTGTATTTTCCTCCAGTCTCCTCTTTCTACCCTTACTGATATTACCCCCTCTCATTGCCTATCTATCCTTTGTTCTTCTGAACTATCTTTCCTTCTGAGCCTACATCTTTTGCCACTGCTAGCTCAGATCCACGTTGGGTGGATGCTATGCAAAAGGAAATCTCTGCTCTTGAATCTAATGATACATGGGACTTGGTTCCTTATCCTTCTCATAAGAAACCCATAGGGAGTAAGTGGGTTATAAGATCAAGCTTCGTGCAGATGGTTCCATTGAAAGATTCAAAGCCCGCCTTGTTGCTAAGGGTTTTACTCAACAAGAGGGGGTGGACTACATGGAGACATTTTCTCCTGTGGTTAAGATGACCACGGTTAGAGCTTTCCTCATTATTGCTGTCAAGAAGGGGTGGGAAGTATGTCAGTTCGACATCAATAATGCGTTCTTACATGGCAGCCTCAATGAAGAAGTTTATATGCTTCCTCCACAAGGATATTTGGAACAAGGAGATTCGAGAGTTTGTCGTTTAAAGAAAAGTTTATATGGTCTGAAGCAAGCTTTCAGGCAGTGGTATGCCCGTTTGTCTGATTTTCTTAAGCTTTTGGATTTCTTCAGTCCCTAAACGACTACTCTTTATTTGTGAAAAACAGTGGCAACTCTTCCACATACATGATAGTGTATGTAGATGACATTTTAATTACAGGAAACGATCCCCTTGAAATAAACCGTGTCAAAACAGCCCTTGACACTCAGTTTAAAATCAAAGATTTGGGGCACATCAATTACTTCTTGGGCATGGAGTTTCTTAAAACTACAGAAGGGCTGGTGGTCACTCAAAGGAAGTTTATGACAGACACTGTCGAAACTTTCTGTAAACCTGATTGGAAACCAACTGCTGCACCTCTGGAATTTGGTTTAAAATTGGAGCACGATCAAGGTATTTCTTTACTAGATCCCACTCTCTACAGACAAATAGTTGGGAAGCTCAACTACATGACACATACCAGACCTGGCCTAAGTTTTGCGGTTCAGTTCCTTAGCCAATTTATGACTCAACCCACCGATGAACACTTGAGGGCAGCATATCACACTCTGAGGTATGTTAAAGGAACTATTGGGTACGGTCTTCTGCTGAACAATTCCAGTTTGACAGATCTGATAGGTTACTGTGATGCGGACTGGGCATCGTGTCCTAGCACCAGAAGGTCTGTAAGTGGTTTCTTCATCACATTGGGAGGTTGTCCTCTCTCTTGGAAATAAAAAAAACAGACAACTGTTGCTTTATCTACAGCAGAAGCTGAATACAGATCATTGAGAAGGATCACAACAGAAATTGCCCTGGCTGACTCGACTTCTCCATGAACTGGGGCTTGAAGGTGTGGAACCTGTTGCTTTGCATTGTGATAACAAAGCAGTGGTTTATATAGCTAAAAATCCCGTGTTTCATGAAAGAACGAAACACATCGATCTTGATTGTCACTATGTGAGAGAGAAGTTACAACAAGGTTTAATATGTGTTAATCACATTCCTTCGAAGTTTCAGCTAGCTGATCCACTAACCAAAATTCTACCAGGAAACCAGTATCTACCTCTCTTTCCTGGTTTCAGTTTACATCACTGTGAAAAGAAGAAGAATACTTGATTCTTTTTTTTGCCAATCCTGTGCTCGTCGAAGAGCTTCAGGATTGAGGGGGAGTGTTAGAATATCATTCTCTTTTCTTCTGCGATGTCGTTTTGGTTAGTCAGTTACATTTTATTTCTGCTAGTTTAAAACACTGCGTTTTATCCTTTTGTTTTGAGTATAAATGGCTGTCGCCATTTACTTTCTTTAAGTTGAAGAGTCTGTAATAACAGAGCACGGCTTCTGTCCAGAACCTTCTCTCGATCAATAAAGCACCGCTGATGAATTCATTGTCTCTGCTCTAGCAAATCTCTCTCTCACTTTTTCCTAAATCTTTTTCATGTTTGTCCCTAGTTTTCCAACTTAATTTACTTATTTGATTATTTTTAAAATTCAAAACCAAAAAAAAAACTTTTGAAATGCTTTGAAACGTGAATGGATATTGAAAAAAAGAAAAAAAAATTGTTAGGATTTTAGATGACTCATTCTTATCTTGTTTGCATGTTTATCCTTTTTTTTTCATTTTTAACCTGCTTAGTTAATTGTTTTTAAAATTCAAAAAACTTGTTTTTTAACTAACAAGTTCAACAACCTCTCTTCATCATACTCCATAATATGGCATATATAAGTGAATCAATTTGTTCATCATCACTGTTCAACACCATTGCTCTGCCAAGACAACCTCATCATCATCATTGAACTTGTTCATCCTCGTAGAGCAACCACGCACTACATTCAACCACTTCAACAAATTACAGGGAATAGACCTGCCAAGTGATTTTCTATGTTGACAATATACAAGAAAAGAAAAGAAGATAAGTATTATATCTTTATTTAATTTTGTAGTGTTTGATCATATGAAATAAAATTTCTATGCAAGGTGTGGTTTTATTTTATGTGTGCCAGGGAAGATTGATGTTACACACGATCAAGAATAAATAAACTACACCGAGCTAGCGGGTGATTTGGAGATAAATATACGATCCTTCAACATAATGAATTTCCATTAATTGTTTTATTCTACTCGATTTGTTTGGTGATTTATAAACTTTTCAGGTTTGTTGATTCTATAGTTGTTGTGGTCATTTTTATTAATAAGGTTAATTTTATAATTGTTTGTGGCCATTTTTATTGATTAGGTTGATTTTATAATTGTTTACGCTCACTTTTATTGATTAGGTTAATTTTATAATTGTTTGCGGTCATTTTTAATGATTAAAATAATTCTATAATTGTTTACAGTCATTTTTATTGATTAAATAAATTCTATAATTGTTTGTGGTCATTATTTTATTAGAATAATTTTATAATTGTTTGCGGTCATTTTTATTGATTTAGATGATTTTATAATTGTTTGAAGTCATTTTATTGATTAGGATAATTCTATAGTTGTTTGCGGTCATTCTATTCCGATTTTCTTTGCGTTTTAATTCAATCGTAGGAGTTGTTCGGTAGATTTTGTTTTTATTGTCTTGATGAATAAAGCATTTTCCTATCAACTTTAGAGTATGTCTTTTGCTAGATTAGAATTCCATCACCTACCATGCCAAGTAAATCATTTTCAAATCACCTAAAATATAATTCTGGCCTTTCGTCGAATCATAGGATAAAAGGATAATATCATAAACAATTAGCATTAGAGTTATAATAATAAAGCAAAAGTAATTTCTAAGGGTAGTGAAGGAATCTTCACCCTTGAAAATTTTATATCAAGCCCCTCGAACCAACGACTCTAAAAATCATATCAAGATTTCTTTTCCAAGTTTAAATGGTTAAATTTATGTGACGACTCTTTCTAGGTTTGTGTGGGCTAGTTAGAAACTTTAATTCTATAATTTTAGGTTAATTATCCTACTTGCAAATTGAACCTTGAAACCTTAAAATCAATACTTAAGGGCTCTAAACAGGGCCCACAACTGTGTTTTCCAGGTTATGTAGTTGGTGGAGGTTAGTCGAATCACATTTGTGAAGTGACAATTAGAAAGGGTTTAGATCCATCAGAAGGGTTGGCTATGGTTGTGGTGAGTTCAGCTATGAGTAGCCGAGGAAAATGACTGGAGAAGAGCGGGAATTGGATTTAGATCGAGAAAAGGCTGATACCATATAAAGGCTTCACACAACGACCCAGGTGATACTTTCATGAAACGTTCAGCCCCGTAGTCAAACCCGTCGTAGTTCGAGTTGTCCTCAATTTGGCCATCTCCAACGGCTGGCGGCTACGCCAGCTCGACATTAACAACGCCTTCCTCCAAGGCTCGTTGTCGGAAGAAGTTTATGTCAGCCAACCCTCTTGGTTCACCAACCAGCCCATCTACACCACGTTTGTCATCTCCACGAGGCCCTCTATGGCCTACGACAAGCACCGGTCGGTATACAAAACTCAAAAGTATCCTCCAACAGCTGGGTTTTACAAACTCTAAATCTAGTGCCCCGTTTTTCATCTACAATCACGGCGCCACATTAATTTTTCTTCTTGTGTACGTCGACAACATTATCATCATTGGCAACACCGATGATGCTGTCACCACCCTCATTCACACCTCTCTAATCGGTTCTCACTTAAAGATCTCGGCCCCTCTCTTTACTTCCTTGGCGTGGAAGTCCTCCCCACACTTAAGGGTTTGTTCCTCTCCCAACAAAAGTATATATGTGATTTGTTACTTAAGGCTGGTATGGACAGGTACCAGCACCAATCTCCACTTCCACACCTTTACTTAAAGACATTGGAACCCGCAGGGATGTACCAACCATCTATCATGGCCTTTCAGGTGGCCTTTAGTACTTGAGTTTTACCTGCCCTGATGTCGCCTTCACCATTAACCGCATGTCCCAATTCATGCATACTCCAACCTCCAATCAGTGGACCACCCTCAAAAGACTCCTTTGGTGCCTCGCCGACACACTTACACACGGCCTCACCATCCGCCCCACACCTGTCACCACTCTTCATGCCTTCTCTGACGCAGACTGGACTGGTGATTACTTCTTCACAAGCAGATACATAATCTATTTAGGGCACACATCAGTTAGCTGGAGCTCCTACAAACAAAAGGTTATTGCTCGCTTCTCTATCGAAGCGGAATATAGGGCCCTTGGAGACACCTCGCCTGAAATCCTATGGCTTCTCTCACCTCTCCATGAGCTTCGCTATAAAGTTCGTCAACTTGTCCCATACAGTCACAAATCGGTAACACATTTCTTTCCTCCAACCCCGTGTTCCACTCCCATATGAAGCATGTTGCCATCGCCTACCATTTTGTCCACCAATAAGTTCAAACCGTCGTCTTCTGTGTCAACATATACCCACCAGCGACCAGCTTGTTGATATCCTCACCAATTCTCTCCATCGACCTCTATTTGAGTCGAGTATAACAAACTTGGACTCAAACCACCGTCCAGCTTACGAGGGCATGTTAAGGATATTACATAGTCAAATCTAATTGTATTTATTTATTTCAATTTACTAAATCAAACAACTACCTCTTCACTCTAGAAGTCCACCTTCCCATATTTAGAATCTCCTATGGTTTATAAGATCTCACAGCTCACTTATTACCGTTAATTAGATGTGCTCTCTATGTCAATATTAATTGAAAAATGAAATTCATATAGTATTATTTTCCTAGTTATCTTCTAGTAGTTTGTATGATCTTTCATGCGCTCTCCAAAATCATTTGTGCAATGTGGATGTTCAAAGCTTACTTGATGCCAGTTTTGACCTGGGCTTTCACTTGTTGCATTATGGAATTAATCTTTAGTTGTGTATACATAGTTGGGGAACAACATGGTCTCATTTTAACAACAAACGCAGCTGTAGGTGATGCTCCCAAAACCAGTTGTTCAAATATATAGTACAAATTCCGAACAAAAGAAAAAAAAATCACTATGCTCTGTTTTCATGAAACTCACAGTATATCACAACAAAACAGAGAAAAACCATAAGTGTAGAGGAAGACGTTCCTATATAGATAGGTGATAACTGATAAGTATGTATGATTACAATGCAGTCTCAAATCATTTGACCCCACTGGCATGTCACTTACCATGAAAAGAAAACTATCATTCCTTTTGTACCATGGCTCCAAGAGCAAAAAATCAGTAATGACTTCAAGCGGCATGCCCTTGGTCTCTGGGACCTTCAAAAACACAAAGATGAATGACACAAGACAAACGGCAGCATACATTCCAAACACACCAGCAAGGCCGATGTTGTTAAGCATGACAGGTAGACTGTAAGTGACGATAATGTCACATATCCAGAAAGTGAGAGCGCAGATGGTGATGCAGCGTCCACGAACCCGTGTTGGGAATATCTCTGCACAAAGGATGTTGGGGATGGGGCCGAACCCCGCAACAAAAACACAGAAGTAGGTGATAACGCTGGCGGTGGAGAGAGCTGCGTGGACTATTGTGCTGGTGTGGATGACGCTTGCCATGAGGAGGACGACCAGAGAGATGATCAGGATAGGAATTGTGGTTAGAAGTAACGTCCTGCGGTGAGGGAGATCGATTGCCAAGACAAGAGTTATAGTGTAAGTTTGTAACTGATTAAGTAAAAGAAGATGGAATGATAGATATAGAGTGGAGTGGACTACACTACCTACCTTCTTCCGGAAAGGTCCATGAGTCTCATGGCGATAGCAATTGCAGGAAGCATGAGTAGTGATGTTAGACCACTGATCAACACTGATGCGGAGGATGAGCTGAGACCAAGGTTTGAGAGGAGAACACTCACTCCGCTTGTTCAAGTATTTGAGGAGTGTAATACAGAACACCATTTATTCCGGAAAACTGCACACGCAGTACACACTATTGAATAAGAACTAAATCCAAAATTCCAGCCAAGTACAGAATAGATTACAGAGATTATTTATTCAATACCTGTTGAAGCAACTGAATCCCCACACCCACAACCAAAGCATGCCTGACTCCTGGCTCCATAAGATCTCTCCAAGTTGGCCCTTTCATAGACGCTTGAGATGGGTGAACCATAGCAGGTCCACCCACATAATGTTCCATCATCTCCTTCGAATACAGAGCCGGTTCACTCACCAAAGCAGAGGCCTTAATAAACTCATTCTCTCCACCACCAACATCACCACCTGCAATTGAAACCATCGACCCTCTCTTCGACCCACTCGCCCCATCCTGATGTAGATATATCCTCTTAAACCCACTTTCTTCTTTCCATCCAATCCTTCATCCTCAGTCCATTTCCAAGCCAACTGCCATCCCCCACCTATCCCCATACCAGCTGCTGATTCCACTGTACTCCCATTCATGAACCCACTTGGTTTCACACTCCACAAGCTCCCTTGCGACGCCGGCCCCATCTCATTATCCGTAGCTTGACGAGACATTAAGGGGCTATGAAGATTATCATCAAAATCAT
Organism: Limonium bicolor; assembly: GCA_023374045.1. Lineage (NCBI taxonomy): Eukaryota > Viridiplantae > Streptophyta > Magnoliopsida > Caryophyllales > Plumbaginaceae > Limonium > Limonium bicolor. The sequence continues at coordinate 129,102,199 of CM041778.1, read as the reverse complement.
GATTCTCTAATCCACCATCAGTACCATAGTCTCCTCCACCATCCTCATGGTGGTAATTGTTCTCCTCATCATCCCACTCCTCATTCCGAGCCCGCTTCCCTCCTCCCACACTAAACATGCTCCCAAATGTAGGAAATATGATGCTTCGCATACTCCCTGTATCTGTGGCCTGCTCGTGCACGCTACCAAACAGGGTTACCAGTGGGTCCATCAGTGGCATACTGGGATGAATACTTCTAATGCTTCCTCGACGAGATGCAATGCCGTCACCTACTGGTCTGGCTATCCATGATAGCCCTTCATTTGGCCCGTATAGCTTGATTTTATCTTTCATTGAGGAGTTTGGGTCTATTTCTTTAGGTAGACTTGATGTATCTTGTCCGATTAAGTATTCTTCAATGGTAGTTTCTGATGATCCAGTGCCAAGACCCTCAACCAGTAATGCCATTTCACCTGTTGATAAAATTATTAACATTAGTACTGGCAAGCATAATCAATCACTAGTAGGTAAATAGGCACCCATTCCATTCCTATACAAACAAACCACAATAAAAACAAAAAATGTCGATAAATAATAGTAACACAACACTAACCAGTTACATCTTCCCTGCCACGTAGCCGTTGAAGAACTTTTTTAGCCTCAACCATCCTCCCTTTACTCACAAGCCACCGAGGAGACTCAGGCAAGTAAAATACCGTCAATCCACAAATCCAAATCAAAATGAATCAATAGAACTCCAAGCATAAGTCTCCAATTTGGCGCATCCATTAAAGACATACCAAATACCATACAATATGATAAAAACATTCCAGAAGAGCCAGCGAATTGGGGCAGTGTATTTAAAAGACCTCTTATGTCAGATGGAGCTGTCTCAGATATATAAAGAGGACCAAGGGTAACAGCTAAACCAACACCAAATCCTTCCAACAAACGACGAGCCAACAACAAAAAGTAGACATTCGGGGACCATAACATCATCAAGCTGCTCACGAAGTAACATACAGATGAGGAAATCAGCATGGGACGACGACCAATAGAATCTGATATGGGTCCTGAGCAAGTAGTGATTACAGTTGCTCCGATCAGAGACATGGCTACTATTAACCCTTCAATGGCGGGTGCAGTTTGCAAATTAAATTCCTTCTTTATGTATATAAGAGCACCTGCAACAATACCAGAATACACTCTTTTTATATTGTAGATGAGAATCGTACGTTAAGAGTTTTTTTTGTTACTACTCAATTGAACATGGCAGCACAAGACTTTTAACCTAGTACAAGTGAATTGTAACATGTAATTAAACCTAGGAGACACAGAGCTTGTATAGCGCTTCAACATTACAAAAGTCAGAAACACTGAAGCGCAGTGTTTGAATAAGTGAAATAAAACCAAGCTGCTCTAAGACGACATATAGAAGATTAAGAACAGATTATTAATTGTAACTATAAACATTCATCTTGAGTTCTACATTACATCATGACTCTTTTTCTGCACCCCCCCTGTTTTTGCTTTGGTGAGAATAGGAGTTCATAATGCCAAAGAACTGAAATTTGGGGAGGAGAGGATAGATTAGAGGGATGTGATCCCATAAATGGGCTGTTGAAGGAAAAGCGATCCCGAACCCCCAAGTTAAGAGTTTAAAGAGAGTACTCCCTCCGTCCCACTTTGACCTCTTTTTGGCATGTTTTCCACCTCAATATTAAATATATAAGATAAAATAAATTTCTCTAACATATAGTTTTTGACATAAGGATTCCATTACAAAATTTAGATTTATAAAATTATGTCATCTTATATGTTAAATATTGAAGTGAAACGACAAGTCCAAATAGTAAATCGGAAGGTCATGGACGGAGGGAGTAGTTGTTAACCAACCAGAGTAGATCGACTTCGACCGGTCTAACGACAAATTGAAAATAGTTAGTAGGTCTCTCGGGTATGTTTATGATGCTCGCGGCCCCATTATTCTTTAGACGGGCTAGATTCCTAGACCTGTTTTTTTTTTTTTTTTACATCTTTGTATCTGGTACGTCCGGACCGCCGGAAGGGAGCAAGAATAATACTATAACAATTAACCTCACGTACATTTAAAATTTTCAAATACTCTCTCCCTCTGTACTGAATTTATTCATTTTATGACACGTTTTTTCAATATAATATTATTTATAATTATAAAATTTTAAATTTTAAAATTATTTTATTTTATATGTTAAATATTAAAATCAAATAACATATTCAAACACGGGGGAGTAACTTTTTTTTCTTTAAAAGAAACAAAAAGATTACCGGTTACAAAAAGATGCGTGCCCACATACCAATAACAGTAGAACTCTAACCAAATTGACGACAAAGATTCAATAAGTCCATCACATAGTACCAAAATTCAATATAAATTCTTGGGATATCATTCATTATTTACAAATTCTAGTTAATATACAAGTTTATTTTTTTAAAAAAAAAGTTATTGTATTTATTTGTGTGATATTTTGTGAATTGAAAATATTTATATTTACATAAACTATATTAAAGATTATGATAATCAGTAAAAATATTTTGTGATATCTTGTGGATATGTTGATGTATGTTTATGATAGATGAACTGATGTTTACTTTTGATATTTTTGAGATGTTTACTATATTTATGATAAATAAATAAAGATTTTTCTGACCCTAACCAAACAAAAGAGTATGTTATTTCAAAAATCATATTATTAAGAATTAGAATTTCAAGAATCATAGTATTATATAAGAATTAGAATTAAGTTTCAAAAAAAAAAAAAGAATTACCATTACAATAATCAAATACAGAAATTTAAAATAAACTAATTTTGAAAACTTTGTCTTGATAAAATAGATGGCAAGAAAGTAAAAAAAAATTAAATCTATTTCCTAATTATGAATGCCGTTAGCAACCATAATTAGGCATATCGCTTTTCCGTAACAACTTCAATAAATGAAAACTAAAATCTCGGCTCTAGTGAATAGTTTTAAATCTCCGCAAGGTTACTAGAAAAAATCCCAACCAACACTCCTTTTTCTTTGGGAGGGCGCAACTGTATTATTTTTTTTTGAGTTATGAATATCCAATTCAATATCCTAATAGCTAGAATCAATTTTTTTTTAAAAAAAAAATGAGATACTCCCGCCAATGGTGTTAGCGTACTGCTACAAGAATATCCATGGAAACAAGGAGTTTACCTGCTATCGTTGCGTTGTCCCAACCCAAGAGTAAGTCCCCAACAGCAGCAGCAATCGCCACACACACTGCTCCACTCATTTTTGCCAAGAATCAAATCGCTTCTGAAGCAGAAAACTTTCGTCACTCACAGTACGTACGTACCCTGCATAACCAAAACAAACAAGAAATTAACTCAGAAAGAGACGAAGAAGAATCAGGACCTTATAAAAGTTGTTAGACAGAGAAGGACCATCAATAAAACACAATCTAGGACGAGGTCTGTGACTGCTAATTAAGAAGTAGGAAAGACAGAGAACATACAAGGGAAGGAGTTAAGGAGAGACTGTTTGTAACGTGGGAGAGAGAATAAAGAAGGGAGTCTCTAGTAGAACCTGGTGTTTTATGCCCAAGATCTTTGGTTACAGTCTCTTCTTCGCTCGTGATGTCGAACTGGAGACACCACTGATTGAGGGGGTCTTTTTTATTTCTTTGATAACACTCATAGTCGAACTTCACATCGTATATCATACTATCACAAGCTGATTATATATAAGTCAGGTCTGGCAGTCCGTGCCAACCAACCACTCGGAAAAGAATTTGACAAGTTTGAGCTCAAATGGTTTCCGAGATAAATATAAGTTCAAGTAAAAGTCAGATTATATAACCCTAAATTTATCGGGAAACTCAGTCGGTCCAACCCAATTTTATTGTATAAAAATTAATTATTAATTTTAAGATATGTATATTTAAATTGATTTTTATGTATTATATACATTTAAATTAATTTTCATTTATTAAGTTATAGTATTTTTTATACTCCAGTGTCCATTTTACTATTTGAATCTATCATTTATATATATATTTATAAATCTATATTTTATAATAAAATCTTTTCATATATATAATTTAATTTTCAAAAATTATTTTATATTATATGTTTAATATTAATATAGAAAAACATGTTAAATAGTAAAACGGTAAAATGTTTTAGTTTTATGCATACAAAAGAAATTTATAAATTGAGTAATCAACGGAAAATATCTAGCCTATATTATCAAATAAAAAACGGTGACTTGGACGTACACCACTATAAATTAACTCAATATATTTTAGAATTCTTATGAAGTGACTCGATGCATCCGCCAAATGATCAATTGTACACCATGGCTCCACCCATAAACCCTTCTTTTAGTCGGATGAATGATTAAGAATTTAAGATACTTTAGCAGATGCCGTAGTTAATTTATTTTAGAAAAACTTTATAGCTTAATCACAAGTTTGCACAGATACACAGGAGTATTGTGACGGACAATTATTTTCCGTCTGCGACGGATTATGTGTCGACCGTTGGATCAACATATGATATCATCAACTTTTTCTTCCATTCATCATATGCGTGAAACTTGTCTGGGGTTTCTATTTTTTCCAATTGAATTAAGCAAATTGGTCTCTTTTTTGTTTCATTTATGTGCGAAACCGTCTTTGGCACTGAGCCACTAATTTTTTTTTGTTTTATTTAAGTTACTGATTTGCTCCGTTGCTTGGAATGGTTTCAAATTAGTGATATGTTATTATTTTCTTTTAAAAGTAAATAATAAATGAGATTTATTTTATCTACTTAAGCTGCAGTGTAGTGTAATGATATATTTTATTCTTAATTTTCTGTGAGGAATTTTTTACTTTTTTTATAAGTATTTTTTATCTATGACCATTGTATTACTAAATCAATTCATTTTTAGGATATAGAGTCAAACTCTAAATTGTTTTATAAATGACAAGAAATAGCTAACACCCTAACATCTTTTCAATTATAGTGATAAAAACGATTATAGAAGGTTATGTATATGTTTCTAATCATCAGTGGAAACGTTCATATCATCTTTTCAATTATAGTGATGGAAACGATTATAGAAGGTTTGTACATGTTTCTAATCATCAGTGGAAACGTTCGTATCATCTTTTCAATTATAGTGATGAAAACGATTATAGAAGGTTGTGTACATGTTTCTAATCATCAGTGGAAACGTTCGTATCATCTTTTCAATTATAGTGATGGAAACGATTATAGAAGGTTGTGTACATGTTTCTAATCATGAGTGGAAACGTTCGTATCATCTTTTCAATTATAGTGATGGAAACGATTATAGAAGATTGTGTACATGTTTTTAATCATCAGTGGAAACGTTCGTATCATCTTTTCAATTATAGTGATGAAAAAGATTATAGAAGGTTGTGTACATGTTTCTAATCATGAGTGGAAACGTTCGTATCATCTTTTCAATTTAGTGATGGAAACAATTGTAGAAGGTTGTGTACATGTTTCTAATCATCAGTGGAAACGTTCGTATCATCTTTTCAATTATAGTGATGGCAACGATTATAGAAGGTTGTGTACATGTTTCTAATCATCAGTGGAAACGTTTGTATCATCTTTTCAATTACAGTGATGGAAACAATTATAGAAGATTGTGTACATGTTTCTAATCATCTGTGGAAACGTTCGTATCATCTTTTCAATTATAGTGATGGAAACGATTATAGAAGATTGTGTACATGTTTCTAATCATCAGTGGAAAACGTTCGTATCATCTTTTCAATTATAGTGATGGAAACGATATAGAAGATTGTGTACATGTTTCTAATCATCAGTGGAAACGTTCGTATCATCTTTTCAATTATAGTGATGTGAAAAGATTATAGAAGGTTGTGTACATGTTTCTAATCATGAGGAAAACGTTCGTATCATCTTTTCAATTTAAGTGATGAAAAAGATTTATAGAAGATTGTGTACATGTTTCTAATCATCAGTGGAAACGTTCGTATCATCTTTTCAATTATAGTGATGGAAAAGATTATAGAAGGTTGTGTACATGTTTCTAATCATGAGTGGAAACGTTCGTATCATCTTTTCAATTTTTATGGTGATGGAAACGATTGTAGAAGGTGTGTACATTGTTTCTAATCATCAGTGGAAACGTTCGTATCATCTTTTCAATTATAGTGATGGCAACGATTATAGAAGGTTGTGTACAGTTTCTAATCATCAGTGGAAACGGTTCGTATCATCTTTTCAATTACAGTGATGGAAACAATTATAGAAGATGTTGTACATGTTCTAATCATTGGGAAACGGTCGTATCATCTTTTCAATTATAGTGATGGATAACGATTATAGAAGATTGTGTACATGTTTCTAATCATCAGTGGAATTATAGTGATGAAAAAGATTATAGAAGGTTGTGTACATGTTTCTAATCATGAGTGGAAACGTTCGTATATCTTTTCAATTATGGTGATGGAAACGATTGTAGAAGGTTGTGTACATGTTTCTAATCATCAGTGGAAACGTTCGTATCATCTTTTCAATTATAGTGATGGCAACGATTATAGAAGGTTGTGTACATGTTCTAATCATCAGTGGAAACGTTTGTATCATCTTTTCAATTACAGTGATGGAAACAATTATAGAAGATTGTGTACATGTTTCTAATCATCTGTGGAAACGTTCGTATCATCTTTTCAATTATAGTGAGGAAACGATTATAGAAGATTGTGTACATGTTTCTAATCATCAGTGGAATTATAGTGATGAAAACGATTATAGAAGGTTGTGTACATGTTTCTAATTATTAGTGGAAACGTTCGTATCATCTTTTCAATTATAGTGATGGAAATGATTATAGAAGGTTGTGTACATGTTTCTAATCATAAGTGGAAATATTTATAAGTTATTGAGGATACGTAAAAACCAAGGTAAAAAAGTATGCAAAATTGAACCCAACAACTCAATTTATCGTTTCTAAACATTTCTCAGAATTATATATTTTTTCTTTGGTTGTTCTTATCGACTATTGTGTATAAGAATGTTTTCTTACCATTTATCATTTTACAGAGCTTGGTTGATTAATGAACGTGAATGCTATAAACATCTGGAAACGATAAGCTGAGTTGTTGGAGTCAATTGTATGGACTTGTTAACCTTGATTTTTACATATCCATGATAATTTATAAATGTTTCCACCGATGATTAGAAACATATACACATTCTTCCATAATTGTCTCCATCACTAAAATAGAAAATATACCACTAAATGTTATATATTGTTCCTTTGGCTTCATTTGGTCAAATCATTATTATCAATCATTTTTGTGTATATGAATATTTTATAAAATTATAAAATTTGATGTTTGATAAACGTGAAGTCTATAAACGTTTGGAAAACTATAGACTAATTGATAAACTTTTAAAAAAACTTATGCGAATTTTTGTAATTAGAAAAAAATATAATTATCTAACTTAGTTTTTTTTTATTAATCGAAGTTGAGTATTTGAATGAATGTACTCCCTTTTTTACATATATACATAAACAATAAATACTATTAAGAAAATAAAATATTATTAAATATGAGTATAAAGTCATTTAAAAATAAATTATATAATTGGTAACTAATTCCATGTATCAAATCACTATAAAAAGACAAGAAATTTATAATAAAAAAATGTTCATTCAAATTTACGGTTACTTGAAGTGAAAAAGGTAAACAATACATGAAGGGAGGTCGTAAAAATGATGATGGTGTTGGTTACTATTTAAAAAATAATAATGTCACTTAAATCTGTTGAGTTGCATCTACTCACTATATTAAAGAAAAAAAAGTTCCGTCCCCCACGGAAATTTGATCTCCGTCACGTAATCCTCGCGCCGTTGAGTGGATCAATTGGCCCGAACTTAACAAAACAAAACAAAACAAAAAATCAAAACAAAAAGTTGTTGCTCGTGATTGCTATTCCTATAAATTCGTATCTTAATTGGTATCGATCATTGCTCCGATTTATTCGTGTAAAGTTGTTGCGAGACAGGGAAAGAAATATCAATCATGTGAGGGGGGAAATAATGCGCTACGGTCCAAAATTATAGTAGGAATTAAAGTACTAGTGATTAATGGAGACCATGTCCTGCCAAATCATTGGGATCCGTCCATATATAGCCCCGGAGAAGGAGGGTATTTTGGTTCGTGGGAGGGAAATAGATGTATTTAGAAAAGTGAACCCTAGGCCATATGTCTAATTATAAAAAAAAAAAGTGAGCCTATTGTGCGTGTGAAAGTCGTGTAAGGAAATGGGAAGAAACCCTACGATGCCGAGATCCCAGTTGGTTTAATTAGGAAGAAAGGTCTGAATCATTCGGTTAATATTTTTTTATTTTAGTCTTGTAATAGTATATGATTTATCTTGTGTGATGTAAATTAGTCGACATAGTTTTTAGCCGTTTCACATCATCCGTGGATTTACCTAGATGCTAACGGTCATCCTTCCAACCAACGTATAAAAACAAAGAAATTGGGAAGAAACCACTAGTTACTTGTCACTCAACGCTCCTATAGGAGAAATGTTCAACGAATCACTTGTATTCTTATATTCAAGTCATGTCCCTTTCCATTGGAGTAGTGGAGAGGCAAGATGTTTTATTTTCTCTGAAAAGGACAATAGTATGTAGAGTAAAAATATTAGAACAATATATCTTGCAAGTGTACTATCGCTATTCAAAGGGAAGCAATAAGTTTCAGAGTTGAATATACAATAGCAGGATTTTCCTCTTCCCAAAAAGAATATACAATAATAGCTGGAAAACTGAAAACTTGAGAGAAAGCATGACAGTAAAAAACGACCTTAAAAATTGAGAATATGCATATGCCAATCACGATAAGGGGGTAAAAAGCACAAACTTAGATGCATACTTACATAGTAGGAGTAGTAAACTTTGATGTACGAGGTAACTTTTGAACCATCTCGATTCAAAATTTTCATAGCCCGTTAGTAGAGGTGATCATTCGGGCGGGCGGGCCGGGTTCGGGCCGGGCCAGAGGAAAATTTTAGGCCCGTCGGGCCTATTTTTCAAAAACCAAGCCCGGTTTTTTACATGCTCGGGCCGGGCGGGCTAGGCCCGGTTTTTTCCAGACTTTGCCGAAGCCCGCCCGCCCGGCCGGTTTTTTAATTTTTTAATATAAATTAAGAAAAAAAATTTAAAAGGAAGAGATTTTAATATAGATTTATATAGGATATATAAACTTATTTAAAATTAATAGTATATATATAACTATTTAAAATTTATCTTATATATAAGTTTGTATATATATATAAAAAATTAAATATGTATATATTATATTTAAAAATATAATAATAAATAATATAAAATCGGGGCCGGGCCGGGCTTACCACGGGCTCAAAAAATGTGCCGCGGCCCGGCCCGGTTTTTCATTCGGGCCTAATTTTATGTCCAGGCCCGCCCGGAAGCCCTATCGGGTTTGGGCTCGTCGGGCTTTTTTGGGCCGGGTCGGAATGGGCTGCCGGGCCGGACACATTATGATCAGCTCTACCCGTTAGCATCTTTCAATTCATAGTCTATATACACTATGGATGTAATTTAGCACAGTTGCACAAAAACCATAAACCTCTTAACACTTGAGTGGTCTCAGGTCGGAAAGGAGGTTAGAGAGTGCTTGGTGTAAGTCCCAGCCACTCAATTGTGCTCCTAATTCTTCTAAGTCCCCACAATAAATTAATGTTGCCTGAACATTGTACCCATATAAAAAGTAGCCAGCACTCAATTGTGCCTAATCCATCAAACCGGATTGCAGTCCGGTCGGGCTTCTCTGTTCTGACTATCGGACATAGTCGACATCCATTTTCATCCGCTTCGTCTCCATGTTTGTTGTTCACACCTTCATACGTGGACAGAGCCCATCTGACACACAAACAAACGCCCATCCGATCCCATGTTCATCCGATGTATGAACGATTGGAACTTTTATACGTACCCTACAAATTCTAACAATCACATTGTTTAATGCCTTTTGAATTTGCTAATTTTTAAATAAAATCTAAATCTTGATTAAAAAAAAAACAAGAAATTTGTTTATTAGCTTTGACTTTATTTTACTAGGTTCAAATTTTGAAATCATATAAATTTGGAAAATAACACTAAAGTGGTTTCTTTGCTCAGATTTGAATTTCTTAGGTTTAATTAAACTTGCTAAAAAAAACACCGCCCAGGTGTAATTAGTTTTAAACTTTGATATAGATTTTTAGTTTGTAACTTCAAACCTTCTAGAGTTTTAGTTCATAGTAGAATGCTCGTAACTTGCTCACATACGATTATTGAAAACAAGGTATCAAGGACGCATCATTCATTTATCATCAATCACTTAAGTAGAGGTAATAAAAAAACCATTAGGATTAATTAATTTGAATCTCGACCTAGCCCGCGTACCCAATCTAGTAAACAACTTGACCTTCACGAGTTTATAAGTGAAAATAATTAAGGTGTCGACTCTATAACGTTTTCTAATAAATCATGGTTGCTTGCATTGTTTGTCCTTGTTTCATTATACTTTTAAGCATGATATTTGTTTACTTCCATGCATATATATGTCTATCAAATACCATGGTTAATCGTTCGGTTTTATCGATTAATCTTGAAAATAATTTTTAGAGTAGATTACTCTAAGCCCTCTTGAGGTTTAGCGATATTACAAATTAGCATTTGGGGGTATTAATATATTTGGCAACCCTCTCGAGGTTTAGGGATTCCTGACAGTGGACCTCTGAAATCATAAATATGTTTTTTTAGACACCAATTCCTTCCCATCTCATAACTTATCCCTTAACATGTTAAATTTTCACTCACTGTATCATATTGACGCACTAAGTACTTAACAATCTTAACCATAATCTCTCTCTCCCTAAAAACCTATTATTTGACAAAAACCATAAGGGTGTGACTTCCATGTACATTTTTGTTGCTCAGTTGGAGTTACGGTTCTTTGTAAAAGATGATCATTTAAAAATAGAGACAAATAAGAAGAAAAGAGTTTGGGGTCTGGTTGTGTATAAGTAAGTATGCATGATGTGACAATGTGACATGAAGAGGTTGCTAGACCGAAGGGAATAAATGTCTAAGCAAACAAATTTATAGTTTTGGAGCCCATTGTCAGGAACCCCTATCTCGGGGGGTTGCCAGATATATTGATAACCTGAAGATGTTAACTTATAATGTTGCTAAACCTTAATATGGCTTAGAGTAATTTACTCTAATTTTTTCTAATGAGACCTGTATCATGAATATTATAGTACAATATTGATTATTCACCAAAATCATGAGTGACAAATCGAGTATGTGACAAAAAAAATATAATAAAATACCAATACCCCGTTAGTTCAGTGGTGATTGGGACTAAACTTGGTAGGGAGAATCACGGTTCAATCCTCCACAACGACTATTGGGAGGGGACTGGAACCTATCCACCCAGAGCTGATCCCTGATCCGAATGTAGTTCAATAGGACAAACCGGGTGGTAGACAAAAAATAAAAATATAATGTACATTTGCTTAATAGCTAACATTAATTATTATATTTGATGAATATTTATATTTGATATTTTCTTAGTTATATAATCGGTTAATCGTGGTTAACCAAGTAGTTAATTGGTTTTGGAAAAGCAATACCGTTACCGGAACCAAAACCGATGATTTTTTTACGATACGGTTAACCGACCACAAAAACTGATACGATTAACCGCAAAACATTTATACTTCATTTTTGGTTTGGGTCGGATTGTTTCAGATTTTTCGAAATGTCTTGGTAAAAGGGGAGGCGGTTGCGGGAAACGCTAGCAGCTGACAACTTCTCAATTTCTAAAATCAGCAGACTTCCACCAAACACCTAAAACCAGCAGCTGACAACTTCTACAAAAACCATCAGCAGACAGCTTCTCAATTTCAGCAGCAGGATCTAACAATTGTCTCTACTTTTAAAACCATCAGCAAGCGTTCCACCAAACACCAAAACCAATAGCTGATAGCTTCTGCAAAACCATCAGCAGACAACTTCTCAATTTCCAGCAGCAAGACACAACAGCAACCCTTAGCAGCTGTCCCCAAACGAACCCAATATGTATCAGGCTGTTTTCAACTATTTTTTAGATAAAGTTCAATCCAATTACTTTGCTAAACGTGTATTGAGAACTTGTCTTTCAAGCTTATATATTTTTCTAAAATTAATATGATTTTAACATCTGCTAATGTATCTTAAATTCATAATCATCCTCCCTATTAGGGTGTGAGCATTCAGTTTGGATATTTTGGATATATCCAAAAACTGAATAATCGATTTGTTTTTTTTGGATTTTTAACCGAATTGAAAATTTCGGTTAACCGAATTATCCTAATTATAATTTGTTTGGATTTGGTTTTGACTTTGTCTTATCCAAAATTTTTTTACAAAAGAATATTCTATTTTCTAATTCTAATCTTTAGTGATAAATAGTCAAACACAAACCTAAATTTTGGTAAGTTGAAATCCAAATAAACTAAAATTTGGATTTCAGTTTGGATTTCGGATTTTCACTAAAAAAAAATTTGGATTTCGGATAATTTGGATAATGGTTAATTCGGTTTTAGTCTTAATTTGGATAATTCGGTCTGAAATCCAATTTATTTTTCACCCCTACCCCTACTCTACTCCTACTCCTACTCCTACTCTCATGAAGGGACAACAGAAAAGAAAAGAAAAAAAAAAAGTATTATGGTGCAATACTCTGTGTGGTGTATGATATAACGATGTGAAATTCGACGATGCATTCAGTGGATTGACTCCTACGTCTCCTTAACAGTGTTATCAAAGAAAATAAAAAAGACCCTTCAATCAGTGGTGGTGTCCCGAGTTCGACCATCACGAGCAAAGAAGTGATTGTAAGCAAAAGAGTCTGGGCATAAAAACAGCCGGTGGTTGTACAAAAGACTGCCTACCTTCCGCCTCTTTATCCTCTCTCTCCCTCGCTACAAACAGTCTCTCCATTCCTCCCTTGTATATTCTCGGTCAATGATAACTCTTTCTTACTTTTAATTAGCACAATCACAGACCCAGATTGTGTTTTATTAATGGCCCTTCTCTGTATAAGAAGTAAGAACTTTCATGTCTGAGAGTTTCTTCTTTGTTTGGTTATGCAGGGTGCTGCGACGAAAGTTTTCTTCTTCAGAAGCGATAATTACGAATACGATTCTGCAAGATTATTTCCGGTGATTGGCGAAGAGTGCGGCGATTGCTGCAGCTGTTCGGGACTCTTGAGACAATAACTATAGCAGGTAAAATCCTGGTTGCTTGGATATCCATAGACATTCCAATATCAGTATGCTACAACCATAGTATTCCATATCTTTTTTAAAAAAATAAATTGAAGTTCTATCAGGAAATCTAATGAATATTCATAAGAAAAAAAAAAGTTACAAACTATTATCAATATCCGAAAAAGTAAGATAAAAAATTTCCCACAAATATAGTTATCTTAGAACTTTGGCATATCTAGAGAATATTCCTAATTTACCATGTTTCAGTTTGATTATTTACAACAATAAATAAGCTCCTAATCAGCTTTCACTTTCTTTTTTTTTTTTGGAAAAATTGAATCCCCACCCATCACACGTTTAGTGAAATTACGTACCACCCACAAAGTTCAAAAATTACTTTCTCTACTTTTGTAGTTTTCCCCGTTTTAAATTCGACAACTTTTCTAATTTTCATTTAATATAAGAGATACTTAAATGTTATTTAAAATTGATGAAACTTTATATTAAAGGTGGCTAACGTGATCGTTCATGTAAAATTTATCAATTTTGGGCAACATTTAAACATCTTTTAAATTGAACAAAAATTAAAAAAAATTAGTCTGATGTAAAATTGGGAAACCACATAGGACAGGAAAATAATTTTTGAAAACGTGTGAATGGTGTATAATTTCACCCATCATATAGGTGAGGCATGTAATATTTTCAATATTCATCAGCTCTCCATCAGTCTTGTAGTAACCATTATTATGTGCACATTACCGGGGCACATTGTGAAAGTTTAAAATAGTCATAAAACATCATGTTGTGTGTGTGCGTGTGTGTGTTTCTTTATACAAGTGGCATACATATACTGGATGGAAGATAATTTTATACTTAAAATTAGAGCTGAAGTTATATCACAGTAAGAAGGTACACCGCACCTCATCTTTGAGTGAAAATTCCCAAGAGAAATAGTATCTACTCCCATCTTTGAGATCCTGTTATCATCAAACACATATACCACAACACATGGGGGAGAAACCAAAAGGCTAGGAAGACGTTCCTAGAGAGGCGCCTCGCTAAGTATGTTTACAGCAGCAAAAGCCAAGAGATCTCAAAAGACATTCCACCCCACTTACACCTCCAAGTAACTCGACCCTAATCAGGGAAAACAAAAAAGAAGAAAGAATAACCAAGGAAACTCCTCTCTTCCTCATTCCTTGTGGATCTTCGCTCCAAGAGCAAAGAACTCGGTAATGACTTCAAGCGGCATGCCCTTGGTCTCCGGGACCTTCAGGAACACGAAGATAAACGACACAATGCAAACGGTAGCATACATTCCAAACACACCAGCAAGGCCAACGGAGTTGAGCATGACAGGTAGACTGTATGTGACAACGATCACAGATCCAGAAAGTGAGTGCGCATATGGCAATGCAGAGCCCACGAACCCGTGTTGGGAATATTTCTGCGCAAAGGATGTTGGGAATGGGGCCGAACCCTGCAACAAAGACGCAGAAATAGGCGATGACACTTGCGGTGGAGAGGAGAGGGCGCGTGGACTACTGAGCTCATTGGGATGACGCTTGCAAGGATCAGGACGACCAGGGAGAGGATGAGGACAGGAATAGTGGTCAGAAGCAACGTCCTGTAGTGGATGGAGATTGGCATGAGTGATAATACAAGATAATGGACAGGTGAATCGAGAAAATGGGGTGGGACTGAAAATTACCTTCTGCCTGAGAGGTCCATAAGTCTCATGGCGATAGCTATTGCAGGAAGCATCAGTAGTGTTGTTAGACCACTGATCAGCAGTGAAGCAGAGGATGAGCTGAGACCCAAGTTTGAGAGAAGAACGCCAACGCCCGCCTGTTCAAGTATTTGAGGAGTGTAGTACAGAACTCCATTAATTCCGGAAAACTGCATTACAAACAGATATGGAGGTTAAGACTTCAAAAGTACGTAAATATGAAAATAAAAATAGGAGTACTATCATTCACAATAGATGAGTTTATTGAGTTGTATTATAACCCAATTCAATAGTTAGCTGATGTAACAAGCCTGCCGCCTGCCTGTCCCTGTCTGTTTTAGCCAACGTCAACTATCACCAACCAAAGATGATCACTCAATATTAACAAGATTATACATCATTGTCACCCCTCAAGTCACAACATAATACAACCATAGACTTTAAAACAATCTAAATGTCATTGTCAGACATATTAAAACAGGCGATTACTACTTGAAATGCCAAGAAAACCACATGAGAAGATAGTGACATTCAACCAACAACCAGAGTGTCAGACCAAAAATAGCTAGCTTCATCAAATCATAGTATATATACTACATTTATACGTTATTCAAATAAATTAAATAAACAATTCCAACCATGTACAGACAAGAGTATACCTGCTGAAGCAATTGAAGCCCCACACCCACAACCAAAGCATGCCTCACTCCAGGATCCAACAGGTCTCTCCAAGTTGGCCCTTTAACCATAGCCGCTTGAGATGGGTGAACCATGGCAGGCCCAACCACATGCTGTTCCATGAGTTCCTTTGAATACAAAGCTGGTGCACTCACCAAAGCAGATGCCTTGATAAACTCATTCTCCCCACCACCAACATCACCCCCTGCCATTGAAACCATCGACCCTCCCTTCAATGCGCTTGCCCCTCCTGGTGCAGATATATCCTCTTAAACCCACCTTTCTTCTTTCCTTCCAACCCTTCCTCCTCAGTCCACTTCCAAGCCAACTGCCAGCCCCCACCAATCCCCATACTGGCAGCTGACTCAACCGTGCTCCCTTGCATGAACCCACTTGGTTTCACACTCCACAAGCTCCCGTGCGATGCTGGTCCCAACTCCTTATCCATGCTTGTCGCCTGCCTGGACATCAACGGACTGAGGACATTATCATCAAAATCAGGATTCTCCGCTCCATCATCAGAAGCATAGTCTCCACCTTCATCCTGAGGGATGTTCTCCTCATCCCACTCCTCATTCTTGGCTTGGTTCCCTCCACCCACACTGAACATGCTCCCAAAGGTCGGAAATATGATGCTTCTCATGCTCCCTGTATCAGGGGCTTTCTCGTGAACACTCCCGAAGAGGGTTACCAAGGGGTCCATGAGCGGCATACTGGGTTGAACGCTTTTCTGATGCTTCCTTGGCGAGATGCAAGGCCTTCGCCTACTGGCCTGGCTACCCAAGATAGTCCTTCTTCTGGCCCGTATAACTTGATCTGCTCTTTGACCAAAGATGGGTCAGTTTCTTCTAATAGTCCTGTTTCAGGTCCGATTATATATTCTTCAATGGCTGTTTCTGATCCAATGCCAAGACCCTCAACCAGTAGTGCCATTTCACCTGTTGTCAATAGAAGAAAGTTTTACGTTACTAGCAAGAATCATAATCCTCTTGGAACAGAAGAGAAACATGTAACGGTAAATAAGATTTAGGTACTATATATCCTGAAGTTACGTGTGCAAGCTTTCTCTGTTGTCCGGCGATTCCAATAAAATGGGATACTCTCTTAAAGTCATTTTGCATAAAGATAGATTGAGCATTTGCTTTTCGGGAGTACTGAATAAGTAACGTATACCAAAAATGGTATGAAGCGATCAGCTTCAGTTAGCCATGAGAAGAAAACCAAGCATCTCCACAGTAAAGTAGAACAAGAAGTCAGGTCAATATCGAAAGGGTGTAACACAGAGGATTCAAGATCTTAGGAGATAGCAGCTTAATAAAAGATAGTGATTAAGCAATACCCATTGACAGCCAAACAGACATTATGACACCACTCAGTGTCCAAAAGACCATATTTTGTTGCTAACTTATCAGCTTTATCAAGCTTTGGACCCAATCATTGAAAGACAATAGTCATGGATCTGCAAGCGTTAACATGACTGTTTAACTCACTTCTGGTACTTGACTCAGTCAACCAGTGTCACATAACCAGAGCGAGACAGTCCTACCATAGTTTTCATAATTCATCATAATATAATAAACTTTTCTTCATCAGCTTTCAATCTAATCAAGATGAGTAAATTCACCATTGCCAAAGATTTGTATCAGAAGAAACGCGCTGTTTATATAATGATTAGAATCCTGTTATTAGTCCAATGGAACGCCTCCCATTTCATTCTAAATGCAACTTGCATTACATGCTAAAAACTTTCTTACTAGATAACAGTGACACACTTGAATAACCTACCACCCAAATATGCCAAGCTTGTAGATGCTACAATTAATGCATAACAAGGTTGAAAAATAACAGAATACTAACCAGATACATCTTCCCTGCCACGTAATCGTTGAAGAACCTTTTTGGCCTCCGACATTCTCCCTTTACTCACAAGCCACCGAGGAGACTCGGGCAAGTAAAATACCGTCAATGCAAGATAAACCAAGGAAGGAATGCCAAGAACCCCAAGCATAAGCCTCCAATTTGGGGTATCCATTAAGACATGCTGAATACCATACAGTAAGATAAAAACATCCCACCAGAGCCAGTGAATTGCGGAAGGGTATTCAAAAGACCTCTAATTTCAGATGGAGCGGTCTCAGATATGTATAGAGGAACAAGGGTAACAGCTAAACCAACACCAAAACCGTCAAACAAACGAGCCAAGAGCAAGATGTAGACATTCGGGGACCATAACATTATGATGCTGCTCATGATGTAACATACAGATGAGGCAATTAACATGGGACGACGGCCAACTGAATCTGATAAAGGCCCTGAGCAGGTAGTAATTACAGTTGCTCCAATCAGGGACATGGCTACGATTAAGCCTTCAACGGTGATTCTGGTGCATTCTGCAAGTTGAATTCCTTCTTTATGTACAAAACAGCACCTGCAGAAAGAGCAGAGTAAGATGCTTTTTCAAGAGCTGATTGCAGATGAGATCAGTTAGTAGATGCAGTAACAGTTAAGTATTAATTAATCATACTTCACTTAATCAAAGTGTTCTAGAAATATGGTATGAGCGTTTGAAAGAGGAAAAAGATGCAGCAAAATCTAGAAAATTCTCTTATATTGATATATTTTTCCTCAGATCTTTAAAACATGATAGAGTTCACTGTAAGGAAAGCAATCAATCAATCTAGCAAGCAGAGGTAAAAAAATGAAATCAATTGAGTAATTGAAGAGCAAAGGTGGTGAAAATCAACCAAACTCGAGATAGATGAAGAAAAGAAAATGAATTGATCCCAGAAGTTTTTTTATCTTCATGCTACAATGGAATGAAATGACACCGGCTAAAACAAGTAAAGAGGATTTTAAATATGACTATTTAAAGCCATAAGGATTTTACCTGCTATGGTTGCATTGTCCCAGCCCTGGAGTAAGTTACCAACAGCGGCAGCACAGCAACCGCCACACACACTGCTCCACTCATTTTTGTCCAATAATCGAAACGAATCTCACCGAAATAAAGTCACTTCTGAAGCAGAAAATTTTCGTCTCAGAACCCTACATAACCAAACAACGAAGAAACCCAGAAAGAGAATAGTAAATATAAAGGTTTGCCTGTCTGCTTACTAAGAATTCACTCAAAGGTCGAATTTATCGTTAACTTGAATTAACAACAGGGTAGACCCAGAAAGCAGTAGAGGACCAATAATAGGAAAGAGCCCAAAGCATACCGTTCAGGAGCAAGCAAAGAGAGAAAGAGATTGATTCGTACCAGCGGGAATCGTAGAAGGAAAGAAGCTCTGAGAAAGACCCGAAAGTTCAGATACAGAGAAGGGCCATCAATAAACCGAAATCTGGCGTCTGTAGCCGCTAAGAAGTAAGAAAAGAAATTAGTGTTATGATTGATAGAGAATATTCCAGAGAGGAAAGGAGAGTGTGTGGGAGAGGGAGAGGGAGAGGAAGAGAGTGTAAAGAGGAACAAGGTAGCAGAAGTCTTTTTTAGAGTATAACCTGCTGTTTTTACTCCCAAAATATTTGGTCGCGATCACTCAACAGCCCTGATTAAGGAGTCTTTTTTTCTGTTTCTCTTTGATGACACTGATTACACTGATTGACGAGTCAATCGTGGTTTGACTCTCCCGACTGTAAGTAAGTGTCCGAACTCAGTTAAACTTTTTTTGAAAAGAAAGTACTGTAAGAGTAAAAATGTACATATGTTTGTTTTTTGACATGTTTCTCCACTTTAATATTAAACATAGAAAAAAATAATTTTTAAAATTAAGTTATACAATATATAGTTTTTCACATAACGATTCAATTATAAAACATAGATTTATAAAAATATATTATCTTATATGTTAAATATTGAAGTCAAACAACATATCCAAATAGTAAACTTGACGCTTTGACTGGGACGGAGGAAGTAGGTAGTATTTGTCACATATAATTACAAAATTGAAGTTTCTAGGCAACAATTTAACGTATACTCCCTCCGTCCTGAATTGACCGTCATGTTTGCTTTATGGCACGTTTTTCCACTACAATATTAAGTATATAAGATAAAATAATTTTATAAAAACTAATTTTTGTAATATATAGTTTATCATGTAAGGATTCATATGCAAAACTTAAATTTTTAAAATTAATTTATCTTATATGTTAAAAATTGAAGTCAAACGATATGTCCAAAATAAAAACAGAATGGTCAATTCAGGACGGTGGGAGTACTATACTACTGTTTTAGGATATTTTTTCACAGCCGATAAAAAAAAAATTGTTCTCTTCAAACTGATTACGCATCTACTACTACTACTAATTTGTCATCACACGCCTCACCTCCACTATCTTCTATCTTCTGTGGGGGAGGCTGATTAAGAGGACATTAGTAAGTTAGTAGATGTCCTAATTATAAATGGTTTTGGGAAAATATACATAAAAGTTGACCGGCTAAAAGAAAGCTTGCGTCAGTACACATTTAACAAAGTAATTGGCTTAAGAAAAAATTACTCCCTCCGTCCTGAATTGATCGTCCTGTTTGCTTTATGACACGTTTTTCCACTTCAATATTAAGCATATAAGATAAAATAATTTTATAAAACTAAATTTTGTAACATATAGTTTATCATGTAAGGAATCATATGCAAAATTTAAATTTTCAAAATTAATTTATCTTATATGTTAAAAATTGAAGTCAAACGACATGTCCAAATAGTAAACAGGACGGTCAATTCAGGACGGAGGGAGTATAATCATATCGTGGTTTTTATTCTATGATATTTTATCTTAATGTGATGGATTGTTTTGATTCGTTCATGTGAGGTGGTGCGTGACAGAGAAAGAGATATGTGGGGAAATAATGTGCTACGGTCCAAGGAATAAATAGCAATTTAATACTAGTGATTGATGAACGCCATGTCCTGTCAAATAATTGGGATCTGTCCAAAAAACCCAGAAAGTATAACCACATGGGGCATATGTGGAAGTTTATTTTCTTGACCGTCATGTTTATTTTATGACATGTTTTTCCACTTCAATATTAAGTATATAAGATAAAATAATTTTATAAAACTAAATTTTGTAACATATAGTTTATCATATAAGAAATCATGTGCAAAACTTAAATTTTTAAAATTACTTTATCTTATATGTTAAATATTGAAATCAAACGACATATCCAAATAATAAACAGAACGATCAATTCAGGAGGAGGGAGTAAAAATTTAAGGATCCACTTTATTCTATTTATTAAGTGGTTCTGTGACTCTGTCCCTTTCCATCGGAGGACGAAGAGAGGCCAGAAGAACTACCCAGATCGAAGATATTCTTTTTAAAGTCGACTAGACGAGGGATGAGGGTAGATCGGTTCATAATAAATAACCCCGTCGAGGCAAAAAAAAGTCGTTTACGGCCATGGTTAAGCCAGCTTATGATTGTCGATTGGAGCACTAAGCAGGTTCGTCAACATACCACCTACCCATGATTAAAATAGTACTACGTCCGGGATTGGGCAAAATAAATAAATAAATAAGAGTTCATGGAGTAATATATGGAAAGCATAAGCAGTACGTCAGGCAACATAAGAAAATAGTAGAACGGAAAACATTGGGCTTATCAATAGCAGATTCTTTAATTTTAAAAGAGTTAGATTTCTCCACCCCTACAATTAAACTCAACTATCAATTTGTTTACTACCTCTTATCATCAATTATTTTCATTTTCACCAATGAGAAAAGATTGTCGATGTAAATTAATTTCTAAAAAACTTGTATCATAAAATTCAACAAAAATAATTGTAGATGAAACATATACTTTGAGAAAACTCTCTTCTTTATCTAGTCAATTTTCTCATTTCATGAATCCCTTATATACATGTCTTGTATGAGAACAGGATTGTTTGATCGATTTCGTAATGCTCTGGATGATTGAGGAAGGGGGAGGGTGATTTGTCACCATTCTTTTTTTAATCAAATTGTCTATATTCTATGAAATATCTCTATGGTGTAATATTATAATTCAGCAAACAAAAGAGAGGTTTAATGTTCAAGGTTGATATTTGGATACTTTGATCTAAAAAGTGGGATTCAGTTTTAATTTCACCATTAGTGTAGCCAATCCAAATGAGATTCAAAAAACAAATTGGTTGTTTTCTATAGTATGTGGTAGCCTTCAAGATTAAATTATGGTTTGCCTCTAGGAGGAGATTTTAGAATTAGAGCTACCTGTTAATTGTCCTATTTTGATCTAGGATTTGAAGATTGTTACTTCCTTGGAAGATAAGTAATAAAGCTTAAGGTGCTTGAGTATATTATTGGTATTTTGGTGATTGGTTTGGAGAGAATGGTCATGCTGGTTTGATAAGTCATAAAGATTCTCACGTATCTGTCTCACCAACCATAGGTATCCTTGAGCTAACATCAATAAGTCATGAATATAGTGTATTTGTCGACAAATAATATTTTATTCAACATAAATTGGATAAGCATTCATCAAATATAGTCACTAGTCTCTTATTCTTGAAAATCCTAGTTAACCTAGTGTTGTATTTGTATTAAACGTGTCTTGTTGTTGTAAATGTTAAGGAATAATGTTCTGCAAGAATGTTCCGGAAGAATTATGAAGAATGGTGACACTTCTTCTGGAAGAATTGAGAGAGTGCTACCGGAGAAATGTTCCAAAAAAGTTGTCCGGTACCAGGACGGGAGCCACTACCATCACCACCCTTACCAGGTGTCCTCTACCTATTGTTCACCTCACCATTTACCTACCAGCATGTGCCACTGATAAGTGTCCAAATGAGCATGTTTTATGGGTGTATTTCATATATTATATTAGCACTTTTCTTGCTCATTTCTCCACTTTGGTTAGTTTTCCTCTAGTTTATGTTTTATTGGTTATCTTACAGATTTACTGGTTAAACATGAGGAAAACCAACCTAGGAGCAAAGTAGACAAAGAAACGAACGCGTAGGCGCAAACGGGTCGAAAAACGGAGTCCAAACGAAGAATCTAGAGCCGGTCAAAGTTTACAAAAGAAAACGAGTCAAATACACACGTCCGGGTCACGTCCGGGGATAAAAGGCCGGACGTGACACGGATCGATGTGTTATAGGCGTCCGTGTCCTGTCCGGGTAAATAAGGGCGGACACCAAACAAGGTCCGTGGCACGTCCGATGATATTTGGCCGGACGGAGGGCGGACATGAGACAATGTCCGTGGTGTGTCCGCGGAAGAAAGACCGGACATGAGACAATGTCTGTGGTGTGTCCGTGGAAAAATGGCCGGACAAGAGATAAACATGTCCGATAAAAAATAACCAGACAACAAATAGAGGTGCAACCAGATCCAGAATAATTGACGCGCCGACCGTCTTCCTCATTTTTCCTACGGCGCCTGCAAACATATCTATCTACCCCATCAGCAATATCAGGCGCCGGCGCACTCCTCCTTAAATTCCTCACGCGTGCTCCAGCACTGTCTCCACTCCAGCTCTGTATCCAACCTTCTCCTCTGCTTCTATATAAACCCAGCTCCTTCAACGATAAAACATACGTGGGAGATTGTAGAAAACACAGACGATCGTTCACCACACTCCACCATTCTCTTCCATTTAGTTTCTCCCGTAACACCATAACACTCCATTTTATATTTATTTCACCTCTCCACCACACTCCATACTCACGTACTCAGCAAAAACAAAAGAAAGAGAAGAGAGGCAGCAGAAGTGAGAGCGAGTGCAGACCCGTTCTTTCTCCGAAATAATGGCTAATTCTATCTGTGCTATCTTTTTATTTCCGTTAATGTCTGAGTAATTTTCATTTGTATCCTAGGATGGGGTTTGATCCTAATATTACTTAAATAAATATTTATTACTTGTCTCACTTATTAAACTTGTTTTAATTCCTTTCAACAAATATTGTTAAATGCTTTAAGCGACAAACTACTGCATTTTTATGGTAACTATCAACATATGATTTTGAGATAGTCAAGTACCACAAAGGAATAAACCTTGGTATTTACACTCCGGATTGAGCAGGAAAATACTGAGGCTATTACTAAGAGTTCGTAACTGACACTTATTAACTCTAATAGACAATAAATAATTGAGACATGGTTATAAATTTGTTTAAGTAATTTAGGCAATTCCCCCGCTATCCTAGGATACCTTTTTCCATCCATATCAATTAATTCACCTTATTTTACTGTGTTTATTATTGTTGCACTGATCCTAAAACAAATCAAGCTTGCCTCCGGCTAAACCCCTTATTTGCTGTTTTTATTAAATACCGAGACTAGGATAATTGAACAATTTCCCTGTGGATACGACACTTGTTGTACTACTCCGACTAGGTGCACTTGCCTATTAGTTTGCTATAAATCTATATATATTAATGTGTAGATTTTACCCAACAAGTTTTTGGCGCCGTCGCCGGGAAATTGATTCCATCAATTTCCCTAGTTTTCGGTAGTTCACTTGCTATACTATAATATTCTATTTATACTATTTTGTTGTTTGTTTATTTTTATTTCTATTAATCTCTGTTATTTATTTTACAATCATTTACTTTACTGTCATTTAATTCCTAGTCATTTAAATTTCCAGTGTCCTTTAAATTTCGGCAATCTAACTTCTAACATTTCTATTTCAGTAATCTAACTTCTAACATTTAATTTTCTGTCATTTAGTTTCTGTCATTTAAATTCTGTAAACTAACTACTAACATTTAAATTTCTGTCATTTAAATTCTGTCAACTAATTACTAACATTTAAATTCTGTCATTTAAATTCTGTAATTTAACTTCTGACATTTAAATTTCTGTCATTTAAATTCAGTCATCTAATTCCTAACATTTAAATTTCAGTCATTTAAATTCTTTATTTTTCAGTCATTCAAATTATTGTCATTTAAATTCCCGCAATTTAATTCTGCCCTTTTCCTTTATTTTAATTTTATTGTTTACTTAAACTGCATTTATTTTTGTTCCTTTTTGTTCACTTATTTTCTGTCTTTTTACTCTTGTTAAAAGATAAAAAATATATATATAAGTGTTGTTTAATTAAAGTTTATCAGCCTATTTCAATATCTCTGCTTTTCTTTATCTATTTACTGATTAATTTCGCAGTTTCTCACAAATCAAAGTATCTTCTGTGCATGCCAAACACTCAAACCCGAGGTTCTCCACTCATCAGTCCGAGACCCGAACCCGAGCGCACTTTATTCAACACAAGAAGAAACCTGATAAATCAAGACATGGCCGAAAACCAAGTCATAGATGAAATGGATCATGAAAATCAACCACAACACCGTGCTCTCTCTGACTACCACCAACCGGATACTAAAGGAAGGGCATCAGCCATAGTTCTCCCCGAACTAACACCACAAGAAACCGGACGATGGGCTTTCAAAACCCACTACATCACCGCCGTCCGGGATTTAGGCAAGTTTAGTGGAGCAAATCCTGATGAGGCCCCAAATCATTTAAGTCTCTTCCTAGACTTCTGTAATTCCTTTGGTCAAACCGGCAACGTCAAAGAAAGAATCCGTCTACAACTATTTCCTCACTTGTTGTCAGATTCAGCAAACAGGTGGTACCGAAGTCTTCCCTCCCGATCAATCCACACATGGTTGCAAATGGCCCAGAAGTTCCTTGCCAAATACTACCCAACCAGTAGAACGAGGCAATTGATCGGAGAAATCAACACATTCTGTCAGGAGCCGGGAGAAACGTTGTACGACGCATGGGACAGATTCAAGGATATGATGATGAAATGTTCCCACCATGGTCTCGACGATCAATCCCTCTGCCTATCATTCTTCAATGGCCTGGATGATGGAAACCGACTTGAAATACCCCGAACTTAAATATGGTGATTAGAATATTTTAATATGGTATTTAAGGGCCTAATAGTGCCTAAGTAATTTTGGTAAGGAAAATAAATCCAAAAGAAATGAGAAGAACGCTTAGAAAGCGGAAAACGCTAAAATAAGCGTTAAATAACCGTAGGAGGTACGAGACCTCGGTTATAGTATCGTAAGGATTCCTAAGGCTGATTCATGCCTAATTAGTATACGGGAATGATTCCCGAAGAAAACGGATCCAAATAAGGTATTAAAACGCTAATAGAGCTTTAGCGCACGTTTTTCGAGGAAACCCGAAAACGTGATTTTAAGGGGCCAAACGAACCCATAAAAACTATAGTTCATTAAATAACTATAATTAAGCATTAACGGAAGCTTAATAACCAATAAAAATACAGAAACGAGAAAATTCCAGAAAACGGGCCCGGTTAGTGAACAGTACCAAAACCGGGTAAAATAACGAGCGTTTTCTGTAAAAGACGAAAAATGCTCCAGCTAGTATAACAGTGGGGGCCGGTTTTTACTGGTGTAAGCAGCTCTCTCTCTCACACACACACAAGTAACAAATAAGTAAATCAAAAAGCAAAAAGTACAAAGTAAGTAACACCCTCTCTCCTCTTATTCTCTCATTTCCCTATTCTCTCTCCAATTCCCTTCCCTCTCTCACGATGGAATTCCCCTCTCTGCAGCACACTCCTCTCCTTCCTCCCTTCTCTGATTTGCAGCCGATTTTGGAAGCTCCTCCATGGCTTCCATGGCTTCCCTCCTTTCTCCTCATGCTCTAGCTCCATTTGAGCTCCAAATGTAAAATAAATTGCATATTTGAACTCCCCTCTTCAAGCTCTACATTCCTATCTTTTCAAAATCTGAAAATGAGCAACTTCATCTACATGGGTTTTCCCCATTTGAAGAGAAAAGCACACCATTATGGAGCTTGGAGTCTCCTCTTTCCAACAAGGTAAAAATCTCCATGAAAGACCTCACTTTTCTCCATCTCTTTGGTATGGCCGATTTTGCCTCTCTCTCTTACCTTATTTTTCTCTTGCTTTGGAGCATTGTTTCAACCCTCCAATGGTGGAGTAATCCCCTTCTTGATTCAAGGGTGAGAATCCCTCTCAAATATCTCCAAAGGCAAAACCCTAACTTGTGCTCTAAGCCCTTTTATTTGAATTAGAATTCTTTAAGGGTTTAGAAGGATAATTAAATGCATTCTTGTGTTATTGGGTGTTGGGATGGAGTTTGACAACTCCATTCCCATTAGACCGATTGGTACAAGCAAGAGAGGAAGAGAAGGAATGGAAAAGAAATGAAGGAATCAAAAGCTCAAGGTAAGAGCTCCTTCTTAAGGCTTAAATTTAATGCATTAGTGTAATGGGAATGGGTAAACAAATAAAAGAACCTAAACTGTTGTACTAGTATTGTAGTTGTGAATGTTTGAGTAGTTGTGAGCAAAAATGTGGATTTGTAGGCCTTAGAGCCAAATGAATGGTGTATGTGTATTAGTATTGTGATTGAAGAAGTATTGGTGTATTAAGATTTGTATGTGTGCTGGTAGAACCCTTGTGGTTTGGCTAGAATAGGGATGAATTTGATGAGAAAGGAGATGTGTGGATAAGTAAGGAAAATAGGTGAACTATGGCGAAATTTTTGTAGGAATTGTGTATTAAGAGTGACTTGGTGAATGGGAGAACCAAGGTGTGTATTGGATTTAGTAAAGGTGTTTAATGACCATGGAATGGTAATTGTGGTATGAGAGTACTAGGATGTAAAATCTGTAGCAAGATAGGTACCAAAATGCATTGTAGAACTAGGAAGAAATTAGTGTGCAAGATTTAGTAAAATGAATGTTGGACTTGGGTATAGATGTTGTGCTTGTTTGGAGATGTATTTTGGATGCTAGGAATAGCATTAGTTGAGGGAGTAATGGAGGATAGAAGTTTGAATGAAAATCTGTAGCATAAGAAGGAAAACAAAATCTGTAGCAATAAGTGAAATGGAAACTAGTATAAGTGTTGAGAAGAAGTAAGGAAAAATGTGTAAGTGAATGTAGGAATTGAGTAGTAAGTTTGGAGGATGAACCAAGGCAATTTTGAGGGCCTAATTAGTGCTAAATCATGTGGGAATACATGTAGGAAGATTGGGAAAGAAATGGGTAAAGTAGGGAACTGAAAACAGATTTTAAAACTGAAGTACTGGGCCGGACCGACCTTGGGACCGAACTTGCAAGGTCGGTCGAGCCCAGAATCACAAAGACTGAAACCTTCTGGAATGGATGCGACCGGACTTGCAAGTTCGGTCGGACCAGAAAATTTTCCCGTCTGAAACCTTCTGGAAAGGACCGGACTTGCGACCGGACTTGCAAGTTCGGTCGGGCCAGAAAAATTCCCGCAATGAAAGCTACTGGAATGGACCGGACTTGCAAGTTCGGTCGAGTAAAAAAAATAAAATAAATATTTTTATTATATGATTATAATAATCATATGTATGTATATATGCCTACATACATATATGCATATATATGTAGTAGTACGCTATAAATGAAGTAGTAAAGGTAAGAAAGTAAGTATATGAGTAGGAAAACAAGTATAAAAAGTAACCAAGTAAGTTGAGGGTATGAGAACATTAAGTACACCGGGATAACGGGGTAAGTACGGGAGTAGTAATTATTTGTGTATTGTAAGAGTATAGTATTAATAATAATGTTGGAACATTATCAGTGGAACGAGTGGGAACCAAGGAACAAGGGAACCCACGGTAGAGCTAACTCCGGTGAAAGGTATGAGTTTCTCATGCCCCGTATGCTAACCGAGTTACGTTGATTTGTGTGCTGTATGCCGGCTAATCAAGATTAAAGCATGAAAACGGTTTATTGCCTTTCATTATATGTCTTGCTGTATGTTGAGTGAGCTAACCCTTCTTGATTGATTGTGTGGCTTCATTTAGTGCGTAGATCGACTCATAAATGAGTCTTATTGTGTAGTGACTCATAGTAAGAGTCATGTTGTGAACTAATAGAACCGTAGCAACGCACTAAACTAACGAATCATTAAACGATAACGCAAACCAATGAACTCACTAGAATGTGAGAGAGTGTACGGGAGTAATAACCTTCCGATAACGGTAGGAGAACCGAAATGAATAGTCCACAAATAACAAGTAGTGGAAGTATATAAGTAGCCTCTATTAGAGGAATTAATCTTGGTGCAAGACATGAACCATGAGAGTAGTAAAGAATGATGAGGGATCTCCAAACCCCTTAGCGATTAGTCGACCCATTATGAGAGGACCCGACTGATGTAAGTATGTCCCGAACATGAGAGTATTCAATACGTTGGGGAACCCTTAAATCTGAGGATACTAGTCGGTGGTAATTCCCTAAGCTAGTGGAGGTTATCGAGAGAGATACTTCTAGGCTAATCCATGAGATTGTAATGTACTCTGAGAGTAGAGTGTTGGGAATTTGAGTAGTCCGGTAAAAACGGGCATTTGAGTACTTGAGGAGCTAAGCATATAGCCCTCGTATTGTAGGTCCGGTGGCGAGTCTTGTGTATGACTCCGCCCGGTGGCCAAAGTACTGAGTACTGAGTATTGCGTATGTATGAGTAAGGTATTGAGTATTGAGTAAGAAGCGAGTATGAGTATGTAATGAGTACCGAGTATTGAGTACGTATGAGTAAGTATCGAGTATTGAGTAAGTATGAGTAAGTATGGAGTATGGAGTAGTGAGTACGCACGAGTATAGTAATGAGTACAGAGTAAGGATCGTGTACAAGTAAGGTATTGATCATGGAGTGATGAGTATGCAAGAGTAAGGAGTAAGTATGAGTAGAGTAGCGAATATCGAACACAGTACGAAGAGTAATGAATGAATAACAAATACGAATGGTTGACTATCGTATTGTCTTCCTTAGTAAGTAATTGAACTTGTATGTGTATGTAGGCATTGTTGATTGTAATGTTGTAGCATGAGTATGTAAGTATGCATGTAAAATGAACTCCATGTATATCCGACCCAAAGTAGTCGGCGTACCGCGGTTAGCACGCGGTATATGCGAAATTCATATTCAGCGTAAGCTGACCCCCTCGGGGGAACGTTTTTAGTGTGCAGGTACTTGAAGCTGACCACCGTTCGAGAGAGTAGGACGGGGACTGCTATGTAAGCATGGGTAGTCGTATAATAGGGATTGTATTTGTAATGTATTGGGAAATTGGAAGTTCCAAACTGTATCGGTAATTTAAGGATGGTAGTAGACTCGGTATAGTATTGTATTGGAGTTGTAATCAAATTATGGTTGAGTATGCAATGGGAAGTATTGTATCGTGTAGAGTACTCGGTATGTTCATATTCATCAGACCGATAGTATGTAGGATTGTAACTCGCCTTGTTAGTCACGTGGGTGACTAACGGCATTGTACACCCGCCGTTGAGTAAGTAATATCCGCTGCGAAGGTAAGTATTGTACGGTAATGACGGTATTAGCTTTAGGGGTGTTACACGACTACTCGTAAATTCCTCTGCAGGAGGAAGTTTCATGATGAAATCTCCTCAAGAAGGGATGAACCTTCTCGAAACCATGACGAGCAATACAAGACAGTGGACGAGATCCAAAGGAAGAACGCCACGAGCAGCAGGCCTACTCCATGTTGAGCCTACGGATCATTTATCAGCCCAGATCTCGTCCCTTGCAAAGATGGTGGAAAAGCTAACAACATCTCAAAACGAAATCGTAAAAACAATAGCTTCCTCACCTCCAGGTTCGTCTGCAGAAGGATGTGTCATATGCGCCGGTCCTCATGAAACCCATCAATGCGAAGGTAAAAGCGAGTACGAAGATGCACACTTCATAGGAAACCGCCCCGGTAATTCCTACAACAATAACATCAACAACAACTACCTATGGAGAAATCACCCGAATTTCTCATGGAAAAACAACGATCAAAACCAAGGGGGGCAGAACAGCAGTTCCAATACCTATCAGGGAAATAGACCCCAACCAAACGCTAATATGGGTTATAGAGCACAAGGTGCCCCTCCAGGTTTCCACCAACAACAACAACCATCTTCATCCTCTGTTGATCCAAACGCGGAACTCAAAGAGATGATGAAGGGATACATGTCTATGACTCAAAGCCAGCTTTATGCGCAAGAAGCTTTCAACCAAAAAATCGAAGGTAAATTCAATCAAATTGCAGAACAACTTGCTCAAAGACCGCCTGGGACTTTCCCAAGCCAACCGAAGCCAAATCCAAAAGAGTAAGCCAAATGCATCTATGTGAAGGAAACACAGTGAAGAAAAGATGGAGGTGGCCAAAACAGTTGAGGTTCCCAAACTTCACCCTTCCCTCCAAGAGTGGGTAATAGCAATCGAAACATCCAAAGGGAATATGGCTGAACTGGAAACCACCGCCACAGTCTATAAAAATCGCATTCAGTCCGAGAATACCTACCTTAAGGAGTTGGTGGCTAGCTATGAAAATGAAAAGCTCGATTTAAAAGAAGAAGAAGAGGCTAAGGCGATAACCTTAAGAAGCGGTAGAAAAACCAACGAGATTCACATCCCGCAAAGGTCAGAAGAATCCAAAGAGGATAGTGAAGAAAGAGTTGAGGTTCCAATAGAAAAGACATCTCCCAGCATTCTCACTATTCCATCAGCTTCAAAACCTTCTCCACAGGAACCACCTCTACCATTTCCCAACCGACTCCAAAAGCAGAAATTGGATACTGAATATGGGAAGTTTCTGGCAATGCTGAAACAACTAAACGTCAACATACCGTTTGTAGACCTCATTGCCAAAATGCCAAACTACGCAAAATTTCTCAAGCACCTTATCTCCAACAAAACAAAATTGGCCGAAGTCGGTACCGTACCACTCAATGTAGCTTGCTCAGCTATTCTGAAACAACCACTACCTTCGAAATGCAATGATCCAGGCAGCTTCACCATTCCAGTCACAATTGGTAGCACCTCATTTCCATACTCCCTATGCGATCTGGGTGCCTCCATAAATTTGATGCCCCTCTCCACTTTCAAAAGGCTGGGAATTGGAGAAATGAAAAAGACCAAGATGACCCTTCAACTGGCGGATGGTTCGGTAGCTTACCCAAGCGGAGTAGTGGAGGATGTTATCATTAAAGTGGAACACTTATACTTCCCATGCGATTTTGTCATTTTGGACATCGAAGAGAACTCCACTACACCTCTCATCCTTGGACGACCTTTCCTTGCCACAGCCGACGTGCACATTTAGGTGGCCCGGGGGACAATCACCCTTCAAGCTTATAATGAAAAGCTGGAGTTTGCAACAGGAAGGTCTCCAGATAACAAATCCAAGGATCTCAAGTTTGTGAGGGACACTCAATCACCATCATCCCCACTTCTCTTTGTCACCCTTCCTGACGGCATGTCCATTACAGAGATACCACCCCCAATCCCTGATGAAAAACGAGATAAGAAAAGAAAACATGCATCCAGGTGGACACTCAAAAATGCCATCGAGTCATGCTTTGGATCTCCTCCTCATAACCACCCCCCAGGTTTGATCTAACCAAAGCGTCTAGCCAAAGACGTTAAAGAAGGGCAGCTTTCCGGGAGGGAACCCGGATGAACTTGTATTTAATTTGCTTTTATGCTCTCTTAATTTTCAGGTTCTCTTTAAATTTTGTTTTTGCTAACTTTTAACCCGGTTTGTAGTATGGTTGCTTCTAGTGTCTTATGCTGGTGCAACTTCATGTCTACACTGCAACCAAGCTACGCTACTTGAGGCTGAAGCTCAAGTGTGGGGGAACTCCTATAACGCTAGCAAAAACAATCTCAGGGGAGTCCCAGTTTCTTTAATTATGCTTTTATTTTGCTAAATTCTGCTGTGGAGAGCTCCTGTGCTAAAATGTTTATTTGTGACCTTTGTGTTTTCTCTATTTTATCTACTTACCGAAAAGGTCTTCTGAAACCTTCCCTTGTTTTTCTGATGAACAATGAGGACATTGTTCAATTTAAATGTGGGGGAGTGCCCTTTTCGGCGATATTTTGTGCTTATAATGCTTAATCTCTCTGCTTATCTTGCGTTTGTCCAAATTCAATACCATGAACCCTTTATATGTGGGTTGTTCTCTTTAAAAACAAATACTGTTATGAATTGTGGGATAAATGGTACAAAAATTTTAAAATTTTGATTGCTTTTGAGGAGCATTGTTTTTATACGGTGTGACCAAATGATCTGCAATGGTTGGATTTTTATTGCTCAGGGGTTCCTTCTGTCTTCTTTCTTAGGGATTGCTAAGGGGTGCTTCTCTGTCAAAAAATAAATAAATAAAAATAAACAAGGGACTTGCGAGACACCATTGGTAACCAACAAAGAGAGTTGAGTGTTCTTAAATACAAAGGCTTGAAGCCTACATATTATCTTCTCATCTCTTATGCAAAAGTGAAACAAATGCATAAATCTATTTTTCCTTTTGTTTTCTCCTCAATGCCCATTCTTGAGAGAAGTTGGCCATGGTAAAAGTTCTCAAAGTCACCTTAATCGAGAAGCATTGAAGTACTCCGGATCATACCCCGAAACTCTATATTTTATTTTTACCCTGAGCACACCTATGCCACCAGTAAGTGATGACTCACACTCCTCAAAAAGTTTAAGATCATGTACTGTTCACCTCCTTATCCTACCCTTCATAATAATATTTGTTAGTATTGAGCATTCCCTACTTGCTTGGGTACATGGTTTTGCTTGAGGACAAGCAAAAAGATAAGTGTGGGGGTGTGATAAGTGTCCAAATGAGCATGTTTTATGGGTGTATTTCATATATTATATTAGCACTTTTCTTGCTCATTTCTCCACTTTGGTTAGTTTTCCTCTAGTTTATGTTTTATTGGTTATCTTACAGATTTATTGGTTAAACATGAGGAAAACCAAGCTAGGAGCAAAGTAGACAAAGAAACGAACGCGTAGGCGCAAACGGGTCGAAAAACGGAGTCCAAACAAAGAATCTAGAGCCGGTCAAAGTTCGCAAAAGAAAACGAGTCAAATACACACGTCCGGGTCACGTCCGGGGATAAAAGGCCGGACGTGACACGGATCGATGTGTTATAGGCGTCCGTGTCCTGTCCGGGTAAATAAGGGCGGACACCAAACAAGGTCTGTGGCACGTCCGATGATATTTGGCCGGACGGAGGGCGGACATGAGACAATGTCCGTGGTGTGTCCGCGAAAGAAAGACCGGACATGAGACAATGTCCGTGGAAAAATGGCCGGACAAGAGATAAACATGTCCGATAAAAAATAACCGGACAACAAATAGAGGTGCAACCAGATCTAGAATAATTGACGCGCCGACCGTCTTCCTCATTTTTCCTGCGGCGCCTGCAAACATATCTATCTACCTCATCAGCAATATCAGGCGCCGACGCACTCCTCCTTAAATTCCTCACGCGTGCTCCAGCACTGTCTCCACTCCAGCTCTGTCTCCAACCTTCTCCTCTGCTTCTATATAAACCCAGCTCCTTCAACGATAAAACATACGCGGGAGATTGTAGAAAACACAGACGATCGTTCACCACACTCCACCATTCTCTTCCATTTAGTTTCTCCTGTAACACCATAACACTCCATTTTATATTTATTTCACCTCTCCACCACACTCCATACTCACGTACTCAGCAAAAACAAAAGAAAGAGAAGAGAGGCAGCAGAAGTGAGAGCGAGTGCAGACCCGTTCTTTCTCCGAAATAATGGCTAATTCTATCTGTGCTATCTTTTTATTTCCGTTAATGTCTGAGTAATTTTCATTTGTATCCTAGGATGGGGTTTGATCCTAATATTACTTAAATAAATATTTATTACTTGTCTCACTTATTAAACTTGTTTTAATTCCTTTCAACAAATATTGTTAAATGCTTTAAGCGACAAACTACTGCATTTTTATGGTAACTATCAACATATGATTTTGAGATAGTCAAGTACCACAAAGGAATAAACCTTGGTATTTACACTCCGGATTGAGCAGGAAAATACTGAGGCTATTACTAAGAGTTCGTAACTGACACTTATTAACTCTAATAGACAATAAATAATTGAGACATGGTTATAAATTTGTTTAAGTAATTTAGGCAATTCCCCCGCTATCCTAGGATACCTTTTTCCATCCATATCAATTAATTCACCTTATTTTACTATGTTTATTATTGTTGCACTGATCCTAAAACAAATCAAGCTTGCCTCCGGCTAAACCCCTTATTTGCTGTTTTTATTAAATACCGAGACTAGGATAATTGAACAATTTCCCTGTGGATACGACACTTGTTGTACTACTCCGACTAGGTGCACTTGCCTATTAGTTTGCTATAAATCTATATATATTAATGTGTAGATTTTACCCAACAGCCACACACTAAAACGGTTGATTTCCTAGATTTACGCCTCACATTAGATTACTTAGAGATGTGGTAATCGACTCTCACTCACCTTACAATGAAGTATCCTTCTTATCACCACAAATATTACCGCCATGTACTGACCTTGAGTTTCCATATAAACCAACCTCAATACACTACTGTTTTACCATAGCTCTCATGACTTCTCATAAACCAGAAAACAACTTAAACTTTCTACTCTCGAGTGAGAGTAACTTGGTGATTCAAAGGGAAAGGCAAACTTGATAGAAAGAAGGGAGCCCTCTTGTTCGACTGGGTTTAGATGCAGGAAGTGTTCCATAGCTACTTAAGTAAAGAGCTAAGGTAGATCATTGTGTTCACTCAAACTATTTGTTGGTAAATTGTTGTGTTCACCTAAATTATGTGCCTTGTTGGTAAATCATTGTGTTCACCCAAATTATGTACCTTGTTGGTAAATCGTTGTATTCACCCAAGTTGTGTACCTTGTTGGTAAATCGTTGTGTTCACCACTTGTATGATTGGTTTATGGTTTTCGAATATGTTACTCAATGTTATGGTATGAACTATTATATTCACTTTCGAAATGGTGTTGGTGATGTGGTTGATTCTGTTTTGGAAGTTTTGTGTTGTGGTGATTATATTGATGGTTATTATGAATATAAACATGTTCTAAGGGGTTGGCTTAAAGTTATACGCATCAGTGAACTGGAAAATTGGTAGTCTTCAGACATGCTTGCTTTGTGTGCTTGAGGAAGCTATCTTTGGAAACTTGAACAATTCTTAAACTAATTATGTGTCACTGCCAATGAATTGTGGTTAAGCTACTATGATCTACTCCTTTTGGTCAAAAGTACATCTTAGGGGGTGTGCACACTTAAAAACATAGGGTAAGCTAGATATGGTTGTTGTGGCCTCTTATTGAGTATCTTGTGAGCATTTGAAATTTAAATTTGTTGTGGCCCCTTTTCTAGGTGTCTGGTGAGCAATGGTTGAAGAAAGGCCCCTTAAAAAGCAAATTGTGTGGTGATGATATTGGGTAAATATAGTTTGTTATAACAAATTGTGGTATGTGTTTGATGGTGTATGATTTGTTTGGTGTTTGGTTATTTGATGAATAAAAAATTATCTAACTTGTGGAGTATGATTTGTTTATGTTATGGAGTATTATTGGTTTGAGTATATGGAAAGTTTGGTTGTCTGTTTGTATGGAGATACTATAGATTCTATGTGTGTAAGTTGAATGTTCTAATGGTTGCTATATATATCCTGTTAAATATTGTTTCAAAGAAAAATGAATTTTAGAAGGAGAAACGATGATTTACTAAGTTTAACTGATTTGTGAAGTCCCTTTTTATGTTTCTTTAGATTTATGGTTGCAGGTTGTTGAATAAGGCTTGGATATGAGAGTTATAAGGGAACGTCATGAATTAGTCTATAGTAGAAAAGATTTTGAGTTGTAAGTAGTTAAGTTAATAACTTTGTTTAAGTATAGATTTCTTGTGGAAGTTTGTTCCGGAAGAGTTATAGCAAGATCTTGAGTTCTTCTGGAAGTTTTCTATCGGAAGAACCTTTTTGTAACTTTTGTACAGAAATTTGCTCATATATAGGAGGAAGTGATTTTTGGAGTTTAACGAGTTTTTGAAGAGTTTAGCCTTAGCACTCATTTGAGTGAGTGTGGCGGTAATACCTCAATAGGATTTTAACTATTTTTGCTACAAACTTGTTAATAAAGTTAAAATATAAGTGATAGAAAATTCGGGGTGTTATAAGTTAGTATTAGAGCTATAGGGTAAGTAACTAGAAGAGAGGAAATGAGTACTAAAATTGAACAAGCTGTGCGGGATGGGATATATGCTTATGTGTTTGTTTTGTTTGATCTTGTATGTTATTATTGTGAACGTATGATTGATGGAATTTTCTGTATGAATAAAACGATGTATGGATAGAGGAGTTCTTGATGGTTTGGTTGGTTAAAAGTGGATTTATAGTTATTGAGTATATAAGTTGATGGTGAGAGGATAAAGAAAGAATGAAGGGAATACCAGAGGTTGAATAGGAGGATAGTGACAAGTTATTCCGCAAGAGGATACAAAATGGCTGTTTTAATTTTGATTGGTAATCATGAAACATAATGTTTTACTTGACTGTCTTCCATTGAGTTATTGATGTATTATTACTAATTGATTATCGCATGTTTATTTGACATGATTTACTTGAATTTTTCATAAGTGGATGTGGTGGTTATAGTTGTTAGCTTGTTAAGATATGGATAACTTTGAGCTTCGAGGATGAAGCTTTGTCTTATGATGGGTAGGGATGGAAACGGGTCGGGTTCGGGCCGGGTGACGCTCCACCCGACCAGTCACCCGTTTTTCACCTGCACCACCCGACCCGACCCGTCACCCGTAACTTCATCACCAGTCACCCGTTTCACCCGTCACCCGCAGGTGAAACGGGTGAATCCATCACCCGTTTAATTTTATTTTCTAGCAAACATTTTTATTTTTTAAGACCTTGCATAAGCTTAAATTTTCAAAAATAATACTCATATTTGTTCAATAATACATACCACATCAACTAATGTCAACAACATATCCAAAACATAAAGTATTAGCCAAAACATTTCTAAAATATCACAACAAATATGGAATAAGTATATTTTTTACTCAAAATAATACATACGGGTGATGGGTCAGGTGAACGGGTCGGGTGACCGGGTGAAAAATGTTCACCCGACCTGACCCGTCACCCGCACCCGTTTCACCCGTCACCTATTTTTCACCCGTTTTTCGGGTTTTTCACCCGTTTTAGCGGGTCGGGTGAAACGGGCACCCGTCACCCATTGCCATCCCTAAAGATGGGAGAGTGTAATATCCCAGAAAATCCTAGTTAGCCTTAACATTGTATTTGTATTAAACGTAGTTTGTTGGAATCAGTGTCTTGTTATAGTAAATGTTCTGGAAGAATGTTCCGGAAGAATGATGAGTCTTGTTCCGGAACAATTGAGGGAGTGCTACCGGAGAAATGTTTTGGAAGAATTGTACAGGTACCTGGGTGGGAGCCACAACCACCATCACCCTTACTAGGTGTCCTCTACTTATTGCTCACCTCTCCATTTACCTACCAACATGCGCCACACACTAAGATAATTACTTTTCTTTATTTACGCCTCACAATAGATTACTTAGAGATGTGGTAATCGATACTCACTTACCTTATGGTGAAGTAACCTCCTTATCACCACAAATACACCGCCATGTACTAAACTTGAGTTTCTATACTGATCTCAATATGCTATTGTTTTATCATAGCTGTTGTGACTTCTCATAAACCAGAAAACTTAAACTTCCTACTATCGAGTGAGAGTAACTTGGTGATTCAAAGGGATAGGCAAACTTGACAGAAAGAAGGGAGCTATGTTGCTTGACTGGGTTTAGGTCTAGGAAGTGTTCCATAGTTACTTAAGTAAAGAGTTAAGGGTTATCATTGTGTTCACCCAAGTTATGTACCTTGTTGATAAATCGTTGTGTTCACCCAAATTATGCACCTTGTTGATAAATTGTCATGTTCACCACTTGTATGATTAGTTTATGGTTATCGAATTTGTTATTACTGAACGTTAGGGTGTGAAAGGTTATATTCACTTTTGAAGTGGTGATGGTAATATAGTTGATTTTGTTTTGGAAGTTTTGTGTTGTGGTGACTGTATTGATGGTTATTATGAATATAAACATGTTCTAAGTGGTTAGCTTAAAGTTATACGCATCAGTGAACCAGAATATTGGTAGTCTTCGGACATGTTTACTTTATGTGCTTGATAAGGAAGCTATCTTTGGAAAGTTGAACAATTCTTACACTAATTATGTGTCACTACCAATTAATTGCGGTTAAGCTACAATGATCTACTCCTTTTGGTCAAAAGTACCTCTTGGGGAGTGTTCATACTTAAGAACATAGAGTGAGGTGGATATGGTTGTTGTGGTCCCTTATTGGGTGTCACGGTGAGCATTTGAAAATAAGGTTTGTTGCGGCCCCTCTCTGGGTGTCCGGTGAGCAATGGTTGAACAAAAGCTTTATCCCTTATCATAGCAATTTGTGTGATGATGATATTTGGTGAAATTATATTGTTATAAAAAATTGTGGTATACGACAGGTGGTGTATGATTTGTTTAGTGTTTAGTTGCTTGATGAATAACAAATTATCTAAGTTGTGGATTATGATTTGTCTATGGTTTATGGATTATTATTGGTCTGAGTATATGGAAAGTTTATTTGTCTATTTGTATGAAGATATTATAGATTCTATGTGCGTAAGTTGAAAGTTCTGAGGTTTGTTATATCCTGTTAAAAATGTTTCCAAACAAAATGAATTCAACAAAGTGAAATGAGATTTACTCAGTTTAACTGATTTGTGCAGTCCCTTTATGTGTTTGTTTGAATTTATGGCTGCAGGTTGTTGAATATGGCTTGGTGTAACACCCTGGATTTTATCTTAAATGAAAATACGCGTTGATACGGATCTAACACCGTAAAAAGATTTGAAAACGGACTTCAAACGAGTCCTAAAACTGAAAAAAGAAGCTTTGTCCGAACTTGTGTCCAGACATTGATGTTCGGACACAAGCCGAGAAGAAAACGTATTGATAAATCCCGAGTGTCCGAACTCGAGAGTTTGAAAACAGAAAGTGAAAGTGTCCGAACTTGTGTCTGGACATTGACGTTTGGACACAAGTCGAGAGTTAAACACATAGACGTCCGAACATGTTTCCGAACATGTAAGTTCGGACACAAGTTCCGATAAATTCCAAATATGTGGTCCGAACATTGGTCCGAATATGTAAGTTCGAACCAATACCAATACTTACAGTTCGGACCCGTCCTCGCATGCTGTCCGAACATGCAAGTTCAAACAGATGTTCAAACAAACTCAAATCCTCAAAAATAAAAACGCTCTTGGGGCCTATGTGAACATGGATGTTCGGACAGACGTTCGGACATGTCCAAAGTTGTGAAAATTAGAATGCATACAAATGTAGAAGAAAGTATAAAATGATCGACTACAAAATTAAGACCAATAGATTATGAATAACTTATAAGCAAATATAGTAAATGTTACCGCATAAAACACAATGGATAATTACTTCGAATCCAGAGTGCTACCACCACACTCAATCCTTGAGTGCTCAGGCTATTCCTCTACCAATTCAACAGAAAATAAGTCCCCAAAAACATTCTAACTCAAATGTTGTAACCCAAATATTTTAGCTCAAATATTGCAACGTAAATATTTTAGCTCAAATATTGCAACACAAATATGACAACTTATTCATTTATCAACTCCTAATGCTATGTGACAACGCATCTCCTAGCCCAAACTTCAGTAATCCATACATGCGATCAGAAAACAATATACAAAACACGAAGGATCACGTAAATCAGTGAAACTGGGTAAACTCTGCCTCATTATGTAAAATACGTTTTGAAATTCCTTTTTATCCATAAACCAGTCCAACGAGAGAAAGCACAAGCTAGCAATAAAACCATTCTTCCAGCAACCAAAGTAAAATTGTTAAGAACAATGGGGGAGCTTTCAACAGAAATCAACCACAACACAAATATGGACAATCACATATGGGACCGTCAAACACCACCTCACCCTAAGTTCTTAAGTGTGCACACCCCCTTATGAGTCATCAGTCCATAGAGTAGATCATAGAGTTTAACTACGTTTCGCTGTTTGCAGCGCAAATATATATATATAAAGGTACATGGTACCAACAATTAATATGAAGCACATATGGGCTCCATCGGCAAAACAATTAATCTTGTGAAAGACTCCTAAAACCACAATCCAATATTCATTGATAAACCTCAATCATGAATTCACATCGCGTTGAGATAAATCCCAATCCAGAATCCTCACCCAGGGTTTCTTAAAACATTTTCCAATAACCACAATTTCACACAATCGAAACAAACATGAGCATAGAATTTTCCTAGAGTCCATGTCCATCCGAGAAGAGACAATCACTCACAACCAATAGCATCCCCCATTAATGAACTCGAGATCTAAGATTTAATATACACGCTTTCAACAACCCACCAATAAAATATAATTGAATTATAACCTTGTAAATCTCAACTAATACAATTATACTTTCCCTTCTAGAACTCTAATTGGCGCCAGGGAAGGAGCTTGAAGAAACTTGAAGAAACAAAGGAAGAACTAGAGATTTGTATTGGGGAAGATGAACGTGAATACTGATAAAGGAAAAGGGGAATATGGATGGGTATGTATAGGAATAATTTGAGAGTAAGAGAGGGAATTAATATTGTAATTGATAATTAATAAATAGATTAAGTAGAGAAAGATAAGGATGTAGATAAGTATGAACTAAATAATTAAGTAGAAAACAAGAAGATAATGTTAGTTAAATAATTAAAAATAAAGTAGATAAGGATGGATGATCAGTAAATAAGGAATGAGTAGATAATGACAAGTTAAAATAATTTAATAGCTAAGAATAAAATAATTAATAGAAAGATAAGGAATAAAATAGTTAATTAATTGGTAATATATACGATCAACATTATTATCTTTGGAAGGAGATAATGTGACAGCCCAGCCTAATCAGCCCATATGTGTGATATTGTCCGCTTTGGCACGCAGGCCACACAGATTTGTTCCTAGGGTTTCCTAGCCCCAAAACACGTCACACAAGGAAGAGGTATCCATGCACCTATAAGGCACACTTCGTTCTCCTCTCCAACCGATGTGGGAGGAACACCACGCCGAGTGTTACACTCTACCCCCCTTATGGAGCCGAATGCCCTCACGGGCTCATTGGCACACCGACCTGGGTCTGGCTCTGATACCATCTGTCTCACTGGCACACCGACCTGGGTTTGGCTCTGATACCATTTGTAACAGACCAGTATCCCACTGTTATGATATTATCCACTTTGACACGCAGGCCGCACGGATTTGTTCCTGGGTTTCCTAGTCCCAGAACGTGTCACGCAAGGAAGAGGTATCCATGCACCTATAAGGTACACTTCGTTCTCCTCTCCAACCGATGTGGGAGGAACACCACGCCGGGTATTACAGATAAGAATAATTATAAAAGTAAAATCGAGTAATAAATTCATAGAGATAAAGATGAACACAATTATCTTTTTAGAAAGGAATCATTATTTTAGAAAGTGGTAATTTAAAATTTAGTAATTAGTTTGCAGAGAAAGGAATGTTGTACGTCCGCAGAAGATACGAATAACAACATTAATTAATTTAGGAAACGAAAAAGGACATTAAAATATAATCAATTTAAGAAAGAGATGAGAGTGTAAAATAATTATTTTAACTTCCATGTGCCTACTAATCACTAACTTCTGATTAATCTAATAATTCAATAACATCCTATTATATACTTAACCCAATCCTAACGATTTAATAATATGAATTTCCTAACTCAAAATACGTGGGTATTTCACTTGGATATGAGAGTGGGAAGGGAACATCATGGCTTAATCTAGAGTATAAAATATTTTGAGCTATAACCATTTAAGTTGATAAGTTTGAAGTTTATTTTGAAAGAGTCATAGCAAGGTTTTGAGTTCTGGAAGTTTTCTACCGGTAGAACCCTTTTGTACAAAAAGTTGGTAATATATAAGAGGAAATATTTTTTTTTAATTTTGATGAGTTCTTGAAGAGTTTTACCTTAGCACTCACTTGAGTGAGCGTGGCGGTAATACCCCAATAGGCTTTTAAACTATTTCTACTGTGAACTTGTTCATAGAGTTAAGATCTAAGTGATTGAAAAATCAGGGTGTTACACTTATACACAGGGCCACTGGTCTTTCAGATTTAGTTTGTCACGTGTTGTCTTAACATTGTCCAATGGATGGGTAGTTGCAAGATTAGGTTGACTAACTTTAACTGGGTGTGTTTCTTTCTCGAAGCAAAGGTAGAAAACCTTCTTAGGGTTGGTTATGGTAATCATTTCATATTCGGGTTTTTGAGAGGGGCATAGCTTATAAACAAGGAGGAGAAAATTTTCTAAGATGTTTATGGGGGTTTTCTCATAGTGAATTTCTGAAACTTTTCAATTTTGAATGAGTGACTAGTAATCCCCTTGAAATATATGTTGTTAGTTTTAGCAAAAGCTTATTTTATAAGATAAACTAGTGTCTGACAATGTGTTTGCAAAGAACACGAAGTAGATGACCCCATACAAAGTGGATTCAAAAGGCTTTGGAGTGGGGGGAGGGGTGTGATGACAATTAGTAAGGTAGAGGAACAAATTGAAAGGTGAAGTAGAGGAGGGAATGGTGATAGAAAAATACCGAGTGGTTCCTCCTTAAAATTGTAATTTGTAGAAGGAAATCTAGGATTTAAGAGCTTATAGAAACTAAGTTTATATTTTAGATGACTTCACGGGGAGTAGTATCTTAGAGCATGCATTTCCATTATCAGTCAACTAGAAGTGGGAGACTAATTATGGATTCAAATGAAAGATGTATTTTTGGTTGATCCTTAAAATTGAGAAGTATACCAATTCGATCAAGTAATATGTAGTCAAAGAGTGTCAAACCTATGAGTAAATGGAACTGTCGAGCTGTTACTAAGCACTCATTGGGCTTAGTCGAGTGGATTAAAAGGTTGTTCAAAGAAAGAAAGACAAAACGTAAACATGTAAACAAATAATTATAATTATTAAGTAAATAACTATCCTTCTATGCCACCATTGATTATAATCAAGTGAATTCTAACTATCCAAGTGCAATCTCAACTATTGTAAGGTCGTAATTGATTACCATCACTAAGATTACTCAAAATTGTTGTAATAAAAACGTATAGAATTGTTTGTGTAGCTAGATTAAATGGCTACAGATCTCTTCGTTCTAAAAGATCAAATTACTCATTTTTGGTGTTTGAAAAT
The DNA here is from genome assembly GCA_023374045.1 of Limonium bicolor. Classification (NCBI taxonomy): domain Eukaryota; kingdom Viridiplantae; phylum Streptophyta; class Magnoliopsida; order Caryophyllales; family Plumbaginaceae; genus Limonium; species Limonium bicolor. The sequence goes on along the minus strand of CM041778.1, from coordinate 129,058,315 downwards.
ATAATAAATTAGTAAGAATTGGTCAAATTATCGAAGCATAGGACCTATAAAAAGAAGTATTTCTCAATTGAGGGTTTCAAATCAAATTCACGTGACCTTACTGCATCGTAAAACTTATAAATAAAATTGACAAATATACTAATTCAGTAACAAAAAAAAAAAAAACAGTGCCAAATCCGTGAGGAAATTAGTCTAGAGTGTAAAATTATTAATTTCCTCACGTATGATTCAATCAAGTATTTTAGGGCTGTTCGAACAAAGCAAAATTTATGTAAAGAAATCAATAAAAATCGAGAATAATGAAAAAAATTCTCATATACTACTCTATTCTGACTTTGTGAATTGACAATGCTCAAGTGATACGATATGAATACAAAGTTAAAGTAGATTCACTAAACATGTAACTTACTTCCATTGCAAGTCATGGAGATTTGTGAAATTTTGTGAATCACAAAATTAAACCGATTCAATTCCCCTTGTTCTTGACAATATTAACTTTAAATCACTAGTACTAACTACTACTATTCATACTCTTTTGTGATTTTCGATGAACTACTCACTATAAGTCTATAACACGCAATAAAGATCCACTCTACTATATATGGAACTTTATAAGTCTACTCACGAGTTAGTAAGGTGGTCATGCGGGGCAAGAAGAAGACTAAGTAGATTTAAGGGTCCCTCCTAACTGGTAACTTTGTAGGGCTAGAGCAAGGCTCAATTTCAGTAACGTTATTTTTTTACTATGTTTTTGTTCTTTGTTTTGGTTTCTCTAAAGGGTACTTAAGCGGGAAAGACATTCATGCCTCAGTACTGCTATGTAAGCTGGGCAACCAGCCAATTATAAAAAAAAAAATTCTCATTGGCACGTGGAGTAATCCAACCCTATTGTTGATGCTCACCTCACGCTAGACGTGTCCTTCTACTGAGAGGGAAGAGTTTGCCATAAATTGTTAGTGACGTTTGTTTTGGGTAACGAGGAAAGGTAATCGGAATGATTCATTTTGCTATTGTTTGTTTTGTCAGTTTTTTCTATTTTCAGGAAAGAGAAAAAGAATGGGATTATCCAAAAACCTTTTTTCCTGATTTCCCACTCCCTAATAGGGAATGAGATTTTCTTTTCCCAATACATCTTGACCGGCAACATATACTTAATGACTATTAACCGGTGACCGTTGAATATTGACTGACAATTAATGGTTATTGACCGGTAGCCGTTGACCATTGACCGGTGACTGTTGACTGATTATTTATTTCATTTTCTCAGGTCAAACAAAAAACCGAAAAATAAAAGAATTCTTTTTCATTGCTCTTCATTCTCTTTCCTGATTCCATTTTATTTCCCCTTTTAACCAAACGCCTTCTTATTATAACCAAACGTATTACCGGCAGGTGGACCAATCCACTCGTCATAACACTTTAAATGTAACGGACATGAAAGCATTGCCATAACTGAACAAACCAGGATGGTCTTGTCAAAAAAAGAAGCTGAAATTGAAACTGATATTTCGGTATAGAAGAAAGGGATGTGATGTCCTAGACAAGTTTGATTCTCCAACATAAACATGATGACATAAAAGAAATGCAACGGAGGATGACAAATTAGATTGTACTAGTGGTCCTGAAGTCAAGTGGTCCAGAAGTAATGATTCTTTACGTTTTAAGATTTTTCTTACTATTCATCGTAAAGAGTTGGCATCGAGACGTGCGGGCTTGTTCATTATGACAAAATTATTTCATTTGGGTTCGTTTCGTTTGTCTTAATATTTTTGTAGCATAATTGACGGAGCATGTGTAGTATAAAGCGATATCCTCGTATTTATTTTATTTGGACATTAAATTGATCTTTCTTCAATAATATAATATACGTAAAAGAGACGGAACAAAAACAATTACAGTTTTATATCTGGATTTTAGGTGATGCTAATGTGCTGATCAACACTATTTACCTGTCATTCGTCCTTTAAATTGCTGGTTAGAATTAGAACTCGATCGACGTAGTTTCCGTCGTCCAATGATAATACTTTTTCTAAAAAATGAGCATTGACCAACTTTCTCATGGCCCGAGGATAAAATATTTGACGGAGAGAACTATAGTTTTTGCATTAAAATCATGAATGATTGCAAAGTTTTGGGACCCCTGCCGCTTCATGTTTTATATAAAATGGTTGTGTTTGCCGTAAAAAGTGACAGCCATTTTAGAGCACCATTTGATAGTTGACAAACACCTGACATCAAATAGTATTCCAAGTGTTATTATTATTACACACCATTTTTATAGTAAATTTAAATTAATTTATTTCATATATGTTAATTTGTATTATTAATTTTGACCTAAACCCTCGATGTACAGATATCAGTCGTATATTAATGATTAATGGGCTAACATAAACGGCCTATCGTGACAATTCGGGTCACTCGGTTCGGGTTCGGTTCGGTTTGGTTCAGTTCGGGTCAATTTGTAGATATTCACTATTCGGTTCGGTTCGGTTCGGATCGGATCGGGTTATCTGGTTAAAATTAAATTTGGGTGATTTCGGGTTCGGGTGCTTTCGGTTCGGGTTAGCCTCTCCATTTTTCGGTTTTTTCGGGTTATGGGTCAAATTCGGGTGACTTACCGCGTTATGCTTTATTGACAAAAATTTTAAAGTACAAATTTAAGCAACCTTTGTAACTTGTATTGATTTTCATATTTGGATCCAAATTCTCTTAATATAGTGTTATTCTTGATGAAGATTGCTATTCTGTATTGGTTGGTCATACATAACAAATTGGATGACAATATTTTTAATATTAATTTTTACCTATAGATTTATTAATTTTATCGACCAAGTATAAATTTAAAATTTGGTGAATCAGTGGTCAATATTTGACACTCGACGCCGAGTTTATCCCCCACCCCCACGCCCGACGCTGTGCCTGTGCCTCCCGCCATCCCACGCCCGTCACATTCCGTGTGCGTCCTGTGGCAGCGCCCGTCATCTCTAATGAGCGTCGTGCGCCCATGCCAATCCATCACCACCTTGTGCCTGTGCCCTTATGCGCCTGTTTTCACCTCGCGTCCATGACTTCATGTTGTGCGTGCGCCATAGATCACCTCGTGCAGGCGTCCTCTAGTAGCTTATTGCTCCCATGTAGGGATGTCCCTTTATCTTCTTATTTTGTCAATATTTACCCCTAATTTAATTTAATTATTCATACAGATATATTTACATGAGATGTAAGTTTTGTAACCTTTATTCTTTTGTGGTATTAATAAGAAACCTAAGTAGTGATGTGATGATATATACACATACACATTTAAACCATTCTCAAGCTTGATATTGTAATCTTTATGCTTCAACATCTACTCATTAATTGTGGTTAGTATATTTATTAACTGAAAAGTTTATACGTTTCATTGGTTATACATAATCAAATTGGATGACAATATTTTGAATATTAATTTTAAACAAAAGGATAATGGAAGTTTGTCTAGTTTCATGTGTGGTTTGGGTGAATTTGGTTCGGGTGAATTCAGTTCGGGTCAATTCGGTTCAGGTCAATTCGGTTCTGGTCAATTCGGTTCGGGTGGATTCGGGTATCAAACTTCGGTTTGATTCGGTTTTGGTTTGCTTCGGTTCAGATTTTCGGGTCACATTTCAAGTCACATCAATCGATTTAAATTTGGGTTTGGATCGGGTTGGATCGGGTCGGTTTTTCAGGTTCGGATCACCTTTACTAGGTCTAATTGTACTCGACATTACGCCCATAGTTTTTAAAATTCATATAAATAGATTTGTTTGATTATTATTTAATATATATATATATATATATATATATATACAATAGTATTTATTTTTATTTTATTTTAATTTTTTCTAATTCTAATTGACAACTTATTAAAAATATATGAGCTAAATGATAGAGCAGTTTTATACAGACAAAAATTGAAATATTAAAAAATTGGAAAATTAGTTGAAAAACGGATGATGGAACGAACCCAATATCTGAATAGTCGTCTTATTGTGATTCGAGACGTACAAATCCGGCAGCACTGTTGCCTTCTCTTGGGCCGTACTAGCACTAATGAAACTTCACTTCTACTTTCGTCATAATAATGATGCAATCGCGGTCTGTGGATCATGGGCTGGACAGATATTGAGATTATTCTGGCACAACAAATGCTGAATGTGAAACGTCTTTTGAGTTTTTAAGCGGGTGGTTCGTTTGGGGACAGCTGCTGGGGCTGCTGCTGGGTCCTGCTGCTGGAAATTGAGAAGCTGTCTGATGATGGTTTTGCAGAAGCTGTCAGCTGTTGGTTTTGGTGTTTGGTGGAACACCTGCTGATGGTTTTAAAAAGTAGAGACAATTGTTAGGTCTTTCTGTTGAAAATTGAGAAGCTGTCTGGTGATGATTTTGCAGAAGCTGTCAGCTGCTGGTTTTGAGTGTTTGGTGGAAGCCTGCTGATTTTAGAAATTGAGAAGTTGTCTGCTGCTGGAAGCTGTTCCCCAAACGAACTCAGCCGATGAGGGTTGGCACTTGGCACGAGAGCCGAACTGTACGAAGTTATGGGTCAGAAGTAGTTCTAGGCACGAGACCCCATTTGGGTTCAAAAGAATTAGGTGCCTTCACTTTAGGGTAATTTTTGTGATTGTTTGTTTTGTATTTTTAGTGATTTTGTTTTCCTCACCGCAAGTTTTGAAAACCCCTATATCCCTCCCCCAAAATCTTAGGGAAAAGTATTCCCTTTCCTCCCTCCTACACCTATCATCATCATCTTTAACATAACTATTTATATATATAGTATATAATTTATATAAATACTAATATATGTTACATAGTTTTTATAAATATTAATATACAATATTTATGAAATATTAATATTTTATGTATAATAATAAATATAAATATATTATATTTATAATTTATATAAATATAATTATATTTTATATAAATATAAATACAAATTTGAATATGAATGTGATATATATTATATAAATATTTAATATATATCATTTTTAATTTAAAATAAATATTTATATATAATTTATAATGATGTTAATATATATTTATATTTGAAAACTGAACAAATATATATATAATATATATAATATTATATATAATTTAACTAAAATAAAATTCTGAAATAATATATATATAACTTTAAATATATAATCATTTATACATATTTTATAATTTAAATAAATATGATATATAATTATATTTTAAATAAATATGAACAAATATGATATATACTATATATTAATATTAATAAATATATATATACTTTAAATGTTATAAATATAAAAATATTATATATATTGTTTATAAAGTTAAAAATATTATATATAAAATATATTATATTATATTATATATATAAAAATTAATATTATTTAAATTTTAAATACAAATAAAATTAAAAATATTAATATATAGTTATATATAATTTATATAAATGTTTATTTATATTATTCACAATTTAAATAAATATTATTATAATATATATTAATGAATATTATTAATAACTTAAATACTATAAAATTAAAAAATTAATATAATATATATATAGACAAGTTTAAAAAAATGTTTAATATTATATATATATATATATAAATAAATATATATTGTATATATAATCTATATAAATATGAATACTTATCATTTATACAAATCAGATAAATATTAATATATATTCACTGGTGGAACGAAAGCCTTTAATTACGGTCCAAAACCGTGTATAATTACAGTTCGGGACCGTAATCTACGCGGACGTCATTAAAGATGGCGACGTCTTTAATTACGGTTTAAAACCGTAATTAAAGGCCCTTTTCCGTCCCGCGTGTCCATTGACTTTACATTACGGTTATTGATAAAACCGTAATGTAAAGTGTAGACTTTAGATTACGGTTTTAACAATAACCGTAATGTAAAGTCGTTTGGCGCGCGCACCCAAAGGACTTTAGATTACGGTTATTGTTAAAACCGTAATCTAAAGTGTATATTTTTTTACAAAGCTACACACAATTGCAACAGAGCCAGAATTATAACAGATAAGCAACAGAGGGCATCAGACCAACAGATGTGCAGAAACTGCACAATTGAAACACCTGAATCAAATAGCAACAACACAAATTCATTCTCTGTGCACAATTACAACAGAGATAACATCTAATATACACCAGATCGAAAATCTGTTACAGCTGAATCTGTTACAGCAACAAAAAATATTCAATACAACAGAATTTGTTACAGTAGCTAGCAATTCATTACAAAAAATATTCAATACACCAGGATCTGTTACAGCACCAGCAGCTAGCAGAATCAGAGGGCTACAAAGATAGCAGTGTAACCATTACATGGTAGATACAACTAGGATGACTCCCAGCAAGAAATAGCATAAACCAGAAGCATAAAACAGAAGCATAAAACAGTACAAAAACGGTGCAGAAAACTGTGAAAAACAAAATCTATCATAGCAGCATCATAGCTAGCTGAGTCTGTTACAGGCTGCTCTTCGGGTCATTAGTTGACAACAACAGGGATATCGGTATTGCTCTACTTCCACGAGTTGGCTAGCTAGCTAGTCTACCACTTCATTCTCATAAATATGGCTGACATGCTCTCTCTGACATGATACAAGTCGTTTGGGCTGTAAGACGAGAATTGGCAAAATGCTCTTTAATCTGGAATAAGAAAAGGAATGGAACACATAATGAGATTAAGATAAAGACACAAAAAATCTGCCGAAAGAATTAAATACAAGACAACGTTCTTGTCTTTATCATTCTTAAATGCTGGGAAGTACCCGTAGAACTCATACATATACCGCATCACGTAGTACCCGCAACTCCTAGAATCCTTTTGGGTAGGGCACTAAATCACCAAAATTCACAAATGTAAAACAATTGTACAAAGATAATAGCAGCACGAATGAAATACATGAATTACCAAACCTTGATGTAATCTACGGTCAAATCAGCAACTGAGGGGTTTTACTGTAACAACTGTTACATATATTAACAAAACCGTTTAGCAAAATAAACAAGTACATTAATTTTGGTTAAAAAACTTACAAACAATTAAATAGTAATAAAAACTTACTCTTTGATTAAGTCTTCAGTGTTGAATTCTGTCCACTGCCCTAGTGGATCGGAACGAGCAGAGTAGCGGTGGCAGCGCAGAATATAAACAAAGCCCAGTGGTGGCTACAATGTCAAATACAAAATGAAATGAGAAATGAAGGTAAAAAAGTTAGCTAATTAGTATGTAATTTTATATCAGAACTCACGTTTGGTGATACGGCATTAGAATGAATAATTTATTTTGTTGATCAGCAACATCGAAGCAATGAGTCATGTATTCACAAAACCTCCCCGGGTCCCTATTGACTGAGTCGTACGATAAACGCTCCGGGCACACCGCAGTAATGGAGGTGATGTTCTTCTCAGCACATCTCTCAAGCAGACCTCTATTATATCACATGTACTATAAAAAGTTAGCCAATGCAACTTCATAGATACTTATTCTATATGTTTTTACAGTATGAGGAAAGAACACTTACTTTAGATAAGCTTGAATAATGTTAATGTTCAGGTAATCTCCACACATCATCTCTCTGATGTCCCCAAAGTTGATCGTCGTGGTCATATCTTCTTCGTAGTGAAACATCGACTTTGGAAGCGTCATCATGAAGTTGATAGTTTGAGGTGACTTCAAAATGATCTTGTCGTAGAGATTCATCTGACGAGGCCCCAAAACATTAACAAGTTTTTGTGGCAGTGAGAACTTACTTTAGGCGCCCAGAAGTCCTGGTGCGACCCCGGACGGGCGCTGGATTCTTACTTTTCGCACCCCGACTCACTGGATTCTTACCCTTCACACACAAACAGTAAAGCATAAATGTAAAGATAATTACTAATTGATTATTATAGTAACATTAAACATTTATCTAGAACATACCCTTGTACTTCTGACAGGATTCGCCGGCGCGCTGATCTCTTCTTCTCTGGGCCGGGATACGCGGCGAGGAAGCTCAGGGATCTCAGGATTCGCCGGCGCGCTGATCTCTTCTTCTCTGGGCCGGGATACGCGGCGAGGAAGCTCAGGGATCTATAATAGATTATATTAGACACTTAATGCTAAATAATGCATTTTATTAGATACTAAATGGTTGTCAAACAGTCTTACCTCATCGGTGACAATAATAATAACATGCTGGCCAGGCAATATGTCTCCCTTCGCTTCAATCAGCGTGCATTTGTTGTCAACGCCATTGGAAGGTATGCATGCTCAAATCCCATCATTAGTCCAGGTCCAGGTCACACCGCGTAGAATGGGGGTAGACGTACGAAATTGATGAGCGTGAGTGGACCTGATGGCAACACCGTCCCGTAGGCCGCATCTACAGGGTGCCCTTCTAATGGTATTTGGAGACGACATTTTTTTTGCTCCTTTAATAAAAGATAATACGTGAAATAAATAAGTGAGTCCAATCTAATACTATTTAAATGACTTTATTTAAGGAGAAAAATAGTTAAACAAAGTAACCTGGATGTTGGCAAACGGGTACGGGTCAGCGGCCGGAGCACAACTAGACGAGGAAGACGGTCGAGGAGGATCATGCTGCTGCTGAGTAGTCGCATGTGATCGAATTCAACGCTTCCTGCAGCCTCTCCTCGATAGCCCGGCGCTCAGCAGCTGTTTCTCCTCATTAGCTTGGCGCTCAGCAGCGAACTTACGCTCTACCATCGCCTCGACTTCAGCAGCACTCATCTGACCCTTCCTAGCAGATGGCGGGAATACGTGCTTCTGACGTACTTCTCCCCCAAATCCTCTAACACGCCCCGGGTGATCCTTCTTCCCAAGTATTTGATTGAGAGCGTCGTCTTGAGAAGGAGGAGTGTATGTCTATTCTCCTCTCTGTGCCGCTTCACTGTCCAATTCAAAGAAGTTAACACTAAATTTAAGATCAACAAACACTTGAGTATATAAGTAAATTATTTAACAGCTACTTTCAAATACTTACAATTTGGTTAGCCAGTTGTTCGTCATCAGCATGAGGAAATATCCTCTGACCTTCGCTGGTCGTTTTCTGGCGTCCCAGTATGACATCTGCACCCTCCTCGCCTCAGAGACATCCTCGATCGGGCATTCACTTCCATCCTCGTTCCTCTGTGTCAGCAAACCAGCTTCTTTCCACATGTCAGGCTGCCCACATATCCCCTTCGTCCCATGGTGTGGGGGTAGAGATTAGCTTCACGGTTTTGCCGTGCTTGTTCTTGTCTTTGCTGTTAAGAAAGTACAACAGAAAATTAATTAGAAAATCAGGGATAAAGCATTATGAGCATTAATTCAGAAAAGAGTACACACAAACATACCCTGAACTCGGGGGTGGAGTGCCGCTCAACGAACTCCTTCCACTCCTCTTCAGTGATCATGCCGTTGTACACAACATACGGCGGAGGCTCACGTGGGGGCACCCTGTTGATCCGTGCTCAACCAAGTAGTGGCGGAATGATTTAGCTTTGCCGGACACCAAAGAAAGAACGGTCTTCTTCACTTCTTCTGGGATCTTGTATCGTTCTTGCACCTTCTTCCAGATGGTCTCCTTAACTTCTTCCGGGACTTGTTTCCATGTGTGGTTGATGCAGCAATGTGATCTGGCCAGAGTCCCTAGCATACTAGCGAACTCTGACCTGCTGCCCCCACATACCTCCCATACTTGTCCCACAGAAGACTATCTCATCCGGTTTCTGCAGTTTCAACCCACGGGTCGGACCTCTACCTCTGGGTCTCTGAGTAGCACTCGTAGAAGGTGCACTCATGGAAGGGCCAACAGCAGCAGCGGCAGATGTAGATGGGCCCAGCAGCAGTAGCGGCACTGGTAGAAGGACCGGTACCATTTGCTGCTCATTTTCGAACTCACGGCAAAATAAATCGAACTCTTCATCAGCCATGTCTGATCAGCCATGCCTGCAAGGATTGAAATAATTTGAATTAAATTAAGCATTTCATAATGGTCATATACAAGCAAGAAATAAAAGAGTGTTAATTTCATATAAATTTTAATAGTAATAACTTACATACACCATTATCTCTCAACCCACATTCCCTCGTTATGGTCTGATCGTATATACTCACGATGACCTGTGACCTCAGCCTCTTCCAATGAAATAGGAACAGTTGGAGGTTCATCTTCTGCATCATACTCATCCTCATCAACCACACCATCCACACCAACTATTCCTCTTCTCCCTTTAAGCACAACAGACCATCTAGGATTACAGGGATCAGTTACATAAAATATCTGCTTAACCTTCGTCCCAACAACGAATGGCTCAACCGTGGGAGTAGCTCTAGACAGATCAACCAGTTTCATACCATGCTCCTCCTCACGGTAGCCATGATTGTTGTTAACCCAGTTACAGCGGAAAACACACATTTCGTAGCTGTTGTAGTCCAATACCCAGATGTCTTGTATAACACCGAAATATGATTGTTTTACTGAGACTGGACTGTGACCCACACACCCGATGTCATATAAGTTTTGATAAGCTTCAAGCTCTACGCCACTGTTTTGATTCGTTGACTTCTGATCCTGACGTTCTGTGAAAAAGGTGAATCCGTTGACATCGTACCCCTCATAAGAAATTACATCCAGATTTGGTCCAAATGCAACTACTTTAATCAGTTAAGGCACATTCGTGGACTGATCGGACAAGACTCTGTCTTTGAACCATCTGACAAATGTCCTATTCTGCTCATTTTGTAGTCTAACGTCACTCATGTCTGGATATTGTGATCTTAAAACACACAAGTGTTCATCAAAGTATGGTTCGACATCTTCAAGATGACTTAGCACAACTAAATGAGCTTTGTTAAGAGTGTCTATGTCAATTCTTTTCAGTTTCTGTCCAACCGTGCCAACACCCTTCAATCTGCCCTCGTGTCTAGAACGTGGAAGTCCAATGGTATCGACACCTTCTAGGTAATTGGTGCAGAAGTCTACAACTTCCTCTGTGATAGTGCCCTCTATAATACTACCCTCTGGGTGACGACGGTTCTTCATTTTCTTCTTCAGGACACCCATGTACATTTTGAACTGATAAATGTAGCGAAGGTACAAAGGACCACACATCAGAATCTCTCTTACAAGATGCACGAGGAGATGTATCATTATGTCGAAGAACGAAGGAGGAAAATACATCTCCAGCTGGCACATTATCACAATAAGATCCTTTTTAATTTAGACAGAGTGTCCACATCAAGAACCTTAGACGAAATGGATTTGAGGAAGACACTGACGTTTGTGATTGTGTGTCTGACAGCATCCGGCAAGATCCCACGTAATGCAATTGGCAAAAATTCTTGAAGTAGGACATGATAATCGTGAGATTTCATTCCTACTAATTTGAAATCTGTCATGGACACTAGGTTTCTTATGTTTGAGGAGTAACCTGATGGCACCTTGATGTTGTAAAGGGTACTGCATAGACTATGTTTCTCTTCTTTAGACAGGTGTGACAGGCAGGAGGCAAGAATGTGCGTTTTCCCGTTCTTGCGGGCCAAGCTCTGTGCGTATGCCCAACTCAATTAAATCTTTTCTTCCTTTCAAATGATCATTTCTCTTTCCTTTTATGTTCAAAAGGGTGCTAGTTATACTTTCACCCACGTTCTTCTCGACATGCATCCCATCGATACAATGTCTAACCTCCAGATGCCGCCAGTACTGGAGTTCCCAAAATATTGATTTCTTATTCCAAACACTTTTTTCACCACTTTTGGTTGGCGGCCCGAAGTTGTTGACAATATTATCCAACTTTTTGTAAATCTCTGTACCTGTCAAAGGCTGGCGCGCCACACTGTGATCAGTTTTCCCATCGAACTCTTTCGCCATCTTTCGATACTTATGTCCTTTTGGAAGCATTTTTCGGTGGCCCATGTACACGTTTTTGCCACTATGTTTCAAGCGAATGCTACAAGTGTTTTCACCACAAATCGGACACGCCAACGCCCCCTTGATTGAATAGCCTGAAAGATTACCATAGGCGGGGAAATCATTGATTGTGCAGTACAACATAGCACACAAATTGAAGTCCTCTTTGCTGAATGAGTCGTAAACCGTAGCCCCTTCATTCCACAAGAGTTGTAGATCCTCTATCAAAGGTTGTAGGAATACATCAATTTTGTTGCCCGGTTGCTTTGGACCCGATATTAACAAAGACAACAAGAGGTGTCTTGGTTTCATGCATAACCACGGCGGTAGATTGTAAATAACCAAAAGCACAGGCCAGGTACTGTGTATGCTACTCAAAGTACCGTAAGGGTTCATCCCATCCGTGCACAAACCTAGCCTTAGGTTTCTCGGTTCGTTACCAAACTCCGGAAATTTTATGTCTATGTTTCTCCATTGTGGTGCATCAGCGGGATGTCTCAATTTGCCATCCTTTTTCTTGTGAACTGAATGCCACCGAAGATTCTCTACGTCTTTCTCAATGGAGAACAAACGTCTGAACCTTGGAATGATGGGCAGGTACCACAGTACCTTAGCCGGTGAACCTTTCTTACTACCGCTTATGTGAGTTTGTTGTTTCTTATACCGTGACGCTCCACATGCTGAACAACTTTCAGCAAATTCATCCGATTTCCAAAACAGCATGCAACCATTTGGATAAGCATGAATTTTCTGGTACTCCATACCCATTGGGCACATCAGTTTTTTGGCTGAGTACGTAGTTGTTGGTAAAACGTTGTCCACCGGAAGAACGTATTTCAATAGTTCCAGGAGGTCAGTGAAACTTACGTCGCTCCAGCCATGTTTCGCTTTCAAGTTGAATAGCTTGAGGACGACACTCAACTTGCTTAACTTTGTAGGGTCACACCCGGGGTACAACAGTGTTTTGGATGAATCCAACAAATTTTCATACTTGTCTGGCGTGTTAGAGTAATGTCGTTCCACATCTTCGAGCATAGTCTCAATGTCATCATCCCAGAAATCTGGCTCAACGTTCGCTGTAACGTCTTCTGGATCACCCGCAACTGTATCATCTCCAAGTTCTGTTTCTGTGTTTGCCTGACCATTATCCCCTTCGTCAGGCTTAATAACATCGAACGCACTCTGACCATGCCATCGGATTAGGTCTTGGAAATCTTTTGTAAAACCGCGGCGGATCAGATGTTCCTTAATTGTTTCAACGTCACGATATCTCAGATTGTTTTGGCAGTCGATACACGGACAAAATATGTATCCCTTGTCTGTAGGTTTCAGATTGTTCGCCAACACCGTGCATAACTTATCAACTCCTTCTAAAAACTTGTTGTCCGAATTTCCGCTGTAAATCCATGAACGTTCCATCTCCTTCTAGCTATTTATATGAAGGCAACCATTTTATACCGTCACCCGTGGCAGAGTCTTTACACTTTTGTATCTTATCAACCTAAATCCATCCATGAGTATTAAATCCCACCGGTGAACGTGTTTTTAATATGTAATTTATTGAAAATTCCGGCAGCATCTCCCTACAGTTCTTCAAATGCACGATATTATGATATTAATCAATAATATATGCATTCGAAGAACAATAAAGAGATACTGCTGAAATAATCAATAAAGTACATATTAAAAACACATTCACACCCTAGGTGTGAGATTCAACAATCATGGACAGTCCCGACAGGGACTGCCGAAGATATAGGCGGATAACTATGTTTGGTAGTTTGTTAAATACTGTATGTATATATGTAAATCTTACCTCTGGTAGACGATTAGCCGATGCAAAGACGGTTGAGGTCGGAAGTCAAATAAAGTCGTAGTCCTGATGCATAAAGAAAAACGACAGCATTAGAATTCATCAAAAAATCAAGGTTAAAATGCTAGCTAAACCGCGGAAAAAATTCGACAGCATCTCCCCTATATTTCTAACGTTTCCCAATCAGTTTTATCAACGTCAAATTCGCACACACCATCAAAATTACTTATACACTAATTTTATATTTATCTAGAAGAAAGGTAAGCTGTATTAACCGTAAAGAAATATTTATAAGTACAAGAAATCAACTGCAACAAGAATCAGCAAACAAGAATTACAACTTCGAATCTGCTAAGAGATATATCTACCAGACCAAAGGCTCTCAACTAGTTTTATATTTGAAAACTACACTACTATGTATTAATTGTAATACTAATGCTAAGAATAAGTAAATACAAACATTTACAGTTTGGTTTGCAAAATTAACGTTACTGCACCGAAGTGGGCAAGTAGTGCAGAAATCAGCCCACGAACTAGGTTACAATTAACTGTGAATCTGGGCACAAATATATGAACAAGGTTAGAACATTTGCTATTACACTCTCAGGATTCGACAGAAACGAGGTTAGAACTAGCAATCGACATGCATATGAACAAAGTTAGAAAAAAATGACAATTGATCGACCGCGCGCATACCCGGTACACGATAGAGACGTCGACGGTGACGACCAGTGTACGTAGATGGGTGGTGACCGGCGGCGATGAGAGTGACAAAGGTGGTGGGAGCGACGGCGGCGATGGCCGTTACTAAGGTGACGGGAGAGAGGAGGCGATTTCAGTGAGGAAGATAGCGCGAAAGAGAAGAAGAGTTATTGTAAGTACAGTGTGCAAAGTAAACGGGCAAATGTTGTAGTTAAAAGGACTTTAGATTACAGTTTACATGAAAACCGTAATCTAAAGTCACACTTTAAATGACGGTTCCTAAAGAACCGTAATCTAAAGTGTAACGAAATTAAAAAAAATAGCGTGAAAATTATTTGGCCTATGCTGGGTTTCAAACTCAAGATCGATGGTGTTGACTCATGTACCCACGGCCATTAAGCCATGAGTCTTATTCGATCAAACATATGTAACACATTAATATAAAGTTATTTTTAATCTGAAATACATTGGTAAAACGACGTCGTTAACTGTAATTTAGATTACGCGCGGCGTCAGGTCAAAACGACGTCATTGACCATCAGTCGGAGGTAGGCGCGCCGTTTTTAGGACGGACTTTAGCTGACGGTTATTAGTAAAACCGTAATCTAAAGTCCGTTGACCGTAAAGCGCGCGTCAACACTGGACTTTAGATTACGGTTTCACTAATAACCGTCATCTAAAGTCCGTCCTAAAAAAGGCACTCCTACCTCCGATCGATTATTGCTTACGGTTAATTCAATGAACGTCGTTAATTAATTCCGGCCTTCCTATTAATCACGGTTTCTGTTAAAGCCGTGATTAAACCACCGTCATTAAAGGCTTCCGTTCCACCAGTGATTATTCATAATGTAATTAAGTATTAACACTTCTCTATTTGGAACCAAACACAATCATTGAGAATTCTATTCCGTTTCCGTGTTAGAATCAAACAGACTTCTTAATTTGGGGGAATCCCTTTCATTTCCTTTCCATTCCCTTTCCTGATTCCATTCCGTTTCCTTGCCTCGAAGTGAATGCACCCTTAGATAATTGAATATCTCTTTTATTAGATTATCTTTTGAGTGATAACAGAATCAGGTTTAATTTAATAATGTTTTTTGGTTTCAGATTAACTAGATTTATGTTACAATCATTTTTCTTTTTATTTCTTTCTAATTAAGTTATCAAATTCAACTATTTGCTAGTTAGCCAAATATGGTGTTAATTTGTTAACTAAAAACGAACTAATTTTTTTAACAAATCATCAATAACAAGTGCAAAAACATGGTCACTTCTTCAAATGGTTGTGGCTTTAGGGTGCATGTTAGCCTGAGAATTGAGCTCATGCCCCCACGATTGTTGCTACCTTCGGAGCTCTTGACATAGAAGTTGCAAGTGCTATTTTTGAAGACGGTGACTTTTTTTTTTCTTCCTAAAGCCTAGTTTATTT
This sequence comes from Limonium bicolor, assembly GCA_023374045.1. Lineage (NCBI taxonomy): Eukaryota > Viridiplantae > Streptophyta > Magnoliopsida > Caryophyllales > Plumbaginaceae > Limonium > Limonium bicolor. Next base: position 129,042,454 of record CM041778.1, on the reverse strand, counting down.
CTTTGACTAATAAAGATTGTTTAGTCCTATTAGGGTGGTGGTCATATGTTCATTTTCTTTTCTTCTTTATTTAAGTACGAGTTAATCATCTTATATGTTGTCCATTGGGCGGAGACCGTGGCTGTTACAACTCTTAGAATTGTTGGTCTCGAACACCTGTGTTAATGGTTTGAATTAAGGTTGTAACATATATATTATAATGTAGGTGACGCATGATTTATGGTATTAAATATGAAAAAGATACTTGAAATGTTCGAAGAGAATGAACCTTCTTACGTCTAGCCCAATTCCCTTTTCAAAAAGTCATGTGACATTCAATTAATTATAGTAGAGTATGATAGAAAAGAAAGCAAATCATGATTTACTCTACAAATTAAATCAAAAGCGAACAGTCTCTCATCCTTAAGAAAGCTTTAAGAATGGTCCTATTATAAACCCTCTGGCGTACACATAAGACCCTTTCAACATATATAGATCATCCACCTAATTTAAAATTTGTAACACTAACTAGCTTATTTGAAAAACATTTTACAATATTGGCAGATCTTTTAACAATCGCTATCATATGTAAGATGGTCTATCTTTGTTTAAGCCTAATAAAATCATCATGGCACTTGTTTTAAGTTGGGTTTACAAGATAAACTATGAGGAGATGAAAGAGAAACCATTGCATTGCTACAAGGAAAATTTGGACTATAATACTGGACTGGTGGGGTGTAATGTTCACTTTTCCTCAAACCGGTATATCCCTCTTCCATGCATGGCAAGGTTTTGCTGGATACCGACGCAGAAGACTGCTCTGGTCCTCGTCTCTGCTCCACACCATTAGCACGATTTGGAATGTTCGAAACAAAACAATTTTTGATGGAGCCACTCCGGACTGGAACATGGCCGCGGACAGTATCAAACGAGCAAGCTTGGAGTGGTCTCGTGATGAGATCTTTCTTCCCTCTCATGTCATTTTGTCTTCTAGAAAATTGTTTACTTTGTTATACAGCTGATTATCATTTATTGTTATGCTATGATTTTGGCAAGAAGGGCTCCTTAGCCATAGTATTGCCTCTTTTTGTAACTGGTCTATACCAGCAAATTATCAAAAAAAAATTAATCAGAGAAGCTCTAAAATATAGTTTCTTCAAGTGTGGACAGAGCATGACTATCTGAGTTGGCGAGATGAACGCGTGGTCTGATTCTTCAAGGGAGCCGTGGTGGAAAAGGAGAGCATGGAAATAAAGAAGAAACACTGGTGGTCTTCATATTGTCAATCTTAGGGTTTCTAATCTTGATAATACTATTCCGAGCTTCGATATCTATGAGTTGCGAAAGCAACAATCGAACAACCCCAATAATGGACATGAATCTACCAAAGGTATGTGAAGCTATTTTGTAGCAGTTTGTTGCTGTTTTGTGGCTGTTCGATATCTATGATGGACATGAATCGACCTATAGGCCTTGTTTGGCATGGTTTTTTTTATAGCTATTTTGCAACATATTCTGGTAGTTTTTGTGCTGGTAATTTTTAGCATAATCTGATAGCTGTTTTTTGCGGGCATATTTGTATCTGTTTTGAAAATTGTTGTTTGACGGTGTGACATTTTTGTGGCATAAATTAGTTATGTGTAGTGAGTTTACCATTTTATGTACTACAATTATGAAAATTATTTTACAGTTTAAAATAATATTTTGTTAAAAAATAAATAAAGTAACTGCTAACAAAAGTTATAAGATAAGTAACTAGTACCATCATAGGTCTGTACATACCAAAATCTCGATAAACTCAGTACAACAAAAGTTTAATAGAATCTAAACTACTGTTTGATCAAAATTCAACGTGTAATGAATATTAATATGTTTTCATTTTTTACCTCAGTAGTTTAATCCTGTACAAACTCATGTAATAAATGCTAACGCGTAACTAGTATAAATATTTTGATGACAACAACAATTACAACTAGGCGAAGTTTTAGTGAACTCAGTATTTGTTAACATTTACATTATGATCACCTGTCCCGTTCACCTGATCCGTCCACCCATTATCTATTTTAATATGTAAAAAAATAATTAATTAGAGTATGCAAGCACAAAATAAAGGGCAATTAAGGAACTAAAAAATTCAAAAAAGAATTTCATGATCGTCTAACATACATGTTCTGCACCTCTTTCATTCTCTTCACTCACGGTAATTTTGCAACCCTAAATGGCGAACAATGAAGATACATGCTCCGCGCCTCTTTCATTCTCATCACTCACGGTGCTTTCATTCTCTTCAATCACGATAATTTTACGACCTTAACTGGTGAACAAGAAAGATACACGCTTTGCGCCTCTTTCATTCTCTTCACTCACGGTGCTTTCATTATCTTCACCCGTGTTAATTTGCAACCCTAACTGGCAAACAAGGAAGATACATGCTATGTGTCTCTATTCATTCTCTTCACTCACGGTAATTTTACAACCCTAACTGGCGAACAAGGATGATTATGCTTCGCACCTCTTTCATTCTCAACACTCGCGATAATTTTGCAATCCTATTTAGCGAACAAGGAAGATACATGCTCTTCGTGGGAAGAGGAGGGAAGAGGCGAGCATCATAAATGGGACATATATGTTGTATCCGAGACAAGAAAAAATGTGTCAAATGTGGTATTTATGCCAAACAAAAATGCTACCCCAATATGCCATAAACGAACTGGGATGAAAGGGTGAGAGAAATATAAATTTGTCGTGTCAGACTATAAGAGATAAAAAAATTTAGCATCACACTTCCTGAGACTCCATGTGGCTATTTGTTGGAGCATAAAGTGTTGTTGAGATAGAGTTTGTCAGCCGATCGAATCAATCGAGCCTCCCTGACCAGAAAAAGTCAATCATGCTTGAAGAAACAATTGAGTCCATCCGTTAGTTGTGAGATTTAAGGAGCAATGATCATTAAACCACTATGGTCTTCAACTATCATCCATGGGCAAAAATTTATGCAATCGTGAGCACAATCAAAAGTCTTTACATCCTGAGTCCAAGTTTCAAGGAAAGAGATGTTAGTTCCTAAATTCGTGGAACTAACGTTCACAATGTTTAGATTTTGATTAGCTATATAAAAGACTTTCATTCTTATTTTAATCCATGCTTTTTGGAGAGAATTGTTCAGGGATTTGTTTTGAGAGAGCTTTGCTTGTATTTGTGAGAGAAAAGTACTAGTTTTTGTTTGCACTTATCGATGGAGTCTTTCTAGGTACGTCCTAGTCTCATTACACTTGTCACTGTCCTGATTAGATATTTTACTGGATAAGTGAGTGAGGTTCCACTGAGTAGATCCTTCCTACTTAGTGGGCAGTGTAAGTTGTTTTATTTTATAAAGAAATAAAAGAACTTATATTGTGTATTTGATTGAGTTTGACTGACTACTTCTGCACCCTTAGTACGATAGAGTCAAACCACTTCATACACTCACATCATGAAGTGTTTTAAGTCAGCTTATCAATCTTATACGGGGTATCAGAGTCTTGTTCAGCTGACATCCCAATCAAGTAGAAATGGAAGATCTTTTCTAAATAAACAACATGATGCACTTTGAGCACCCCCAGACTCATGTCTACACACTATGATCATTGGAAGAATGAGATCGAACAACACACTGAGTAAATCAACTTAGAGTTGTGGGATATTGTCACCCCTAGGGAGACGTTCGTGTCCTTCCAACTATGTATACATGGATTTCTATGATCATAAATGCTATGAGATGAATCATCAAGCATCTCGAGCTATTTACATGTGTTTATCCATTCCAGAACAGAGGAGAATCAACCATTGCAAGATGACCAATGAGATCTGGACTCTTCTTCAAGCCACTCATGCAGTAGTCACTGATCTAAAACAATGCAAGGCTTAAAAGCTTAGAATGGACTACGAGAATTTTCTCCAAAAACCAAATGAGTCCTTAGAAGATGTACTTGATTGACTTTATTTATTAACAACCACCGTATAGAAGCTCAATATCCTACCAGATAGGGAGAGTATCTTGCACAAGTTACTTAGCAGTCTTATAAAGGAATGGGCATAAACTGTGATCTCCGTCAAGAAATCCAAAGATCTATCCAAGTAGAGCTACCAGGACTTGGATTCTTATCTACAGTTAGTGGATAAGTACAAAATGAATGTCAGAAAGAAGTGTAGTAATGTCTCGTCTTCCTCCTCTAGTCAAACTACTTCGATTAATGACCAAGCTTTGCAGGTGAAGACACCCAATAGTGGTCAAGAGGACGCTTATATTGATGACAATCAAATTCAGTAAGCAAAAGCTGAGTTAGTTGACATCATTGTTGAGGAAAGTGTGGCATAGACTACAGTAGGCTTTGTCTTCATAGTAAAGAACTTCCGCAACTTTTTTACGCAGTCATCCTAACCGATAGAGTCGGTCATTCACTAACCCTACCAAAAAAATTCTCAACTCTGTCACCTATTTTAACTGCAACAAACCTGGTCATTTAAAAAAGGAATGTCCTCTTCTCAAAAATCAGTTTGGAAGACCTCAAGGAAGATCCCTAATGGTCTCATTTGGATGGGGTGATTCAGACTTTGACAATCCAGACGCCGAGACAATTGGGTTGATCTACCTCATGGCACATTATCATACTCACTCCATGACTCCCGACAACAAGGTAACAAGATCTCATCTAGAGATAGATCATCATCGTATATCTACTAAAGGTTATCTTACTTTGATAGCTAAAATTGTCTCAGACACTAACTCTCTCAAAGAAAAACCTAACCAAACAGATTTTTGAACTTATACATGAACTTGAAGAGTCAAAAATTATAATCAATGCTGTTAGAGTTGAAACTGAAGACATGAACTATTGCTTGTTCACTTCGATTAGATTTACAAGATTATCGGTTTTCTGTAGACTCCCTTCAAAAGGAGCGAGATAAAGTCAAGAGCCTTACTGAATCAAATCAAAGGGCACAAGAGGAGTCTTGAATCGGATTGACTCTCTCGAGAAAGATCTTACATTGTTTGTTGATAAATGTTGCTCTTTGTAGAATGAGTTATACAAATCAAAATCATAGAGTACTTCTGGTAATGCACAATTTCTTGGATTTTGTCTAGTATCTTGGTCCTCCAAAGAGCAACACTCTGTTACTCTCTCCACTACTGAGACCGAGTATATCTCTGCCGTAACTTGTTGTGTGTAACTCCTCTGGGTGAAGCAACAAATAGAGGATTATCATATTGATAAGATCAAAATGTTATTTTCTGTGATAACAAAAGTACGATCAAGATTTCCAAAAACCCAGTCCAACACTCAAGAACTAAACACATTGAGATACATTCATTTCTTAAAAGACTGTATTGTAAAGAAACAAATACAACTTGATTTTGTTCCCACAAAGGACCAACTTGCAGATATCTTCACCAAACCACTTCCTATAGCGAGATTTGAGGCACTCAGATAAGCAATTGGAATGACCCAATTCACCTGTGATGGTCGTATCTCCTTTCTCCTATACACACTCATTGGAAGGTAACACTTGTAGTTGGTTTTAGACAATCTGTGTTTACATTTGGACAAACCGTGTTGCTTGCATGCATTTTTTCTTTTTCACACTATATCCACATACGTCAGTAATCCCTGTAACAATCCCTACGAACCTTGTCGTTTGTTGCCAATTTTTGTTTTTCACGCCTATTTTAACTACTGCAACATTCCCCCTGGTCTACACTTCTCTCCATCGTTTCCGTTGCCATCTCGCTCTGTCTTGCTTTTCCATGTTTTCATTTTCCACCTTCTTTCTCCGACCAACCATGGCATCCTCCTCCGAAGAAATTGTGCTCAATGGAATCAAAATCTCAACGAAAATATTTTACAACCCACTACGCATCCAAGCTTTTCTTAAGGCTAAATCAACACCCATTGTCACCCTTACTACAACTCCGCCACCCTCACCCCAACTCCGCCACCCTCACCCACTTCCACTCCAGCCGCACCTTCGTAACTCCCCTTCACGCCACCCTCCACCGCTAATTCTGAGGTCATACTCATTGATGTTGACCACTCTCCACTTCCGCCTTCATCCCCATGCAAACCATCACCCGAAACTCAGCTAGCATCTCCAAAGGTCGATAGCACTCCCCCACTACAACCTGAAAACCTTAACTCTGAAACCGTTCTCGATGAAATCCAGGAACTGACTTAATCCGCTACACCCATCTTACCACCGTCCCCTAAACCAAAATCCCACAAATGAAATTCCTCCACTCTTCCACACCCTGCCCTGAAATGAGTCCTTTCTCTCGTCAAAAAGCTCTTCCTGCTCCATCATCTCTCTCAATATGCTCTCGCCAATCTCTCTTTCTCCTCTCATAGCTAGACAAAAAAAATTCTCTAATCAGTGCATTCTTCTCTCCAACCAGACCGAAGAGGGCAAATATAGGTAATAATCTCTTGCTTTCCCTCTCAACTAATCTTTCTTTTCATGTCAGTAAACAAGAGTAGTTGAGAGAGGAAGCAAGAGAATATTACATATAGTCTGTGGCCTGCTCTGTCAAATACGGTCTTTTCTCTATTTTAACTGATGCTCATCTCTCTCTCTACTTTGTTTGTATCCAAAAAGAAAAAAAAATAACATCTCTCTTCTCATATACCAGATTATCTCTATGTCTGCAACAAAAAAATACTCAAAACTTCTCCTTCCTATTCTGATTGGAAAAAAAAGGAGAAAAGGTATAACCTCTCCCTACACCCACGTGCAACTCGAAATTGGAAAAGAAGAAAAAAACTTATCCTCTCTCTCCGGCTCTCTTTCAGCCGTGTAGAACAAAATCAGAAAAAAAATTATATACTGCTACATATCTATCTGTGCTACTCTCTGGCACCTAGAGGAAAAAAACCCCGTCACCTCTCCTCCGCTACATACACACGCAAAAAAAAAAACCTCTCTCTGCCTCACTCACTCACGCTCAAAGCGAAATACACACGCAAACACTCATATCACTGCACCCTTATTGACTTGATGATGTCATCACTGACGTCATTCATTGATGTCAGCAAACCGGCTGTTATGTTCATTTTTACTTCATTTGACACATTAAATATTTTAACATTTGATTCAATTTTATTAAATTCACAATAATATTTCATTAGATTATTTTATATTAGTTTACATTTTATGTAGTTATATTTTATGAGTAATTTATTTTAAAATTAAAATTAGATTGTCCGGGTATCTGACACATACTTGTCATTTTATTTAGGCTCTGAATTTGAGAGCGATGAGCAGTAATTGAGTTTGTGTTTGACTGTGCAAATCGTTTCTAGATTCCAGGTAAGTTACTTCATTCACTAAACTTGTATTAACAGCGTAAAATAAATCTTTTTGTAGTGGTTGTGATTTTTATCTATGAGTGACTATTATTTTAGGAATGAATTGTTTATGGTAATGATTACTAGAAATATTTAAGAGCGTGATTTATTTTATGGTGAATAATTGGATATTATTTTTAGATGAGAGGTTAATAAGAAAATGTCAATGATATGATTATGTGAAATTGTAATCATTTAGTCATGATTATTGTGGCATGATTGAATTTTGGCGGTATATGTGGATTTTAGTAAGATTATAAGTTGGGTGATAACAATGAATAAAGAAATTATAAGGAAGATTATACCATGGTACATGTGGGCCGCATTAGGACACACGGATAAGGTGATAAATGCGGGCCACATTAGGACACATAAGTTTGAGATACTGTGGGTCATATTATGACACAGTTAGCCCTAGATCTACTCAGTATTTTGAACTAATGGGGGTTGTGCACACTTAAGGATTTAGTGGCGAGGTTAGATTCTCGGTTGCGTGTTGGGGTTCGGGTTACAGCAGCGTGTTGTACCCAAAAGTGAGAGATGTTGTTTTGTTCTGGCTGCGCGTGAGACAAGGAAAGTAATTTAATTAATCTGGATATTTATTCTTGAGTTATTAAGGAAGAAAATGTGAAATATTATACAAAGTTTGTTTTATGGTTATGTGATAACATAGTTAAAATGACTTGCATGTTGATGCATTGCTATAATGATAAATTGTTTTCAAAGAGAAAATGATTTTTACTTAGTGAAGTGGTAGCTTACTCAGTTTCCCTGACTTTATGGTGGCCCTTTGTATGTTTGTTTGGATTTCTACCACAGGTGTTGATGATATCCTTGGGGTTTGGAATGATGACTCCACATAGACTGGTTATTTGTAATTGAATTTTATTTTAGGCTTTGAGTCTTCAACAATTTTATAGCATGATTATTATGGATGTTGGGTTTTCTTATTAATTGTTATTGTACGTTAATGAGTTAATTGTTTAGGCCTTAGCACTCGTTTATTTGCGAGTGTGGCAGTAATACCCCGGGTTTAGGTTTTAATTCCACTACTAAATATTAAATTAAAAATTTTGAATAGTTGACTAAATAAAAAGTTAGAAAATCCGGGGTGTGACATCTACTGGTGTCACTTCAACTCATACAAGATCCCACATAAGTTCTCTAGTCAAACCCTCATGTTGCACTGCTAAAATTGATATATTCGAACAAAGGTACAAGATTTATGACTCAGCCTCTGAGCGTAATCTTGTTATAGGGAATATTTTGGATCTTGCATGGGCTTTGGAAGCTCATCTAGGCGAACTTGTTAGTTTATTGGAGGTTCAAGGATAATATCATTTGTTTTTTGAAGGTTACAGAGTTGTACCCATAAGTAACTCTTGACTTTTATCAAAATCTTGTTATCCGAACTGGTGCTACCGAGTCCTTGGTCGAATCTACCCCCATTTTCTTTGATACCAATACCCTCTGTGATATTCTTGATGTTCCAAATGAGGGCATAGCATTTAATGAGTCATTCCTGATATAACTGGTGTCAACCCCACCAAAATCTACAAATTTTTCTCTTCTACAAGAAAGGTGGGTTCCCCTATCCTTCGGGCTGACTTATGTGTTCTTTAGCAACTACTCCACATCTTGGCATTAAGTGTCTTGTCCCTCACAAAAAGGGGAACCGAACGGCTAACTTCCTAGACTTGTCCATCATATATTGCATTCTTCACCGTCACACAGTCGATCTAACTTTTCTAGTCTTAAATCACATGGCACACTTTGTTGACACGTCTAGACATTCTCCTCATTACACCATTTAGCTCCCCTAACTTTTTAAACACTTCAAAGTACCACTTAGTGCCTCTAAAATTGAGTCCGTCGAGGAAATAAACATCATCAACCAAAAGTACGTGAATTGACTACTATTGACAAGGCTCTTCTGCTTCCACCATCAGCTCCTGCTCCATCAACTTCTATTACTGCTCTATTGACTTCCTCTACAGACCAGGATAGACTCCTTCGGCAAGAGGAGAACCTCCGACTAGTTGGTGACTTGGCTGTAGGTTATAGAGCGGTGTTGGATAGACTTGGAGTTCTGGAAACTATGGTCTCGGCTATGCAAGTAGAGCTTCTGGACATCTCTTCCATTGTTAATCTTTCTGCTTGAAGCCTACTGACCACCTGCAAGCCAGTAGTATGTGTGTGTGTGATATGTGTGTTAGAAACTAGGATGTGTGTGGGTTTCTAAACAGTATTTGTTTGTTTTACTAACATCTTTAAGACTCTTACTGTTTAGCAAGCTCCCCATTCCGATGATTGCAAAAAGGGGGAAGTGATGAATCTCATCTTGTGTAAAGAACGGGTTAAGTGCTTTTGGTATAGGATTATTCTGCTACGCTATCTTTTAAGGGTATTAGATTACGTTGGTTGTAGTTTTCTTAACCTAGGCACATATTTCCTTTTTCCTAACTTCACTTAGTAGTTTGTGCTTTCCTAAATAGTGCTCATCGATTCACAAGGAACTCTAAATGAGTCACTCTATCCATCGAGACGGGAACTTGGACATGGTTGGTTCCCCAAAGTCTTTTTGCTCTTGTCTTGTTTAGTAGGATTGAATCATTCGGGATTCACTTCGAGGATTTTGCTATCATCAAGCAACAAGGGGGAAACTATTGGAGCATAAAGTGTTGACGAGATAGAGTTTGTTGGCCAATTAGTGTCAATTGAGCATCCCTGACCAGAAAGAGTCAATCTTGGTTGAAGAATCGATTAAGTCCATCTGTCACTTGTGATATTTAAGGAGAAATGATCATTGAACCATAACGGTCTTCAACTATCATCCTAAGTCTGAGTTTTGAGGAAAGAGATGTTAGTTCCTAATTTCAAGGAACTAACCTTCACAATGTTTAGATTTTGATTAGCTATATAAAATACTTTCAGTATCATTTGTAACTCATGTTTTTAAGAGAGAATTATTCATAGATTTGTTTAGAGAGAGTTTTGCTTCTATTTGTTAGAGAAAAGTACTAGTTTTTTGTTTACACTTATCAATAGAGTCTTTCTAGGTAGGTTCTAGTTTCATTACACTTGTCACTGTCCTGATTAGTTATTTTATTGGTAAGTGAGTGAGGTTCCACTGAGTAGATCCTTTCTACTTAGTGGGCAATGTAAGTTGTTTTATTTTACAAAGAAATAAAAGAACTTATATTATGTATTTGATTGAGTTTGACTGACTACTTCTGCACCCTTAGTACGATAGAGTCTAACCTCTTCACAAACTCACATCTTAAAGTGTTTTGAGTAAGCTTACCGATTCTACACTAATGGTATGGATTATACCCATACATTGGGTATCCTCAACTTTGGGACATCAAATTTGTAGATGAATGAATGGAGCATTGCTTACTTTGTGGGTGGTATCGACGTAGACCAAAATCAATACTCTCTAGGATGGGCCTTAGTTCAATATTAGGAAATCATCCAGTTGGGATAGAATGTTAGGAGGAGCTGACAAGTACCCCCATGGGCCAAGATACAAAATTATCAAGCAAGTGGGCCGACATACCCAACCCAATCTTGGAATGGTAAGGATGTGACCATGACACCATCAAATCTTGAAGCCCATGCAACTAAAGAAGTGAAGCATCCCATGGAAGTTCAGATCCTGAGGCATGCCCTCATAGTAGAAGAGTTGACTAGCCATGACATGACCCAAGGGGAGTTTATCGGCTGACCACACTAGGGATAATTGTACCAAAAAGGAAACAAGGACTGTAGAGGCTTTTGAAGATTATTTGAGGACCCATACCCGCTAGAATTTGAGCTAATAGAACCGTGTTAAATGTGGATACCACAAGTCTCAACCATGTCGAGGATGAAGGAAACTTTAATGATGACACAAGACTCAAAGAAGAAGATGAGGAAGTGAGACACACAATAGAGTTGGTCAAAGAGTTAGGTTTCAAAATTCCAGATGAAGACAACCAGCCCATTTCAGAATCTAGTACAAATTTCTTGCATAGGAAGGAATCTAGTAGTGATGGAAAGACAAATAGAGTAGAAGATTCTAGTGGTATAGCTGCCAACAAGAAATGACATTGTAAGAAACCTCAACTGGGGTTAAAAAATTGTTCAAATTTGATATGAAAAGTTCACAGAATGAAGTGTACGGGACCTAGTTAATGTTGCAAGGTTTATGTTATATATGGTAAGGTTGTCACCCTTTGGAGAGAAAATAGGTGGATAAAAGATGCTATTTTTTATGTTATTCTACCATTATTGTTAATCTAACGTTGACCACTGACTATAAAAAAACTTGTGTTTTAGTTAACGCCATAGTCTTTACGCAGGCCCCCCTCCCCCCCCCCCCCCCCCCCAAATTTTGAAAATTATCTGAAAGTTTTGCATATATTTAGTTAAGATGTAATTAACATGATATTTAAGTAGTGTAGTGTAACGCCCCTATTTACCATAATTACAGCGAAATAAAACTCTAAGGCGATTACAGACCATCGGGTTCCAAACACCCGACATCAAACCTCACCAATTACAACTTATAATTTACAAAGCTACGTCTGAACTCGAGAAAAACTTAACACAAACATAATAGAAATTAAACACTTAACTCTCCACAAAACCTAGTCCATCCCAAACGCTCATTCTCTTCGTGGCCACTGTAAATCAATTCGTACCTGCAATGAAACCAAGCAACCCACCCCGAAAGGGGCGGGTCAGTTCCCTGGAATGGAACTGGTACAATTCTCCAAAACAAACTTATAAAAATAACTCTTCAAAATAAACAGTAACTTGAAATTAAACTCTTGAAAGTAAAGCAGGGAACAAGGCACTTTAAAATCACCAACAAGATAACAAGTTAAGGATAAAGATAAATGATAGAAAGGTAAAGTTAGTGAAACTGAAATACCCCGAACTTAAATATAGTGATTAGATTATTCTAATCCGTATTTAAGAGCCTAATAATGCTTACGTAATATTTGTAAGGAAAAATAAATCCAAAAGAAATGAAGAAATGCTTAAAAAGCGAAAAACGCTAATAAGTGTTAAATAACCATAGGAGGTACGAGACCTCGGTTAGAGTATTATGTGGATTCCTAAGGCTTAACAAGGCCTAAATAATATGGGAACAACTCCCAAGAAAACTGGATTAGAAACGCTAACGAACATTAAAGCACGTTACTCGAGGAAACTGAGAAAACGTGATTTAAACAGGTTAAATAGACCCGTAATAATTATAAGTAATTGAATAGTCATTAATAATATTAATGAAGGTCTAGAACTAATAAAATTAATTAAACGAGAAAATTCCGAAAAACGGGTACCGATTAGTAAAACTGTCAAAAACGTGAAGTTGTGGGGTTAAAAGTGTAAATACAATAAGTTAGTGTGTCCACTTCTAAATAAAAATATAAGTGTATGGGTGTGTGCTGTATGGGCCGGATTGCTCTCACACTCTCTTATGTACAAAAGACAAACAAATTAAAAAGACAAAAGTAATAACTATTCTCTCCCTTACCCATCACCCTCTCGCGTACAGACCTAGCCCATACCCTCTGATTTCTCTTCTCCTCCAAGCAGCCCGCCATGGCGATTTGAAACGCCAAGAAACACAACACTTCTTCCTCCATTTTTGAGAGACCAAACCACCACCAAACTTTACAAAAACACACCGTTGGAATCTCCTCATTAAGGAGAGTAATCTCCACCTTCCAAAAACTCAAAACAAGCAATTTCATTTTTGTGGGTGTTAACGGCTGAAGCTTGGACTGCACCAGCTGAAGCTCCATCTCATTCTATACATTTTCTAAGGTAAAGCAAAGGGACTAAACTCTTCCTTGTTTTCACTGTTTTATTTCTCCTCATGAAAAACCAAAACCCACGTGAACACCTTGTTCCATGTTCAGCTGTGGGTGTTTCAATGAGGGCTTGAACCCGGTTGTCCTGTTAACTAAGACAAGGAATAAAGAAAACAAACAAGGAAGAAGAGGAGAGTAAGAAGGAGGGAAGGAAGAAAAACAAAACAGAAGCAAGAACAAGGTAAAGATTTACCTCTGTTTAGTCTTGAGCAATGCGTGTGTGTGTATGTATAAGTATACTGTTTAACAAATGTAAACCTACTGTAACCGTATAAACAGATGAGCATAATGGTATTGATAACATTAGTTGTGTAGACAAGTTGAAATCTGTCAAAACATAAAGGAGTGAGCTGCTGCTGTGAACGTGAGTGAACTGATGCATATATACATGTAAACTGTCAAATGCATATGTATAAACTGATGCAGGTTGAAACTGATTGATGTGTGAATAACTAGTGTGAGGATAATGCAAAGTTATAGGGGAAGCTATGGCAAAATTTAGGGAAGAAACTAAGTCACTTAGGAGCTGTTGGCATTTGAGAAAGAAGGAAAAAAATGAAACAGAATCGGGCAGCAGCAGTTCATGGAACTGCAACAGAAGAAAGAAAAAATTACAGAGGAGTATAACTTATCAGTAAGATTGTGTAATGAGGTTAGAGATGGATGTGGGTGAGTTTAGATGCTTGGATAAGTAGTTAAACATGTAATATTAAGGTTAGAAACCATTAGGAAGTGATTAGAAAGAAGAGAAGAGAACGAAACAGAGCAAGAAGAAAAATGCAATTCGTAGCAGACCACTACTGGTCCGGGACTTAGGCCTTGTGTTAAGTCCCGGACCAACCATCCAAAGTAGCCCGAGAGTTACAAATTCATTAGCGGTCCGGGACTTACCTCTGGTATAAGGTCCCGGACCACTATCCAAAATCAATCCGAGAGGTTCCCAAAACGCCTGGTCCGGGACTTACCCCATGTACAAGGTCCCGGACCATAACTAAAAACCATTCGAGAGTTCTGATCTGTGTTGGTCGGGACTTAGGACCTGGACAAGGTCCCGGACCAACACCATAATTCACCCGAGAGAAATTTTAATGGGTTATAAGTTAAGGCATTGTTTGGGTATAATTGTATAAGTTGCATAAGACTTAATTAATCATAATTAAGAGTCATTAGGAGTATACACAAGCGAGAATAAGAATGAGGAGTAAGTAAAGAATGGAAATGAAATTGTACAAGTAAGAATTAGTAAGTATGTAAAGTGGATGAACTAAGGCAATTTGAAGGGCCTAGGTAGTGTTTAGACATGTGAGATTACATGTAAGAAGATTGGAGAAACAATGGGTAGAGTATGGGACTGAAAACAGAAGTAAGAATGCAAATACTGGGCCGGACCGAACTTGCGACCGGACTTGCAAGTTCGGTCGAGCCCAGATTTACAAAGACGGGAAAGCTTCTGGAATCGACCGGACTTGCGACCGGACTTGCAAGTTCGGTCGGACCAGAAAAAAATTCTCCCGTCTGTAACCTACTGGAATCGACCGGACTTGCGACCGGACATGCAAGTTCGGTCGGCCAGAAAAATTTCCGTCGAGCAAGCTACTGGAATGGACCGACCTTGCGACCGGACTTGCAAGGTCGGTCGGGCTAAAATTTTTCCGTTAAGTAACTCACTAGAATGGACCGACCTTGGGACCGGACTTGCAAGGTCGGTCGGCCCTGGAATTTTCACCCGATGTAACCTACTGACTCGGACCGAACTTGCAAGGTCGGTCGCAAGTTCGGTCGGGTCAAAACATAAAAAAAAAACTATAAGACTATGGTTAGTATATGTATGTATGTATATGTATACCCACCTATACATACGTGCATATATGTGTAAGTAAACCATTGTTAAGTAATTAAAAGTAAGTAAATAAAATGTAAGTATAGGAATGTGAAGACCTAGTAAGTATGAGTTAGGAAGCGTAAGGGTAACCGATTAAGTTAATGACAGTTAGATTAATTATTCGGTTGTATGTATATCATAGGATTTGAATTGTGAATACCGGAGGAACGTTGGGATACAAGTACAACGGTGAAAGGTATGATTTCTTCATGCCCTGTATCCTAATCTGGTTACCCCGATTTGTGTGCTTATCTGACCACCTAAATAAGATAAATGCATGAATCGGACTATATTGCACTTACCTGTGCTTGACTTATGTTGTGCTTGATATTTATTGTCTTGAGCACTAGTTTGTATAATTCATGACATATATGAATGATGATGAATGGTATTCGAACCTCGTATTGTACTTGTGTAACGTATTGTACCTCGTATGTATGTGTATATGTGTATTGTATTATTGTGGCTTGGGTGTTGACTTGTGCTAATTCCTAACTATCTAACTCCTAACTTAAGTGAGTAAATTGGAATGAGTACAAGTCCGATATAGCTTCGGCCACGCGTGAGGATGCGGAGTCACAAGAGGTTGGCTGCAATTCCTGACTCTTAAACTGGTCCGCGGCCCAAATCCCTTAAATGGGTAGCATCCCGGACTAGTGAGTCAAGTAAATCCCGGAGGTGGGACGGTGTAGTCCCCAGGGCCGGAGGTCCCGACGACTTAACTTGAGTAAGAGTAAGAGTAAGTAAGTATGGATCCGTAAGTATGTATGAGTATGTATGCGTATGTATGAAGTAACGAGTAAAAGAGTAATCTCCACCCGATTAACCCGGGCGGAACAATGAAGCTAACAAGAACTGTACTTGTGTATGTAGTAAGTATGTGTATTCGGAAGAAGGTAAGTGAGTATTGAATGGTCATATCGTATTCCTTGTATGTAATGAATTGTATGTATGTATGTTGTGTAAGTATATTGTATGTGTGTGTAAGAGCATGTATGCATGTATGCTTGTATGAAAACGAACCGCATGTATTCGACCAAGTGGTCGGCGTACCCTCACTAGTACGCGGGGTATGCGGTTATCATGCTCGGCGAAAGCTGACCCCTTCGGGGGACATTTTTTAGTGTGCAGGTACCCGAAGCGAATATGGTCAAGGAAGAGACCGGAGGCACACCCTTGTAATTAGAGAGTAAGTAGTTTGTGAGGAACGGGTAGTAAGTAGTCTCGTAGTGAGTACGTATGAACTTTGAAGAGGTAGTATATTTGTATAAGGATCTTAGTAAACTCGGTATGTGGATTATATTGCATGGTATTTGAAGTATTGTATCGAATGGAAGAATGTAGCGTGTATTGGTGTATGAAATATATATGGTAGATATGTAATACTCGGGATTCCGGTCCATCAGACCGATGCTGTAAGCAGTAGTAGTAGCCTTGTTAGCCACGTGGGTGGCTAACGACATTGTATCACCCATTGTACGTAAGTAAATATCCGTTGCGTGTATCTGATGTGTAAGGAGATTGAACGGTAAGCATGTATTAATGGTAGGGGTGTTACAAAAAGTGGTATCAGAGCGAAGTATCGCTCTGATGACTGGAAATACCGAGCTTAGGAAATACTGAGTTAGGAATTAGAAGCTTAGGGCTAAGGGCTGAGTGTTGGCATTAGAGATATGCTAGTTAGGAACTACCGGTGAGTACCGGATACCTACAATACCAGTCCCGCCCGCCGCAAACCCCACTGTATAACTTGGGAAAGGACGCCAGAGAGAAGAAAAGCCTTCTCATACTCGGGGAAACCCGATCTGGCAGTTGTGAAGCAATCACCCGGTAAACAAGAACCGACACGTAGTAGATTCCAAGAACTGGAAGTCCCGGAGATGGATCCCGGTTGAACCATAACACCGCACGTAATAGCGGTAGGATGAACACTCAAACCACGAGGAGACTGCAACTTACAACAGCATGGGGCGACGTGCTTAGCAGTCGCGAAACCTAGCTAGTTAACCAACAGCAGGACAGAAGCACTAACCGTGCAACGGAATGAAAAAGGGAGCAGTAGCGGAACCCGAGACACTAGTCTACGGGATAGTAATACTTGAATAATACCACCAACGGTATGCTAGCCGACTAAGGACATAGTCGGAAGCGGTTAACTCCAGAATTACGACGCCACTAAGGTTGCGATACCTGGCCAATATAGCTCAGACAACTACAAGAACGACCAGGAGATATAACCCAATAGGACTACAAGAGTAGTGCCTAAACAGGGAAGGCTCAGTAACCACCACAGATGGGTGGGAACGAGCCACAAGGAACGACACTAAGCCAAATAGAGTGGGAATCTCCAAGGATTGGAGAAGTGCCCAGATCTACGACAGCCATGTCTAGACCACGAAGAAGCTACCTAAGGGATCGAGTATACCAATTATAGATCGATAAGATCGAGGGAAGAGCCAACAAGACTATCAAGTACCAGTGAAAACCATACTGTGACCGGTGTAGGTTTACCCAAAAACCACCAATACCACGCACTTGCCACGGCAAGTGCAGCAAGGACAGGAACATACAGAGGAACCCTAACACGTCACAAGTACGTGGTAATGAGCTGAGACCATAATGAAACCTTGGAACCTGAAGGAATGGAACCTTGGAAAGGCCTAATGGCCCGACCACTGTATTTAGAACATACCAGTCAGCGAGAGGCTAGACTTGGTCAAGACCTCAAACATGGCTATGCCATGAGAGACTTCTTTTAACACCGAACCATTGTTTTTAAAACCCAAAATTTTCCTTTCAAAACCACCTTCTTTTAAAAACCTTGAATTTTAAAACCGAACCAACATGATTATGGTGAGTATCATAGAATGATACAAGAGGAGTTGGCAACAGAATACTTCACCTAGGCGTGTGACGAACACTACGAGTGTACCCGTTACGGGATGTGGGACAACCGCACTCCGAAGGAGCTTGCGGGCCCGACATATAGTTGGGTAAGTGGTAACGTATCAACATGGTACCCCACGTATGTATACATGTAGTGTGCGAAACACGGGAAGTAGTCAACTCTGTTCTACGGACCATGAGTGAATTTTAACCAGAACAACTGGACACCATAGACAATCAAGGAGAAGGAAACTCAGTTAAGGAACAAGTGTAAGGAACTCAGAGAATCCATGGGAAAATAAGGAGTAAGGACTAAGGAGCGCAAAGAGCACAGACTGATAAGTATAGACATTGGGTATGTCTTAAAGACATCAAGCAAATATATGACAGCTGGAAAGTATACCCAACCTAAACACAGTAAGGCAGTTACCTAACGTGAACACCACAATGCTCAGCAAACGGGACGGAACTCCCAAGAGCAATCACAAGATTACTACGAAGCACAATCCATCATTAGAGAGGATATATAACCCTAGACTCAAGCACTAGGAGCAAGTGTAAACAGTCTACCCAAGAACGGGAGATGTTATAAACCAAAAAGGGGACGACTCAAGTACAATACCATAAGACGGTGTAGAGGACAACACACGTTATAAACATTAGCCGGACGTAACGACACAGCTACCAACACCCAGGAGCGATCCTTGAAGGGTGTCTACGTTAACAACAGTTGAACAAGCGTAATGATATGAGCACGGGAGCTAAAACGAACACTCGGTTAGGACGCCGAAGGGATTTCACTTGACAGGAAATGCCCTAAATACTGAGAGGCACCTATTAACACCAGATTGCCTAAGGGTCTCCTATGAACGGAAGCGTGATGCCACGACTTACCATGGAGCCAATAATACCTCCAACCCACGACAGTATACATGGAGTGGAAACATGTATAAGCAGCTTGCAAGAGCATAGCTGGCAGCAATATGGCTCTAAGGCCATAAACCTGATGCGTGGTGTAACCTTAAACGGTTGCAAAACCCGCACCACCACTAACAAGACGTGCAAGAAATATTGCCTCATACGACAAGAAATCAACAACTGGACCATAAATTCAAACCCAACATCCTGAGTGGCTTGGAGTAATGGCCAACTCAATGTCACTGTCACTAGAGCATCAGCCTAGTATACAGTTGACAGAGTTCTTAATTACTGCCATGCCTTCTGTAGCAGTGGTAACACAGAGGCATAAGAATCATGATAATGCCAACATTGGCCTAGTCCACACTTGAACACTACGGGAAACCCAAGGGAAGGTACCCCTCGTTAACCAAAGACCACTAATGCGGTGATGATGTGAGCCCTTAGAAAAGGCTTCCATCTACTATAACAATAAAACCACGCAATAGATAATAAGATTGCCGTATGCTACGACAACCTAAGTGGAATAAGACATCTCCACATTGGAAGATAATAAGATTGTCGTATGCTACAACAACCGTCATACACACAAACACAAGGAACTCCTAGTGTATTTACACCATAAGGAAATGGTGCCAATGACAATGTCACTAAGTAAAAAGGAACTACCACAGTAACAGAAACAGTAAAAGCAATGTTGTACAATGAGTAAGAATACGGTGCGCAATAAGCGACCGCTATGAGGAAGTAGTTAAGCAATAACACGGAGTATAAGTATGAGATGACACACAGAAATATTCTTTCCTATCACATAAGTGACTTACTGTCAAGCGTTTACGCCTCTGCACTCTGTATGACTGAGTGTTTTGGCATTGCACTTGTTCAGCTAATGATCTAATGAGATGGCTAGGGATATGGAGAATGTAAACCGTAGTAAACCCTTCCTTTCACCAACAAACATGGCACAAGCCAATTAAGCAAGCTTAGCAACAAACCGTGCGGCCTAAGGCCAAAGAAGCACGAAGAGTGCGAAACACACTAACAATCACAAAATGTGAATTCCAATGGAATAAAGGCGAAAGGAGACATATCAAAGTCACTAGGACCGACACATATCAATGCAAGGTCATACGAGTAAAGAACACTTGTACTGAACCAGAAGAACGGGTATAACTTAGAAGCTAGTGACAACAGAGGAAGTACTACAACTAAGTAGTGACTTAACCTCGCCCGAAAATAAGTCGGAGGAACTTAACGAATAATCGTGGAAGCACGAATAGCATGTGCAGTAGATTACCAGAAAGCTGGTTATAAATCTTAAACTCGTTGAGTTCAAACGTGGTAAAAGAATACCGCAATTGTTTAGTAAACCTCATTTCCATAATAGACGGATGAGAAGGTGATGTATAGCACATTAATGATAACACGAAGGGTAAGTAACCCAAGCTATCAGGGTCGCGCAGCAGAAGCTAGTGGGCCCTAGCTAGGAGACAATATACCTAGTGATTATAATACAATGGCTGTTAATGCCTTGAAGCCTGATAGGCTAGAACCGAATTAACGATGAGTTAAATAAACTCATATAGGAACTCTTGGTGCAAAGACTAAACCGTTGGTATGGTTAAGACCCTTTGACCAGGGCATATTCTATAGTATACCGTAGTGAAGCGAAACGCTTCAGTTTGCCCAAACTGATTAAACCAATGTTTAATAATAATAACATATGGTAGATTACGTGGGCGTAATCCCTTTTAAGGGGGGTAGAGCGAAAACCGCTTAATGTAAGTTTTATGAATAAAACACTTAAACCGTAATGTGCATAGCACAAATGAGAATCAAATTGATGATTGGTACTATGTTAAATAAACATAAGTACTCATTCATATTGTAATTATGGTAATTAGGCATCAGACATGCAAATACCATATGAGGAGTATACCCATCTTGTAACACCAATGTAAGAGTATTAGTAAAAGAAAGGTAATGAGTAGTGGACGGAGCTCCACAAGTATTGTAACCTTTGAAGAAGTAGTACGAAATGAATGAGGATAGTAGATGAATGAAGTTTATGAGTAGTGGAATCGTAAGTAAAATATTTGAAACAATTGAAGACAACTAAATCTTATAAATGTAGTATTCCTTAGTTAGAATATAGGAGATGATGGTGAGTAATGGATGGAAGTAGTGAAGGTTGATGAAATGAGCATTAGGATTAAACCGTGGAGTAAAGCATTTGGGAAGTAGAGTGAGGATGATTGATGGATTGAATCCATCCTTTGGAGATGTATGAATGACTAGGAAGAGTAAAAAGATAAAACATGAAAATAATTGAATTAATTGCTTGTTTGAAACTGATGTGGGAAGTCGAACTTGATCCTGATCAGATCAAGGGGAACCGAACACAAATTGGGGTGGAAAGATAGTTCAACACTGATGCTGATCACATCAGGGTCGAATGATTCTCGAAGCTCCCCTCAAGTGGTCACAAGAATCACACATAGGATAGAAGTAATGAAAATAAATTGGAACTTGGAGTTGGATGCTTTAGAAAGATTTCTAATTAGCTGTTGGAAAGGATTTTTCCTTAGACTGAGAATAAGGATTTGGCTAGAAGCTTATACCGGAGAAGATAGTAGTGTAGCATATGGTATTATTCCAAGGGCAGAAGGACATAGAGGAGTCCTGTGTCGAGATGACCTGAGTGCCTGCGGGATTGTAATGTGTATTGCATTGCTTTGGGGATAGCTTTGCACTGTACGTATGTATAAATTTGGTAATGAGGAACCGGATAGTTAGTAGTAGCGCGGATTGGAGTAACTATGGTATATTGGTATGGTATGGTATGTAGGAACCTTGAGGGATGGATTTGGGAATTGTAAGGAGGAGGAGTGTATAACCTTTGGCATAGACTGGTATGAATGAGCAAGTATAGTAACCCCATAACCTTGAACAACTTTGAGGACAAAGTTTCTTAAGGGGGGTAGATTGAAATACCCCGAACTTAAATATAGTGATTAAGATTATTCTAATCCGTATTTAAGAGCCTAATAATGCTTACGTAATATTTGTAAGGAAAAATAAATCCAAAAGAAATGAAGAAATGCTTAAAAAGCGAAAAACGCTAAATAAGTGTTAAATAACCATAGGAGGTACGAGACCTCGGTTAGAGTATTATGTGGATTCCTAAGGCTTAACAAGGCCTAAATAATATATGGGAACAACTCCCGAAGAAAACGGATCCTTAAAACGGATTAGAAACGCTAACGAACATTAAAGCACGTTACTCGAGGAAACCGAGAAAACGTGATTTAAACAGGTTAAATAGACCCGTAATAATTATAAGTAATTGAATAGTCATTAATAAGTATTAATGAAGGTCTAGAACTAATAAAATTAATTAAACGAGAAAATTCCGAAAAACGGGTACCGATTAGTAAAACTGTCAAAAACGTGAAGTTGTGGGGTAAAAGTGTAAATACAATAAGTTAGTGTGTCCACTTCTAAAATAAAAATATAAGTGTATGGGTGTGTGCTGTATGGGCCGGATTGCTCTCACACTCTCTTATGTACAAAAGACAAACAAATTAAAAAGACAAAAGTAATAACTATTCTCTCCCTTACCCATCACCCTCTCGCGTACAGACCTAGCCCATACCCTCTGATTTCTCTTCTCCTCCAAGCAGCCGCCATGGCGATTTGAAACACCAAGAAACACAACACTTCTTCCTCCATTTTTGAGAGACCAAACCACCACCAAACTTTACAAAAAAACACACCGTTGGAATCTCCTCATTAAGGAGAGTAATCTCCACCTTCCAAAAACTCAAAACAAGCAATTTCATTTTTGTGGGTGTTAACGGCTGAAGCTTGGACTGCACCAGCTGAAGCTCCATCTCATTCTATACATTTTCTAAGGTAAAGCAAAGGGACTAAACTCTTCCTTGTTTTCACTGTTTTATTTCTCCTCATGAAAAACCAAAACCCACGTGAACACCTTGTTCCATGTTCAGCTGTGGGTGTTTCAATGAGGGCTTGAACCCGGTTGTCCTGTTAACTAAGACAAGGAATAAAGAAAACAAACAAGGAAGAAGAGGAGAGTAAGAAGGAGGGAAGGAAGAAAAACAAAACAGAAGCAAGAACAAGGTAAAGATTTACCTCTGTTTAGTCTTGAGCAATGCGTGTGTGTGTATGTATAAGTATACTGTTTAACAAATGTAAACCTACTGTAACCGTATAAACAGATGAGCATAATGGTATTGATAACATTAGTTGTGTAGACAAGTTGAAATCTGTCAAAACATAAAGGAGTGAGCTGCTGCTGTGAACGTGAGTGAACTGATGCATATATACATGTAAACTGTCAAATGCATATGTATAAACTGATGCAGGTTGAAACTGATTGATGTGTGAATAACTAGTGTGAGGATAATGCAAAGTTATAGGGGAAGCTATGGCAAAATTTAGGGAAGAAACTAAGTCACTTAGGAGCTGTTGGCATTTGAGAAAGAAGGAAAAAAAATGAAACAGAATCGGCAGCAGCAGTTCATGGAACTGCAACAGAAGAAAGAAAAAAATTACAGAGGAGTATAACTTATCAGTAAGATTGTGTAATGAGGTTAGAGATGGATGTGGGTGAGTTTAGATGCTTGGATAAGTAGTTAAACATGTAATATTAAGGTTAGAAACCATTAGGAAGTGATTAGAAGAAGAAGAGAACGAAACAGAGCAAGAAGAAAAATGCAATTCGTAGCAGACCACTACTGGTCCGGGACTTAGGCCTTGTGTTAAGTCCCGGACCAACCATCCAAAGTAGCCCGAGAGTTACAAATTCATTAGCGGTCCGGGACTTACCTCTGGTATAAGGTCCCGGACCACTATCCAAAATCAATCCGAGAGGTTCCCAAAACGCCTGGTCCGGGACTTACCCCATGTACAAGGTCCCGGACCATAACTAAAAACCATTCGAGAGTTCTGATCTGTGTTGGTCCGGGACTTAGGACCTGGACAAGGTCCCGGACCAACACCATAATTCACCCGAGAGAAATTTTAATGGGTTATAAGTTAAGGCATTGTTTGGGTATAATTGTATAAGTTGCATAAGACTTAATTAATCATAATTAAGAGTCATTAGGAGTATACACAAGCGAGAATAAGAATGGGAGTAAGTAAAGAATGGAAATGAAATTGTACAAGTAAGAATTAGTAAGTATGTAAAGTGGATGAACTAAGGCAATTTGAAGGGCCTAGGTAGTGTTTAGACATGTGAGATTACATGTAAGAAGATTGGAGAAACAATGGGTAGAGTATGGGACTGAAAACAGAAGTAAGAATGCAAATACTGGGCCGGACCGAACTTGCGACCGGACTTGCAAGTTCGGTCGAGCCCAGATTTACAAAGACGGGAAAGCTTCTGGAATCGACCGGACTTGCGACCGGACTTGCAAGTTCGGTCGGACCAGAAAAAAATTCTCCCGTCTGTAACCTACTAGAATCGACCGGACTTGCGACCGGACATGCAAGTTCGGTCGGCCAGAAAAATTTCCGTCGAGCAAGCTACTGGAATGGACCGACCTTGCGACCGGACTTGCAAGGTCGGTCGGGCTAAAATTTTTCCGTTAAGTAACTCACTAGAATGGACCGACCTTGGGACCGGACTTGCAAGGTCGGTCGGCCCTGGAATTTTCACCCGATGTAACCTACTGACTCGGACCGAACTTGCAAGGTCGGTCGCAAGTTCGGTCGGGTCAAAACATAAAAAAAAAAACTATAAGACTATGGTTAGTATATGTATGTATGTATATGTATACCCACCTATACATACGTGCATATATGTGTAAGTAAACCATTGTTAAGTAATTAAAAGTAAGTAAATAAAATGTAAGTATAGGAATGTGAAGACCTAGTAAGTATGAGTTAGGAAGCGTAAGGGTAACCGGATTAAGTTAATGACAGTTAGATTAATTATTCGGTTGTATGTATATCATAGGATTTGAATTGTGAATACCGGAGGAACGTTGGGATACAAGTACAACGGTGAAAGGTATGATTTCTTCATGCCCTGTATCCTAATCTGGTTACCCCGATTTGTGTGCTTATCTGACCACCTAAATAAGATAAATGCATGAATCGGACTATATTGCACTTACCTGTGCTTGACTTATGTTGTGCTTGATATTTATTGTCTTGAGCACTAGTTTGTATAATTCATGACATATATGAATGATGATGAATGGTATTCGAACCTCGTATTGTACTTGTGTAACGTATTGTACCTCGTATGTATGTGTATATGTGTATTGTATTATTGTGGCTGGGTGTTGACTTGTGCTAATTCCTAACTATCTAACTCCTAACTTAAGTGAGTAAATTGGAATGAGTACAAGTCCGATATAGCTTCGGCCACGCGTGAGGATGCGGAGTCACAAGAGGTTGGCTGCAATTCCTGACTCTTAAACTGGTCCGCGGCCCAAATCCCTTAAATGGGTAGCATCCCGGACTAGTGAGTCAAGTAAATCCCGGAGGTGGGACGGTGTAGTCCCCAGGGCCGGAGGTCCCGACGACTTAACTTGAGTAAGAGTAAGAGTAAGTAAGTATGGATCCGTAAGTATGTATGAGTATGTATACGTATGTATGAAGTAACGAGTAAAAGAGTAATCTCCACCCGATTAACCCGGGCGGAACAATGAAGCTAACAAGAACTGTACTTGTGTATGTAGTAAGTATGTGTATTCGGAAGAAGGTAAGTGAGTTTTGAATGGTCATATCGTATTCCTTGTATGTAATGAATTGTATGTATGTATGTTGTGTAAGTATTATTGTACTGTGTGTAAGAGCATGTATGCATGTATGCTTGTATGAAAACGAACCGCATGTATTCGACCAAGTGGTCGGCGTACCCTCACTAGTACGCGGGGTATGCGGTTATCATGCTCGGCGAAAGCTGACCCCTTCGGGGGACATTTTTTAGTGTGCAGGTACCCGAAGCGAATATGGTCAAGGAAGAGACCGGAGGCACACCCTTGTAATTAGGAGTAAGTAGTTTGTGAGGAACGGGTAGTAAGTAGTCTCGTAGTGAGTACATATGAACTTTGAAGAGGTAGTATATTTGTATAAGGATCTTAGTAAACTCGGTATGTGGATTATATTGCATGGTATTTGAAGTATTGTATCGAATGGAAGAATGTAGCGTGTATTGGTGTATGAAATATATATGGTAGATATGTAATACTCGGGATTCCGGTCCATCAGACCGATGTTGTAAGCAGTAGTAGTAGCCTTGTTAGCCACGTGGGTGGCTAACGGCATTGTATCACCCATTGTACGTAAGTAAATATCCGCTGCGTGTATCTGATGTGTAAGGAGATTGAACGGTAAGTATGTATTAATGGTAGGGGTGTTACAGAAACAAAATCACATCATGTGTTAGTGAACATCCATTTCCTTAGTTAAACCCAATTCCCATTAGGAGTAGAAAAACTCAGATAGTCATAAAGGACTAGGAATGATAAAACAAATCCAAGAACCAAGAACTCAAGAGTGGAATAGTTTCAACTGGGAGAGATGGCCCCCACCGCCAATCACGTCCTTTTAGGACAGGGGATATACAGCCCCTCACTGTTTATCACGTCCACTAAGGACAGGGGATATACAGCCCCTCACTGTCTACCACGTCCACCAAGGACAGGGGATATACAGCCCCTCACTGTCTATCACGTCCACTAGGGACAGGGGATATACAGCCCTTCACTGTCTATCACGTCCCTTTTTGGGACAGGGGATATACAGCCCCTCACTGTTACCATTGAAGACGCGCGCACGTCGAAAGAAAGATTTCCAAGATTGACCCTTTTTCCAAATTCCCACTAGATCACCAACTACCCAGAGCAATACCAAAACACTCAGTCCTACAGAGTGCAGTAGCGTAAACCCTAAGCAGTCAATGTCTAACGGGGCACCAAATAGAAGGAACCAATACCCAAGTGAGTTTCACATCCAAGGCTCAGTTAGTCACACAAGCGGAGTTAGCCATACAACCATTTCCTTTTTAGAAATTCCTCTTAAAGTCAGTTAGCGTTTTCCAAAACATTCCACAAGTCAATCAGCAAAAATATCGTAGTACGAGAAATCGTACAAAACATTCCATAAAGTCCAAAGCACAACAAGCTGAGTACGAGAAATCGTACCTGGGTAACGCTGTAGCAGTTCTAATCAACTTGCACAAACAATCAACAGTACTATGAAGAATATTAAAGGTAGTCTATCATCAATCACTTGTAGCCTATGTTACGCTTAAATAAACTCCTTACTCTTATTTCAAAGTCTCAATTATCTTTTAAGCCCTCACTTAAATGTTATGTATAATCTTTGTGTTATCTGAGAACGTTGTATAGCCCAAGGTGGTAAGATCAAGGAATGTATTCGATTAACATTTGCTAATTGTCCACTCCTATCCACTTTATTCATACTTAACCACAATCCTCACATTCAAGACTTTTGAGACCTTTATATCATAAATGTGTTTATGTTATATAATTAAATCTAAGAATTTCAATAATAATCTTAAGCTCAATACCTTTATTCTTAATTTAGAATAAACATTGTATTATGACCTATGATGGACTCATCTCAGAATACTATACTATTATCTCACAATGTAAAGATTATGTATTTAAACAATATCTACTAGACAACCCATTATGATTAAGTCTTTCCCTTAAACTTAATTAAGATCTACATCTTGTATATTGGAATCATAATGTTGTAGATACATTTTATTATAACTTAATTGAGCCACTAAACTCAATTACCACTTAGTTCAGAATGACTTTCTATTATAACCGTCTAATAATCTTGTCATAAGATGTTGAATTACCTCTATATTGAAACAACTATATTATAGTTAACTTAGACTTATCGAACTCTTACATTTAGTATTCACAAGGTACGTTATTTGCTTAATTATTACCTATATAATAAGGTGTTTAAATATAACCTTTTATGATCCTTACTTACCTTTAATCCTAAATATTTTATTTTACACCCATTCACTCTATAGATATGTATAATCCTTTTGTACTAAACGTCAATAAACTTAAGCCTTAAATACGTTTTAAATTGTTTCACAAAACCTAAGGTTTCAAAGGAAAACTTAATAAATTAATTTCCTTTATTGTATTAGGATGGACAATATATCTACATAGAGTAGATTTATCAAAGAATTAAATTCTGGTTCGTAAGCGAAATTGTTAATTATATGAAAATTCTCATATTTATATTCAAATAACCTATCATTATTTCCCATTACCGTAAAGTATATCAATATATCTTATGTAACCTAGTTTTATCTAATAAAAGGTTCAAAGGTTTTAAGTATCAAATTCCTATTTATAAACCTTCTATAAATTCTAACTACTAAATACCTCACTTAATTGTAAACTCACATCCTAAGTATTGGTAATAAATGTTATAAATGTATTTCATATGGCTTATCTAATGCCAGGAAACTTAAGGATTATTATTTAGATAAATTTCCAAATCATAGTTTAATATAGTTTTATAACATAACCCTTTTAATGATTTTATCTTAAAACATTAAGGTATATTCCAATACCATAAATGTTAAGAAATGATTAAATCTAGACTTACTAATCCACCTCACATTTAGATGTAAAAGTATTTTATTTATTTATTATTGTTTAATATTAAGAACATTTAGATGTAAAAGTATTACATTATTCATTAATTATATAGTAAGTCCTATTTGTGTAAAATCTAATTACAAATATTCCTAAGTCCCAACTTAATAATTACCTAACCAAATTATAGATTTACATTATGGTCTTTGTCAAATAATATTACACATGTATTCTAATATGGTTTATATAAATCTTAGAAATCCAAGATAACTCTTAAGCTCAATTTCAAAACCACAATTCAATACTAGCTCATATAATATTATTTTAATAGTATTATGTATAGGTTTAGTTAACTTATTAATTCCTTCATATTCTATTTGCTATAAGGTATTTTATGTCTTTATATTTAGTATTTATCGTATATGTATACTAGGATTTATTCAAGACATTCTTTATGTAGTTTATTGCATTTAATTATTTATATTAACTTTTACACATATCCACATCCGAAATATGGTTTATAAAATAAAGTATTTTCCTTAGTTTCAATTAAGTATATTAACCACCCTATTATAACTAATATACATGTAGATTAATTTAGTTCCTTGATTAACCTAAGTTACTATTTTATTCCTTTTATATATGTATAGAAATATATATATATATATATATATATTTTCCTTAGTTTAAATTAAAAATATATTAACTCCCATATAAATAATAAATAAAATGTAGGATAATTAAATTCCTTAATTATATAAGTTTCTACTTAAGTAAGTATATATACATATATGTAAATAATTTCACTTCTCTTAAAAGCCAATACCAAAACATTTACAAACTTACTGTTATACAATGTTAATTTATTTTCCCTTATTTTCCCCAAATTAAAAGTTAATTAACAAACCATACTTTAATTTTTGGTTACATTAAAAACCTTATATTATAGGTTATTCTTATGAAAAACTCATAAACACAATTTTAAAACCTTTTACCATTGCCCAAAAATTCCCAAATTTAATATACAGTAACTATAACATTTTAGACATATTATAAAATTTTTATTTCAAAAAATATCTTTTAATTTAGCCAAATAATTCCAGAAACCCGTAACTTGCAAAATCATAACTTACGTTTAAAAAACTCCAAAACCACATTAATTTACATCAAAATAAACTATATTAAATAAGGAATCTATGATTAAAATTTCAAGCCAAAATACATTCGGGAAGATATTTAAATTAACCCAACAAGTTAGGACTATTTATTGGAATTTATAAAAACCTAATCTGAAACGTTTTAATCTCGGCCGTCCAAATCTTATAACTACGATCAGGCGGTCCTAAATCTCCGAGTTCTTCAGCACAGAGCTTAACCATGTCGAGTACTAAATCGACAATATCTCCCAATCTACAGAACGAAATCGAGTGATTCTTGTTTCTATGGTTTCGAAATCAAATTCCGGTTCTAATGATACCAATTTCCCCAATTATAATGCAGTATTCACTGGTTTTCGAATTCGATTTGGAGATTAGGGTTCATGCGGGTTTCTGAATCTTAATTTGCCAAATTCTCTTAGTACAATGCATAATAATTGAAATTGACACATGGGTTAGACCGGTATTGAAATTTCGATTAGCAACATAGGAACAATTTGAAGAAAAGCTCACCGGAATTGCATAAACGAGGAGATTCAATATCGGGTTCTGGAAAAATATTCGAACCTTGCCTGTTCGAGTAGCCAACTTCGAAGCACTATAAGTTTCAGTACAGATCGAGTTAGGCTTTGTTCTTGGGCTTAATCTAAAGAAGAAACTTAGCTCTACACAATGATAGCAAGATCTAATCCTAACTCGCAACACACAGAAAGAAATCGAGGCTAGAAGTTACGAGTTTACCTTGCGTTTTCTGGAAAAAGTCTATGATTTTATGTGATGACAAATCCGAAACATTAGACACGTCTCTCTTCCAAACGGTTGGGAATTAGCTTTGGTCATCAACATGAAAGTTGTAGAGGGATTAGAGATCTTCAAAACGAGCTAAAGAACATGGAATTTGGATTAGTAACGAGAAGTTATGGCTGATCGAATTTACCTGATTCGAAGAGAAAACTGGAATTGCAGTTTCAGTTTTTGCAGGGTGGCTACTTTGACTCGATTTTCCGGTTAATTCAGAATGAGTTAGGGTTTGTATGAGTTATAGTTGTTTAGAGGGAATGTAGGAGAAGACAACAAAGAAGACGGCATTGAAAAATATGAAGAGATGAAAAAGATATAGCCGTCTAAAGTTAGGGCAAAAAACCGGAATCTGTTACCGAAATTGAAGGAATAAAATCGGCTAAGTGTTGGCGACCCGTGACAGAGTGACACGTGGCATCTTTCAAATTTTTGATTCAAAACTTCAATCTAGCATAACTTTGGCTAGGATTAATGGTGGCCACCGAATCCGAATCTACCCGGAACCGGCGAATCTACCCGGAACCGATTGGAACCGGAACCGGCCGGAACCGGGCCGGAACCGATTCGGAACCGGAACCGCCCCCTTGCGAATCGAATCCGAATACAAGTTTTGAGATTCGGGACCGAACCGGGACCGGAACCGGAACCGGAACCGTCCGGAACCGCCCGGAACCGCCTGGATTCGCATCGGATTCGGAACCGTGGAACCGGAACCGCCCCGGAACCGGTCAAAGTTACCGATGGAATCACCACTTAGGACTTCTATTTTGTATTGTAATCTTTTAGAATGTATTAGTATTACTTTCTTTTCATGTAATCTTTTAAGACTTCCAAATTGAAATCATGTAACCTATTAGTAGCTGTACTCTTTTTCCTTATTAGGGTTTTCCCAATGGGTTTTACCTAATAAGGTTTTAACGAGGCAGTGAATCATATAATAAAATCCGCTTTGCTTTAATTTTTGCAAATTCAATACAAAAATTTAAGTCTTTGGTTCTTACACATTTAAGATTATAAACTTGAGGAATAACCTAGCTAGGAGTAAAGTGGACGAAAAGAGCACGTGTGCGCGCAAACGGATCTAAAATCGGAGTTAAAACGAATAAACTGGAGCCGATCGAATCTTTCCAGAACCGGTCGGAACCGCCCCGGAACCGGTCGGAACCGGAACCGCTCCGGAACCGATCGGAACCGTTGATTTGAGCGAATCCGAAGCGAATACAGAGTTCCGGAACCGGAACCGGAACCGCCCCGGAACCGCCCAGGACCGGTTCCGAATCCGAATACACATTTTCCGGAACCGGAACCGGTGGAACCGGAACCGGTGGAACCGGAACCGTGGCCACCATTAGCTAGGATGATCCGTTTTTGACGTTCTTTTTATCGATCTTCATGGTTTTCCATAACCTATTTATTGGTATAGGTTTCATGGCCTGGTTTGACCATTCTCAAAAAGTCAACTCTAGCGAGGCTTAATAAGCTTTAAGGTTTCTAGAATTTTATATTGACTTTTATGTTTCAAAACAATGTTCCATCACTTCCTAAAACCTTTATAATATAATTGGAGTGTTTAGAAATTTTCTTAAGATTTATTGACTTATAAATCTTATTATTAAATTCATAATACTATAAAATAATATATAATAATTAGGGTTAAATAGGAGAAAACCCCTAAATAAATTTCACAACTCCATATAATAATTTAATATTCATAATTCCATATAATAATTTAATTTTCATAATTCCATATAATAATTTAATACTTAATAGTATTATTGAAGGTTTAGTAAAAGAAATCCCCTAAATTAATTTAAATTAATTTAGGGGTATTTCAGTATATCCCCCTTAAAAGAAACTTCGCCTCGAAGTTTAAGAAAATCAACTAGTAGGCGCACTCACACCGCTTCGGGTGTGCTAAGACAATGATAATTCCAATGAAATTCCATACCAATCCAATCCTTTATTTCCATCCATTTCCATAACAACATTCCATTCGAGATTACTCAAACTCAAAATGAACCAAGATATACCAAGACATAGCATGATGAAAATCAACAGTCACATACTGTGTCATATTGTAAAAACCAAGCACATACAAACACCTCTCATTCTGCTGATACTGTTCTCCCTTTACTAACAATGCAACGAGGCATAATCCGGATGAGATAACGAAGGAGGAGTATGCCAGCATATCCCCCTTAAATAAACTAAGGTACGCCCTCGTACCGCTACTAACGTCACACTCAAAGAATTCAACACCTTATTAACCAGCTTTGTTGTACATTTTATTGCGCTGTTGATTTTATCTGCGCTCGATATATATATCTGTATCTCTTGATTGTTTCGTATTTGTATTTTCTTAACCGTTGTAAAATTTCATTTTATGATCCTTATCCCTTCATTCTATGACCGGTACGAATTATACGTCAATATATGATCATTTATCATATCAATTATATTACCAAGCTATAAACCAGGTGTAACGTACTTGAGTAGTTTAACATAATATTCCCGATCATTTAATAATCCTCAATAATCTTCCAAAATTATCTTCAAAGGTTTATTAGCCAACCCTATGTTAAAACTCTATAAGATAAATATTTTCTGTGACTTTTCAAGTTCCAATTGTTTTTATAATTAACTATAGTATTCTAGACAAACCATTAGGTATTAACCTTCCCTAAAATTTACTTATTATATATACACTAAGTTTCACCCAAGGCAGAATTTTAGGAAGTTCTTATAATATGCTCCAAATCTGATTTCTTTATCTTAAAAATTTATTTTTCAAGGTAGGGACTCTATATATAAATTTTAAGTCAAATGAATTAGTCTAGTGGAAGTTCACTCAATCTTGATAACTATTTTCTTAGGGTTTGTTCTATGTAAGTATTCTTCTGATTATTAAATCTTAGTACTCCCTTAGACGATGGTGGCTTTTGTTACTATCACTCTTATGTGACTTCTAAGATTTTATCTATGTATAAGGTTAAACTTCTAAATAAACATGAGGATTTCCAAATCTTTAAGTAACTCTCAATTTTTCACTAGACACTCAATACTCCAAGTATTTAAGGCTCAATAAATATTTAGTTTATTATTACTCATGTGTTTCACTCCATAGGTAAGTATTTTCACCAAGGATTTAACTCGGTAAAACTCTTTACATGCATGATTTAGTACTGGATCTAATATACGAGTTTTGAACTGTTCATTGTGGCTAGTAGTGAGATATGCCTATCTCAAGATTCCATGATGGTAACGTCTTACCACCACTTCCCCTCAAGTTCACAATCCATCACCTGCGTAGAAAGATTATTTACAGTTAGATGACAAGGCTTGTCTAGCCCCTAAACTTCTAGAAGTGGTGTGCACCCCCACTACTTTCACAGCTAGGAGTTCGTCGCACCAGGCACTTCCCGTAGGGTGTTAGGTTTATGTGTTTTCTTTCTAAAGTTAACATAGAGTTTTAATGTGTTTTACAAGTTCAGATGTTGATCTTTTCTAATACGCTACTAGTTCTTGTTAGCTTAATAATTTTCTAGACTTAAATTTATCTTAAACATTATCTTTAGGTAATAAATTGATACCAAGTTAGTTCATGAGATTTATTTCAAACTTTAAAGGAGTTGAAGTACTTTCACATAATACTAATTTAGTTATGTAAAGTTCTATTTGTATACTGTTTTCACCCAAAAGTATTCTTTAAAATTCTAGGAATTTGTGTACTAGTTTTTAAAGGATGCATTTTTATCAATGTATTCTCCATGAGTATGCTTTTGAAAAATAGCTTAATATTTGGTTTATCTCAACCAAAATCTTATCGTACTTAATTAGGATGTTCCAAACTTATATATATATTTTGTAGTTTATTGTTGGAACGGTATAACAACTCATCACACCAACACATTCACAAAAGAAAAGTGTGAAAAGGAATCGTTCACATTCCAAAAAGGGTTAGGAGTCGGCCTTACTTGAGTCCTCACTTCCCAATTCTACCCCAGTTCCCCAGTTTTTTAAGTGCACCTATAATCTAGAGTATTTCACTCTCGGCTTGTTTTCTCGGTTCTCTCGGGTTCAGAGCGTAACTACGCTCTGATACCAATTTCTGTAACGCCCCTATTTACCATAATTACAGCGGAAATAAAACTCTAAGGCGATTACAGACCATCGGGTTCCAAACACCCGGCATCAAACCTCACCAATTACAACTTATAATTTACAAAGCTACGGTCTGAACTCGAGAAAAACTTAACACAAACATAATAGAAATTAAACACATTAACTCTCCACAAAACCTAGTCCCATCCCAAACGCTCATTCTCTTCGTGGCCACCTATAAATCAATTCGTACCTGCAAGATGAAACCAAGTAGCCCACCCCGAAAGGGGCGGGTCAGTTCCCTGGAATGGAACTGGTACAATTCTCCAAAAACAAACTTATAAAACATAACTCTTTAAAATAAACAGTAACTTGAAATTAAACTCTTGAAAGTAAAGCAGGGAAACAAGGCACTTTAAAATCACCAAGCCAAAGATAACAAGTTAAGGATAAAGATAAATGATAGAAAAGGTAAAGTTAGTGAAACAAAATCACATCATGTGTTAGTGAACATCCATTTCCTTAGTTAAACCCAATTCCCATTAGGAGTAGAAAAACTCAGATAGTCACAAAGGACTAGGAATGATAAAATAGATCCAAGAACCAAGAACTCAAGAGTGGAATAGTTTCAACTGGGAGAGATGGCCCCCACCGCCAATCACGTCCTTTTAGGACAGGGGATATACAGCCCCTCACTGTTTATCACGTCCACTAAGGACGGGGGATATACAGCCCCTCACTGTCTACCACGTCCACCAAGGACAGGGGATATACAGCCCCTCACTGTCTATCACGTCCACTAGGGACATGGGATATACAGCTCTTCACTGTCTATCATGTCCCTTTTTGGGACAGGGGATATACAGCCCCTCACTGTTACCATTGAAGACGCGCGCACGTCGAAAGAAAGATTTCCAAGATTGACCCTTTTTCCAAATTCCCACTAGATCACCAACTACCCAGAGCAATACCAAAACACTCAGTCCTACAGAGTGCAGAAGCGTAAACCCTAAGCAGTCAATGTCTAACGGGGCACCAAAGGAACCAATACCCAAGTGAGTTTCACATCCAAGGCTCAATTAGTCACACAAGCGGAGTTAGCCATACAACCATTTCCTTTTTAGAAATTCCTCTTAAAGTCAGTTAGCGTTTTCCAAAACATTCCACAAGTCAATCAGCAAAAATATCGTAGTACGAGAAATCGTACAAAACATTCCATAAAGTCCAAAGCACAACAAGCTGAGTACGAGAAATCGTACCTAGGTAACGCTGTAGCAGTTCTAATCAACTTGCGCAAACAATCAACAGTACTCTGAAGAATATTAAAGGTAGTCTATCATCAATCACTTGTAGCCTATGTTACGCTTAAATAAACTCCTTACTCTTATTTCAAAGTCTCAATTATCTTTTAAGCCCTCACTTAAATGTTATGTATAATCTTTGTGTTATCTGAGAACGTTGTATAGCCCAAGGTGGTAAGATCAAGGAATGTATTCGATTAACATTTGCTAATTGTCCACTCCTATCCACTTTATTCATACTTAACCACAATCCTCACATTCAAGACTTTTGAGACCTCTATATCATAAATGTGTTTATGTTATATAATTAAATCTAAAAATTTCAATAATAATCTTAAGCTCAATACCTTTATTCTTAATTTAGAATAAACATTGTATTATGACCTATGATGGACTCATCTCAGAATACTATACTATTATCTCACAATGTAAAGATTATGTATTTAAACAATATCTACTAGACAACCCATTATGATTAAGTCTTTCCCTTAACTTAATTAAGATCTACATCTTGTATATTGGAATCATAATGTTGTAGATACATTTTATTATAACTTAATTGAGCCACTAAACTCAATTACCATATCCTTAGTTCAGAATGACTTTCTATTATAACCGTCTAATAATCTTGTCATAAGATGTTGAATTACCTCTCATATTGAAACAACTATATTATAGTTAACTTAGACTTATCAACTCTTACATTTAGTATTCACAAGGTACGTTATTTGCTTAATTATTACTATATAATAAGGTGTTTAAATATAACCTTTTATGTATCCTTACTTACCTTTAATCTCCTAAATATTTTATTTTTACACCCATTCACTCTATAGACTATGTATAATCCTTTTGTACTAAACTTCAATAAACTTAAGCCTTAAATACGTTTTAAATTGTTTCACAAAACCTAAGGTTTCAAAGAATAACTTAATAAATTAATTTCCTTTATTGTATTTAGGATGGACAATATATCTTATAGAGTAGTATTTATCAAAGAATTAAATTCTGGTTCGTAAGCGAAATTGTTAATTATATGAAAATTCTCATATTTTATATTCAAATAACCTATCATTATTTCCCATTACCGTAAAGTATATCAATATAATATCTTATGTAACCTAGTTTTATCTAATAAAAGGTTCAAAGGTTTTAAGTATCAAATTCCTATTTATAAACCTTCTATAAATTCTAACTACTAAATACCTCACTTAATTGTAAACTCACATCCTAAGTATTGGTAATAAATGTTATAAATGTATTTCATATGGCTTATCTAACGCCAGGAAACTTAAGGATTATTATTTAGATAAATTTCCAAATCATAGTTTAATATAGTTTTATAACATAACCCTTTTAATGATTTTATCTTAAAACATTAAGGTATATTCCAATACCATAAATGTTAAGAAATGATTAAATCTAGACTTACTAATCCACCTCACATTTAGATGTAAAAGTATTTTATTTATTTATTATTGTTTATATATTAAGAACATTTAGATGTAAAAGTATTACATTTATTCATTAATTATATAGTAAGTCCTATTTGTGTAAAATCTAATTACAAATATTCCTAAGTCCCAACTTAATAATTACCTAACCAAATTATAGATTTACATTATGGTCTTTGACAAATAATATTACACATGTATTCTAATATGGTTTATATAAATCTTAGAAATCCAAGATAACTCTTTAAGCTCAATTTCATAACCACAATTCAATACTAGCTCATATAATATTCTTTTAATAGTATTATGTATAGGTTTAGTTTAACTTATTAATTCCTTCATATTCTATTTGCTATAAGGTATTTTATGTCTTTTATTTATTTATGTATTTATCGTATATGTATACTAGGATTTATTCAAGACATTCTTTATGTAGTTTTATTGCATTTAATTATTTATATTAACTTTTACACATATCCACATCCGAAATATATTTATAAAATAAAGTATTTTCCTTAGTTTCAATTAAGTATATTAACCACCCTATTATATAACTAATATACATGTAGATTAATTTAGTTCCTTGATTTAACCTAAGTTACTATTTTATTCCTTTTATATATATATATATATATATATATATTTTCCTTAGTTTAAATTAAAAAAATATTAACTCCCATAATATAATAAATAAAATGTAGGATAATTAAATTCCTTAATTTATATAAGTTTCTACTTAAGTAAGTATATATACATATATGTAAATAATTTCACTTCTCTTAAATCCAATACCAAAACATTTACAAACTTACTGTTATACAATGTTAATTTATTTTCCCTTATATTCCCCAGCTTAAAAGTTAATTAACAAACCATACTTTAATTTTTGGTTACATTAAAAACCTTATATTATAGGTTATTCTTATGAAAAACTCATAAACACAATTTTTAAAACCTTTTACCATTGCCCAAAAATTCCCAAATTTAATATACAGTAACTATAACATTTTAGACATATTATAAAATTTTTATTTCATAAAAATATCTTTTTAATTTAGCCAAATAATTCCAGAAAACCCGTAACTTGCAAAAATCATAACTTACGTTTAAAAACTCCAAAACCACATTAATTTACATCAAAATAAACTAGATTAAATAAGGAATCTATGGTTAAAATTTCAAGCCAAAATACATTCGGGAAGATATTTAAATTAATCCAACAAGTTAGGACTATTTACTGGAATTTATAAAAATCTAATCTGAAACGTTTTAATCTCGGCTGTCCAAATCTTATAACTACGATCGGACGGCCCTAAATCTCCGAGTTCTTCAGCGCAGAGCTTAACCATGTCGAGTACTAAATCGACAATATCTCCCAATCTACAGAACGAAATCGAGTGATTCTTGTTTCTATGGTTTCGAAATCAAATTCCGGTTCTAATGATACCAATTTCCCCAATTATAATGCAGTATTCACTGGTTTTCGAATTCGATTTGGAGATTAGGGTTCATGCGGGTTTCTGAATCTTAATTTGCCAAATTCTCTTAGTACAATGCATAATAATTGAAATTGACACATGGGTTAGACCGGTATTGAAATTTCGATTAGCAACATAGGAACAATTTGAAGAAAAGCTCACCGGAATTGCACAAACGAGGAGATTCAATATCGGGTTCTGGAAAAATATTCGAACCTTGCCTGTTCGAGTAGCCAACTTCGAAGCACTATAAGTTTCAGTACAGATCGAGTTAGGCTTTGTTCGTGGGCTTAATTTAAAGAAGAAACTTAGCTCTACACAATGATAGCAAGATCTAATCCTAACTCGCAACACACAGAAAGAAATCGAGGCTAGAAGTTACGAGTTTACCTTGCATTTTCTGGAAAAAGTCTATGATTTTATGTGATGACAAATCCGAAACTTTAGACACCTCTCTCTTCCAAACGGTTGGGAATTAGCTTTCGTCATCAACATGAAAGTTGTAGAGGGATTAGAGCTCTTCAAAACGAGCTAAAGAACATGGAATTTGGATGAGTAACGAAGAAGTTATGGCTGATCGAATTTACCTGATTCGAAGAGAAAACTGGAATTGCAGTTTCAGTTTTTGCAGGGTGGCTACTTTGACTCGATTTTCCGGTTGATTCAGAATGAGTTAGGGTTTGTATGAGTTATAGTTGTTTAGAGGGAGGAGAAGACAACAAAGAAGACGGCATTGAAAAATATGAAGAGATGAAAAAGATATAGCCGTCTAAAGTTAGGGCAAAAACCGGAATCTGTTACCGAAATTGAAGGAATAAAATCGGCTAAGTGTTGGCGACCCGTGACAGAGTGACACGTGGCATCTTTCAAATTTTTGATTCAAAACTTCAATCTAGCATAACTTTGGCTAGGATGATCCGTTTTTGACGTTCTTTTTATCGATCTTCATGGTTTTCCATAACCTATTTATTGGTATAGGTTTCATGGCCTGGTTTGACCATTCTCAAAAAGTCAACTCTAGCGAGGCTTAATAAGCTTTAAGGTTTCTAGAATTTTATATTGACTTTTATGTTTCAAAACAATGTTCCATCACTTCCTAAAACCTTTATAATATAATTGGAGTGTTTAGAAATTTTCCCAAGATTTATTGACTTATAAATCTTATTATTAAATTCATAATACTATACAATAATATATAATAATTAGGGTTAAATAGGAGAAAACCCCTAAATAAATTTCACAACTCCATATAATAATTTAATATTCATAATTCCATATAATAATTTAATTTTCATAATTTCATATAATAATTTAATACTTAATAGTATTATTGAAGGTTTAGTAAAAGAAATCCCCTAAATTAATTTAAATTAATTTAGGGGTATTTCATGTAGTGGTAAGAGTTAGATTTTTGTATTTGTCAACCAGAGATCAAATCCTATTTACTACAAATTTTTTCTTGTACAAGATACTTTTCCCAATGTTATAATATAAAAAAGTAAAAAAAGGAAGTGGGCAAATTTTTTCTTGTACAAGACACTTTTCCCAATGTTATAATATAAAAAAGTAAAAAAAGGAAGTGGGCAAAGCTTCTACACGACAGCCCCCACCCATTCAACATCAAATTTTTTTACTCTCCCACTCTATTTTTAATTTCCCCCCACCCACCACTTTCTCTTCCATTCCCTCATTTCTACACGTTTTTTCTCTTGACACTATCTTCCAAATTCCAAAGCAGTTCCTTCAATCTGCCACTACCACACCACCAACCATTAACCAACCAGTCCAGCACTGCTCCAGCACTAGGCGACAACAAAGCTAAAGAGAAATTGATTTTTTTTTTCATTTTTCAAACAACAGTCAAACACCCACACCCACGATAATTTATACCCTAATTTTTTTCTCCAATTAATCTCTTTTTATAATGTTAATGATGGATATTATAGTAAATTAGTAAAACAATAAAGATATTGAAAAGAGTTTGACTTTGTATTAGAATACTAGAAACTAAAATAGTTAATTTGATTTTTTACTTGTAAATAATTAGCAAATTTATTGAGGATATTGAAGAGAAATTTGACTTTGTGCTAAAATATTATAATTTGTTTGATGGCTGAATAGTTTGAGAACAATATTTGATTGTAAATATTAGATTGTTAATTTGAACATTGATTTCAAAATTTTAGTAGTAGATTGTTAGTTATCAGTTTCAATTTGTTAATGTGTTGTTGGTATTAATTGTAATTTAAGTATTTCTAAATGATTTTATTGTGATTTCATAAATTATGTGTTGTATATATATGTCAAACTGGCTTTTAGATTAATAATGAAGACACCATCAAGGAAGCTTGAGACACTTCAATCTTTGTTTGAAAAGAAAGAAAATCTCAAGAAGCTTCTTCATCTGCTACTATAGTTTCAAATCTAGAGGAAACAAATGAAATTCAAGAAATGCATAATGGGCCTCTTCCTGAAAGACGAGCAAGTGAAGATAAAATGAAGTTGAATGATGATTCAGTTGCACATGCTAAGTCATTACAAGGTGATAAAATCATGTATGATGTTAGTTTGCTTCCACATGATCCAGGACTAAGAAGAGCAAGCACGACATACAATGTGAATGAGCAAAATGCTATAAGACGAGCATACATACTTAGAGGTCCATACCAACCAAGATTGATCAACTTCCCAACAACAAAGTGTGGTGCTCAATTGCGCAAGTTCAATGCTATGTGGTATGATAAATATTTTTGGCTTGAGCATAGTGTTGAAAAGGATGCTGCATTTTGCTTGGTTTGTTTTCTGTTCAAGAATGATGTTACGGATAGTGTTGGTAGTAGAGAGGATTTATTTGGTGGAGACGGATTCAGAAACTGGACAAAAAGTTGAGAAGTTGATGAAGCATGCGGGTGGCATCAAAGTCCCCACAATCTTGCTTTTGAGAAGTATGAGTCTCTTAAGAACCCCAACAAATCAATCATACAAGCACTTGAGAAGCAATCTGATCAGACTAAGACAGAATATAAAGCTTGATTGACAACTTCGTTGAAATGTTTGTGGTACCTTTTACGACAAGGACTAGCATTCTGTGGTCATGATGAAAGTGAACATTCAAATAACAGAGGTAACTTTCTTGAACTTCTAAAATGGCTTTAGATATAGATGCTAGTGTTGGGCAAGTAGTCTTGAAAAATGCTCCAAAAAACCATCAATTGGTTTCACCTTCAATTCTAAAAGATATTATCAATGCATGTGCTAAGGAAACAATTAAGGTTATCATGGAAGATCTTGGTGAGAAATATTTTGGGATATTGGTTGATGAATCCAGTGATGTATCTCAGAAGGAACAGATGGCTCTTTGTCTACGCTATGTGGATAGTAAGGGTAAGGTAGTGGAGCGTTTTCTTGGAATTGTGCATGTT
This sequence comes from Limonium bicolor, assembly GCA_023374045.1. Classification (NCBI taxonomy): domain Eukaryota; kingdom Viridiplantae; phylum Streptophyta; class Magnoliopsida; order Caryophyllales; family Plumbaginaceae; genus Limonium; species Limonium bicolor. Next base: position 129,000,194 of record CM041778.1, on the reverse strand, counting down.
AGTGACACCACCGTCTTATCACTTAAAGCTGCAGTGTGTTCTTTGCTTATGAAGCATTCTTTGAGTCTATCTAAAGTTCGTGGTCAAGGTTATGATGGAGCTAGCAATATGAGTGGTGAATTCAATGGACTTAAGGCTATAATTTTGAGAGAAAGTCCAAGTGCTTATTACGCTCATTGTTTTGCTCATCAACTTCAGTTAACACTTGTTGCTGTTGCCAAGAAGAATATTGAATGTTTGACTTTCTTTGATTCAATGACTCTTTTGCTGAATGTGTTTGGAGCTTCTTGTAAAAGAAAAGAAATTCTCAGAAAAAGATATACTCAAAGAGTTTCCAAGGCTATAGAAGAGGGAACTCTTGAAACTGGGAAAAGTTTGAATCAAGAACTTGGCTTGAGTAAACCTGGGGATACTCATTGGGGATCTCATCACAAATAAATTTTAAGTCTTGTTTCTCTATATCTAGATATAATTGATGTTCTCTGCAAAATGGGAAGTAATCCATCAGAAGATCAAGTAAAAGCTCAAGGTTGCTTGTTTAAGATTGAATCTTTTGACTTTGTCTTCATGGCTCACTTGATGCTAGCCATATTTGGGTACACACGTGAACTGAGTCTTGCTTTACAAAGAAGAGATCTAGATATTGTAAATGCAATGTCACTTGTGAAAATGACCATGCTTTAGTTACAGAATATGAGAGATGTCGGGTGGGAAAATTTTTTCCCCAAGGTTCTTGACTTTTGCTCTGAATATAAGATTGAATTTCCAGATATGAATGCTACATATATTCCCCAAGGAAGATCAAAGCGATTTACTCAATAGTGCACATATCTTCATCATTATCAGATTGAGGTGTTTCTTGTAGTTATTGATCTTCAGCCTCAAGAATTTGACAATCGATTTGATGAGACAAACACAGAGCTTCTTACTTGCATGGCATGCTTGAATCCAATCAATTCATTCTTCTCCTTTGATAAGCAAAAGGTGCTACAATTGTGAAAATTATATCAAAATGACTTTACAAGCCTTGAATTGCTCAACTTTGAATATCAGCTTGATAACTTCATTGTTGATATGCGAGAGGATATTAGGTTTTCAAACCTAAAAGATCTCGGTGAGCTTTCAATGAAGTTGGTGGAGACTTCTAAGCACCTTATATATTCAGAAGTATATAAGCTATTAAAATTGGTGTTGGTTTTTCCTATAACGACGACAAATGTTGAAAGAGGATTTTCTGCAATGACTTTTGTGAAGAGTACGTTACGTAACAACATTGGAGATCATTTTTTGAATGATTGTTTAGTCACGTTCATTGAAAAAGATGTATTTCTACAAGTTTCAGATGATGTCATCATTCATCATTTTCAAAACATGAAAACTCGAAGGGGACAATTATAATTTTGTATATTCAGTTATTGTACTTAAATTCATAATATTGAACTTTGTCTTTCATATACTGAAACCATATTTGTTGGTTTTGTCCCCCGGATTGAAATCCGGGATTCGCCAGTGCTTTACGTTGGAGGTGCAGGTGACTTTGAAGACTCGAGGAAACATGGATATGATTATATTTTATCTTAGAAGGTAGAAACAAATCTTGGATATATAGCCGTTGTTAAATCATTTTCAACGATATGGTAGATCACATTAGGACTGGGTTTTGATATAGTAGATTGAGAACCTATACTAAGTCACTTATGTAAGGAATATATGACGTAATTAAACTCCGTAGTGAATGTCAACAAGATAGAAAGAAGTCTCGCATTAGGGAATAATATTTATGTAATTTCTTAGTTATATTTAATGTAGTTATAGATGGCTGCATACATGTTCATTTGTTTTAGGGAAAATTCACGAGATACCCCTGTTTTCTTTCGTAATTCACAATATACCCCTGTGATTTTAGTAATTTAACTTTAAACATGCTTAAATGTTGTCCAAAATTGATGAAACTTTACATGGACGATGCTAAAGTGTTATCTTTTGGTCCAATATCAATTTTGAAGCTTTTTAAGCTCACATGTGACCGGTGGGACCCAATGAATATTTTCCCTTTGTTTTATAAAAACTGTATAGTTAGTAAATAAAAATTATACGGATGTATATGTAAAGTTATATATTGAATTCTGATATTACTGAAATTCTATTAGATATACATACCAACTTCTTAAACTGTACAATAAGCTTACAAAACATGTACTTTTATAATACAAACTATACGATTGTGAATGTAGTCAAAGATAACTATATATATTTGTACCCAAGAATGATTGTAATATTTATATCAGGAGCTTAATTTTTAACCAGTTAAATGAGGAGTTAGACAAGAATGATATTTTTAAAATATATTCTTTTTACTTCTTAGGAATAGATTTGACCATAAACAAATGCAATGGTTTGTTAGGCTTTATATGAACGTAAATTACTATATATGTATATAGACATCCCTTGGGGACGCAAAGCACATCTATAGGTGAATCCTTTGGGGACGGAAAGGGAAAACATTTAGAGACCCCTTACTAATTAGGTAAGAGTACACAACATGCTCATTACTTATGCAAGTTTGACCGATTTAATTCAGCTGCCGTATAAAAGTGTGCTTTTTCCAACCTGGGAAGGTTTATAAAATGTCGTCTCCAGTCACCCATGAGTGACCAGTGAAAAATGGACTACATGTCAAGGTAGGGTTCAAGTCAAACATTAACGCTCAAAGGTGTTTGCCTGTTTGGTAACTTGCTTTAAGAAATAAAGAAAAGTGGTCTAGCTAAAGTTTCCTCGGATTTTAACAAAATGTGAACCATGTATTCATATCCATTAGTGGCCACGGGTCCGGTTCCACCGGTTCCAGTTCCGGTTCCACCGGTTCCGGTTCTGGAAAATGTGTATTCGTATTCGGAACTGGCCTGGGCGGTTCCGGTTCCGATTCCGGTTCTGAAATCTGGATTCGCTTCGGATTCGGTCAAAAAACCGGTTCCAGCCAGTTCTGGTTCCGGTTCCGGTTCTGATCGGTTCCGACCGGTTCTGGAACGGTTCCGGAAAGATTCGATCGGTTCCAGTTGCTTCGTTTTAGCTCCGATTTGAGATCCGATTGAGCGCACACGTTACTCTTTTCATCCACTTTACTCCTAGATAGGTTATTTTTCAAGTTTATAATCTTAAATGTGTAAGAAACAAAGACTTGGGAATTTTTATTGAATTTACAAAAAATAAGGAACAAAGAGAATTTTATTATATGATTCACTGCCTCATTAAAACCTTATTAGGTAAAAAAACCCATTGGGAAAACCCTAATAAGGAAAAAAAGTACAGCTACTAAGAGGTTACATGATTTCAATTTGCAAGTCTTAAAAAAAAGATTACATGGAAAGAAAGTAATACTAAATTACTAATACATTCTAAAATATTACACGGCAACTTCAACCGGTTCCGGTTCCAGTTCCACCAGTTCCGGTTCCGGTTCCGATTCTCGGTTCTGAATCCGACGACGGTTCCAGGCGGTTCCGGTTCCGGTTCCGGGCCCGGTTCGGGCCCAAATCTCAAAACATGTATTCGTATTCGGAACCGGCTGAGGCGGTTCGGTTCCGGTTCCGGTTCCCACCGGTTCCGGGTAGAACCGCCGGTTCCGGGTAGAACCGGACCCGATGGCCACCATTAATTACATATGGTATATGTCACGCAAAAACAAGTGAGCACTGAACATTTCATTAGTCGAGGAGCATAAAACCCTTTAGTAAATAACCAGGGTAGAAAAAATAAAAGCCAAAACTATTTTGTCGCGGTCACACATGATTACTGAATAATGATCAGACTCACAACAAGCTCCAGTGGGTCATTGAACGCAGCCCTGAAATATGGTGCAACACTAACGTGAGTCGAGATGCAAAGCTGGCCAACCTCCAAATAAGGAAAACCGTTGTGGACAGTGGTTCTGATAAATTTTGTGAAAGTTTCTTCTTATAATTGACTCTAATGGTTGCGTTTGGGGGACAAGGACTAAGGGTCCGTTCTTTTATCACGATGTGTAGCTTAATCTACTTTTGAAAAGAATTTAGAACAGATGGCAGTTATTCATTGGGTCTAAAACTGACCTGTTGAAGAAAATCAGCACCAACTTCACCAACTCTATCTAAGTTAGGCACCGTCAGTCGCCATTGTTGAATTTTTAAGGTTACACGTATAGTAGTAGGTAACCTCTGTATTTGACTATGTGTTGTAATTACTTTGCTATAAATAAGAGTGTAATGTGATGGGTGAAATTATCCCATTCCAAGAATCCAAAAACACTTACCTTCAACAATCTGGTATCAGAGCTAGTAACTACAAAATCTTACGTTAACTCGATAGCTAGAGCTTCAATACCCCACGAATCTTCTCATAAACTGCCCTGTGTATTTCACTCCAGCCTTGAAACACTTCAATCTTGTCTGCGGATCTTACTCCTGTTGAACGGAGAGTGTATTTGCACTAAATTTAGCAAATCTACCTATCATAGCATTCGGTGGGAAAAAAAGGAGAAAACACCGACAGTGAGAGGACGAAAGAGGAAGAAGGTGGATAGTAAGTATGCGGCTGGTGGACTGAAAACAAAAAAAATAGTTGTGAGAAGGGGGAGCATGTGAGTGCAGTCTCCTCGATTAGTTTATGCTCTCTGGCCCAAGTCATCAAGTGGAATTAAAGAAAAAGGTAGGCAGCAACTTACGAGTGGAATTAAAGAAAAAGGTGGAGCCACTGAGTTTTTTTCTTTTTTGAAAAAGGAGGCTGATTTGAGAGTGGAAAATAGTCGCTTAAAAAAAAGGGTGAGGGAATATTTTATTAAATATTTTAGTTATGGCTGATTTCCAAGTTGCCGGTGGAATTAAAAAGCTTAGCAACAACAATTATAATTCTTGGTCTATCTACATAATGTCATATTTGCAAGGACAAGATTTATGGGAGGTTGTTAGTGGCACCGAAGTAAATCCGCCAACGGGAGAAGACGTTCTGCGGAAATGGAAGATTAAAGCGGGCAAAGCCATGTTTACCCTTAAGACGACTGTTGAAGAAGAAATTCTCGAGCACATTTGAGATGCGAAGACTCCCAAAGACGCCTGGGATACATTTGTGGAGTTATTCTCGAAAAAGAATGACACAAAGTTGCAACTCTTGGAGAGTGAGCTATTATCAATTGCACAACGTGACATGACGGTTGCACAATACTTTCATAAAGTAAAGTCGTTGTGCCGAGAAATTTCGGACTTGGATTCGGAAGCTCGAATTGGTGATACAAGGATGAAACGAATCATCATCCATGGGTTGAAACTGGAATTCAGGAGCTTTATTTCTACTATACAAGGATGGCAAAATCAACCATCACTTGTGGAGTTCGAGAATTTGCTAGTCGGTCAAGAAGCTTTGGCCAAGCAGATGGGAGGAGCCTCAGTGAAGAAAGAAGAAGAAGCACTCTACGCCAAGAAAGGAAAGTGGAATTCACAGCAGCATGATGGTGTTGGATCCAAGAGGAATGGTGACAAAGGAAAGAGTCATCAAGACACACGGAACAGTCGTTGGAAGAAGCGTGGCAATAACCAAAAGTTTGAAGGGAAGTGTTATAACTGTGACAAGGTAGGTCACATGGCGAAAGATTGCTGGCCAAGAAGAAGGGTGTGGAGAGCAACACCGCTACTTTGAAAAGTGAAGATGAATGGGATATGGAGGCCCACTTTGCAGTAGATGAAGAAGAACTAGCTCTCTCGGCGACAACACCAAATCAAATCGACTATGACAATGATTGGATTGTTGACTCCGGTTGCTCGAATCATATGACGGGTAACAAAGAGAAGTTAGAGAGCTTGACAAACTACAAAGGGAGTCGAGTCGTGGTGACAGCCAACAACTCAAAATTGCCGATAACTCACATCGGTAATACTGTAGTGTCCCCTCAATCTGGTGATGCTGAGATGGTATTTCAAAACGTCTACCATGTTCCTGGTATGAAGAAAAATCTCCTTTCAGTATCGCAGTTAACATCGGCTGGTCACTTTATCTTGTTCGGACCAGAAGATGTGAAGGTATATCGAAACCTTGAGGTCAATGAAAAGCCCATCATGAAAGGGCAGAAGGTAGAGTCGATCTATGTGATGTCAGCAGAGGCTGTATACATAGACAAGACAAGAAGGAACGAGACAGCAGACTTATGGCACATGCGGCTAGGCCATGTCAACTACTCCAATCTAGACGTGATGATGAAAAATTTGATGTTGAAAGGGCATCCTCGACTTGAGGTAAAGACCGATACTGTATGTGCAGGTTGCCTGTATGGAAAAGAACACCAATTACCATACAAAAAATCTAGCTATAAAGCAAAGGAGCCACTGGAGTTGGTTCACTCTGACGTGTTTGGTCCGGTCAAGAAAACTTCCATCAGCGGGATGAAGTATATGGTGACCTTCATTGACGATTTCTCGATGTATGTGTGGATCTACTTTATGAAAGAAAAGTCTCAAGTCTTTGAAAAGTTTAAAGAGTTCAAGAAGACAGTGGAGTCAGAGGTTGGTAAACAGATTCGTAGTCTGCGAACTAATAACGGAGGAGAGTACACCTCACATGAGTACTTAAGCTTTCTGAAGGACTACAAAATACGACACTAGTTTACTTGTCCAAACACTCCACAACAAAACGGTGTAGCAGAAAGAAAGAACAGGCACCTGGCGGAGATATGTCGAAGTATGATCCATGCGAAGAATGTTCCAGGAAGGTTTTGGGCAGAGGCGATGAATACTGCAGCCTTTGTGATCAATAGGCTTCCTCAACATTTAGACTTTTATCACCATTTGAAAAGTTGGAAGATAAAAACCTGCTTCATTTCGAGTGTTCGGATTGTGTAGCTATGGATATTTGTCCCTATCACTTATGTAGCAAGATGGAAAAGAAGGCCATCCTGGTGTATCTTTGTAGGATACGACAGCCAGAGGAAAAGGATGGAGGTGTTGTGATCCATCAACCGGGAAGTGCTACATATCTCGAAATGTGGTGTTTGATGAGTCTTCTTCGTGGTGGTCCTCAGATAGTGAAGTGGTACCTAGAGATGAGTTTCAAGATCCACCAAAGACAGATGAACTTGAAGACGGTGGTACTGAAGAAGGCTTAGATCAAAACCCTTGGAGAACTGGCATTCACCAACCGCCAAATGAAGAAGGTGATTCTGAAGGAGTCACATCACCCAGAAGATCAAGTAGGATCAAGAAGCCAAATCCCAAGTATGCAAACACAGCCATTGCTGAAGAAGTAGATGTGAAAGAACTAGAGATGTTCGAAGAAGCATCCAAAGATTCGGAGTGGATCAAAGCAATGGAAGAGGAATTGGTTGCACTAAAGCACAATCAGACATGGGAGCTAGTACCCAAGCCAAGAGAGGTGAAGCCGATCTCTTGTAAGTGGGTGTACAAGCTAAAGCGTAACACAGATGGGTCAATCGAAAGGTATAAAGCGCGTCTAGTAGCTCGTGGTTTTTCTCAGTAGTATGGGTTGGACTATGATGAGACATTTAGTCCAGTTGCAAAGCTTACTACAGTGAGAGTTCTACTAGCACTAGCAGCCAGTAAAAATTGGAACCTATGGCAAATGGATGTGAAGAATGCTTTCCTGCATGGAGAATTAGATCGAGCAATCTATATGAACCGACCAACAGGATTTCAGAGCCAAGACCATCCTGAGTATGTGTGCAAACTTAGGAAGGCTCTTTATGGCCTAAAGCAAGCACCAAAAGAGGAATCTGTCTTCATCAACTGAAGTATTCCAAAGATTTACTGAAAAAGTTTGGAACCAACCAACTGAAGACGATGAAAAAGAAGTTTCTCAAACTAGAGAAAATCTGTCAGTTCGGTTTCAGATGAAAGAACTTGGACAGCTGAAGCACTTTCTTGGTCTCGAGATTGATCACACCAAAAGAGGAATCTGTCTTCATCAACTGAAGTATTCCAAAGATTTACTGAAAAAGTTTGGAATGCTCAACTGCAAGCCGATCTCAACACCAATAGAGCCTAATGCTAGAATGTGTGCTCATGAAGGAAAAGATTTGGAAGATGCCACGATGTATCGACAGCTTGTGGGTAGTTTAATCTATTTAACTTTAACACGGCCTGATATCTCATTTGCAGTCGGTGTGTTAAGTCGTTATATGCAGAATCCAAAGAAACCTCATTTGGAAGCAGCCCGACGAGTTCTAAGATACGTGAAGAGTACACTAGGACATGGTGTACTCTATAAGAGTGGTGAAGACTGTGAGCTAGTTGGCTACTGTGATGCTGACTATGCAGGTGATCCAGACACACGACGTTCGACCACTGGCTATGTATTTATGCTTGGATCCGGAGCAGTGTCTTGGTGTAGCAAGAGACAACCAACAGTGTCCTTGTCAACTACTGAAGCAGAGTACTGAGCAGTAGCTATGGCAGCTCAAGAAAGCACTTGGTTAATACAGTTATTAAAGGACTTGTATCAATCAACCAAGTACAACACCGTGCTGTATTGTGACAATTTGTCAGCAATACGGTTAGCGGAGAATCCAGTTTTCCATGCTAGAACCAAGCACATAGAGGTGCACTATCATTTCCTCAGAGAGAAAGTCTTGCAGGAAGAGATTCAGTTGAAGTACATCAAAACTGAGAACCAAGCTGCAGATCTGTTCACTAAAGGCTTGAGTGGCAACAAGCTCGAAATTTTCTATAATCAGTTAGGAATCATAAAAAGAGATAAAGCTGGTGTTGAGAGGGAGTGTTGAAGAAAATCAACACCAACTTCACCAACTCTATCTAAGTTAGGCATCCTCAGTCATCTAAGTTAGGCACCGTCAGTCGCCATTGTTGAATTTTTAAGTTTACACGTATAGTAGTAGGTAACCTCTGTATTTGAATATGTGTTGTAATTGCTTTGCTATAAATAAGAGTGTAATGTGATGGGTGAAATTATCCCATTCCAAGAATCCAAAAACACTTACCTTCAACATGACCAAAAGCCATATGATTGGTTAATTACAGTTAGATTAATTTTTCGCAGCATTTGCTGCTTTTCAAGTCCACGAGCGAACTCTCCCTAAGCTTATGGGGCCGTTCGCTCGTTAACCAATAGAGCTGCCAAGTGTACTTTAATAAGATAATGCTCCAATGAATAAATGATAGCAGTCTCAATAAAGTAGCTTTAAAAAATTTTGTGACTACCGAACGCCCCCTATGTGATCTATTCCAAGCTATCAGCATACAGTTTTTCAATTTCCATCAACAAGACCTGACAATAGTCCCTACTTTTTAAAACCACAACGGACGTTCTACCAAACATTAAAACTTACAGCTGATAACTTCTACAAACCATCAGTAGATAGCTTCTCAATTTTCGGCAACATAACCCAACACCAGTTGTCCCCAAACTAACAAATATATAGTAGGGAAAGTTCACATTATGCCACTAAAATATTTCATAATTCACGATATATCCATTTTTTGAAATTTGTTCCTCATATACAACCAAAATGTTTTAAAATTCACAAAATACGATGATTTCGTAACGAAAGTGAATTGTGTCCTGAAAAATGACCATATTGCCTCTAACAATTTTTTTATGTTTTAAAAATGACTATTTTTTTAATTTTTTTAAAATTTCACAATATACCGCTGTTTTTACAAAAAGCTCCAAAAAAATCCTTGTTTTTATAAAAAAATTCACAATATGCCCATGTTTTTTGCAAAATAGTTCACAACATGCCCCTATTTTCCTTTTAAGGTGTTGTAACAACTAATTTTTTGTTCAAACAAAAAACCATATTTATATATATATATATATTAAGCCTGATGGTCTTGTGGTTGCTTTCAATGGTGGGCATCGGTGATCGATGCATGATCGATACAACCCTTATCCCAAAGTAAGACACAATTTCAAAGAAACCACAAGCCTAGTAGTTGTAGTATGTCATGCCAACTGAAGTGTTTTTACGTGAGAGAGTACGATTGGCTAAAGCTCCACATTTGCAACAGATTGTTTGAAATTTTTTGTTAATAATAAAAGGGTGCTTTTATAGGAAAAAAAGTTGAAGTCAAACTAACCATTTGAACAAAAAAATAGTTGTTACAATAGCTTAAAGGAAAAAGGGCATATTATGATTTTTTGTAAAATCAAGGACATATTGTGATTTTTTTTTTGTAAAAACTGGGATTTATTGAGAACATTATTATAAAAATCGGGATGATTTGTGAGCTTTTTGAAAAAATAGTGGTATATTGTGAACTTTTCAAAAAAATAATACTAATAAACATAGTCGTTATAAAAACTATTAACTTTTAAAAAAATTAAAAAAGATTAAAAAATATAAAAATAAATTAAAATTGTAAGAGACAATATGGTCATTTTCTAGGGCATATTAACATTGATTACCAATCATGGCATTTTATGAATTTTAACATTTTCATGGTATCCTCATGACAAATTTTAAAAAAGGAATATATCATGAATTATGAAACATTTTAGTGGTATATTGTGAATTTCTATTAGTATATAGTTCACATTGGCAGCTTAAAAATAACTTACCAGAGACAAACATTGTTTACTTAGATTGAACTCCCCTCCTTTAGCTCACTCTTTTGGTAGAGTGTAATAAATTGGGTTCATTTGTGGTCAACTGTCAAATGTAGGTGTTAAAATAAAGCAGATGAGAAATTGTAGGACTGAAATTGAGGTCAATTGTTAGATGTAACTTTTAAAATGAAGTAGAGAAAATGGTGGGACCATCACTAAGGCTCTGTTCGGCATGTCTGTTTTGTAGCAGTTTTGATCTAACTATTTATATATGACAATATATTATTGGAGGAGAACATAAGACCCACACATAGACCAGTTATATTTATGCCATCCAATATGCCACATATATACCAAAACAGAATCGCCTTAAAATTGATTAAGGGAGTGTTCCGCCCAAACCAAAACAACATAAATGTGTAGCATGTTTGTTGTGGCATATGCTACTTTAGTCTCATTTATTTGTTATGTTGTAAGGTTAAAAGAACATAAATGCCCGCAGCAAATGCTACTTTTTCATTTCCACGTTTTCACTTCCGCTTCTTTTCTCCCTTCATGTAACACCCCCGAATAACGACCAACAATCAAACGACGAGCCTAACGGTGATACGAGATGTCTACGCAGCGGTTTCCAACTTCATCCGGGTGTCACAGATGCCAACCACCCATGTGGTTGACAGACCACAATACCAACTCTAAGTTACGGTCTGTATGACTGGAAGTCCAACCTTAACGAAGTCCAAATACAACGTAAAGTATACAAACCGAGTACCGAGAGTCTACAATATAAGTTCTTAATCCAACAACATAAACCGAAAGTACAACCCATACATTAAAAACATACTACTAAAAGTCTTGCCATGTGGACTACCCCCATGATAGTCCTTCACCTACACTCCGTCACATTCCAGATGATCACCTGTAAAAATAAAGGACTCAGCAAAACTATGCCGAGTATGAACGTGTGAAGCCCGTATGTTACCGGGCCACACGACTAATTGGTCGAATATTATTAAGTCAATTTAACATGCTATGATAAGGCAGTAAAGCACACATCAGTACATGATATCATACACTCATCGGTAGCATAGCAATATCAGCAAGCAACCAGGCACATCTTGCAAGTAGCACAACAATGTCAAACACGCAGTCCAGCACAATAAGCTGCTAGTGTAGCAACAACAGTCAAGTAACTATAGGACGTGTGTGTAGGTACATTATACCGTCGATCCTCGCTATGAGATCATTCAAGAGATTCCGTATTGTTTTCTTGTTCTCATTGCATATGTTTATCTTTCTTCTCTTGCACCGAGTCCGGGGGATGTAGGTTAGATCCCGAGACTTTATAATGTAGGTGCTATTCATTCCTTGTTTCTTAAATGATCAAATCTGTGACTTCTCTCGTTTGCTTGGTCTCATTACACAAGTTTTCCTTTGTTCTCTGGCACCGAGTCAGGGGATATAGATTAGACCCGAGACTTCATTATGTAGGTGCTAATCGTTCCTTGTTTCTTTAAGGATTGTTTGTGAACTCTTTTATCACCGCACGTTGGAGGTCGTCTCCTCCATAGCTAATCCCTCATTCCCGGCGTCATGCGCCGAGAAAGCGGAGTCGCCTCTTGACTCCAGGATAAGCTCCCCCAATTTGTCACTCCCCCATTCCCAACGTCATGCGTCGAGAAAGCGGAGTCGCCTCTAGACTCCAGGATGTGCTCCACACAGAAGGGCGAAGGATCTGATGCAGATACCAACTCCCGAATATTCCATACCGCGCGGCCCGAGATGTCGTCTTCCCGGGTTATCCTCATGTCCCACCATTTGGTACTTCTCGTTTCGTTCTCATTATAGTCTCGACACCATAGTGGGTGTCATTACCGGTCCTCTATAGTTAGAGAGGAGTTTTCTCTTTGTATAGTTCTTATGTTTGTCCACGTGGTTCGTCATGTCCCACCAATTGAGATTTGCTCTTCATTATCATTAATGAATAGACACCATAGTGGGTGTCATGGTACGTCCTCCATAGTTAGAGAGGAGTTCCCCTTTATAGCATTTTCTTTGTTTTCATAGTTCGTTGTGGTTCTCGTTTAGTTTTCCCTTTATGTAGTTTCTTTGTTTACATAGTTCGTTGTGTTTCATCTCAAAGTTCCATAACGCAAAAGGGACTAAACTACTGTGTGCACGCAAGTAATATGCAACAACGATATAACAATCACATAGACAAGATAGGCAAGCAATCCAATTTCATGCTTTAATCCTATGGTCATTTTCACACACAAGGCACACAGCACACAAGCCGTGTAACACGGCAACATACGAACCACACATGTCCATACCTTATTTCGAACGTACAAGTTGTCTCACGCTCGGAGTCCCGGTCGGAGTTCGCTACGGCCCTAGCGTTAATTAAAGCAATGTGTCAGTTTATCATTTCATGTGATGACACTTTGTATCGTATGTTATTGCCTCGGTATGTTGTTAAATGCTCAGTTTATATTGCCCTTAGAACTTCACATTCATTAATTCTAGGCTTATCTTACTCCTAGGACGCTCACATTACCGGTTTACTAAGTAACAAGGTCTTCTCCCTAGTTAATGTTGTGGAGTGTCTTATGCATTGAAATGTGACCATCGTATTACACTTAGAAGCTACCACATTAATCACACCGCCCACTTAACTTACTAGTTCATCAACCATCTTACCATTCAGTTTTTTTTTGGTCTCTAACGAAGGTATTACAGCAAACAGAAAAAAGATCTGTTCACTAGCACGGTAATTTCCCTTGTTCATTCACAACAGATTTTGATCCTCCTAAGTACCCCCACATAATCCTTCTTTTCTGTTACTTATCCTGATTTCAAATTTTCCCCCAACCTATCCACACGTAGGCTTATGGGTTTGTAGAGTTTTAGAATCATTCTCAAGCCTCTATAGCCTCCTTCACTCCTCTGAAGTCAATCATACAGCGAGCAATCATCATAGAACCTGAAACACCATTCCTGCGCTCTACTTTGTTTGGTTTCAGTTTTAGTTTACTCACGCTGATTTATAACCTTCCCATAGTGTATGCTAACTTAGCTAGGTGTATTAGAAACGTTTTGGGTTCATTATTAAACCAACACCACACTTTTACTACCCCTTTACGTCAGTCCTACCAAAAACATAAGTTTCAAAAACTGAACCATTAACCAGTGTACTTCTACTTGAATCTTCCCTTTTAGCTCCTGAGTATGTTTTCTAATTCTACCCAAAACTTTCACCCCGCTAGATAAGTGCATTGGAGAGGTTTTAGACTCAAAAGTGACTCAAAGCAAGGTTGTTAACACTTCTGGAAATCCATTTGACAGAAACTGAAATCTGCAGAAAAACTGTAACTCCTAGACTTGTACAACAGCGTTATAGACTCCCTTTTAGGTTTAAATCAGTCTTCAAATCTTACCCCAAGTTTTTATAACTTCACTTAAGTGTTTAGGTACGTTTAGGTTCATTAACCACCCAATACATCCCTTATAAACCCTTGGTAACAAGGTTACACAGAAGCAACAGATTATCCAAAATCTGAAACAACATTCTGGAGCAACTTCCAATAGACATTTCTTTTGAATGCGTTAAACCACTTTCAAAATTTTTCCAATTTGTTTACTCTCTTAGGTAGATGCATTAGCAATGTTTTAGACTCAACTACAAGTTAATTCCACCCTTATACCCCATCTGAAAGTCAGTTAGACAGAGCAACAAAATATAGAAACTGAAAACTCCAAATCTGAGTATCATCACCTCTCTCTTGCTCTTTATACATTGATCTGAATTCCCACTTCCCCCTCATAGTTTACACATGTAGTTAAGTGTTAACAAAATCTTAAACTCAAACCAACCCCAAACAAGGCTGTTACTGCTACTGAACTGTCCTACTACTAAGGCCAAGAACCTGTAAGCTGAGTTTATGTTTCTGCATTTCCACGATTCCCTTTTCCCTAGTTTATCGTGTTATCTGGTTTTCTTCAGGATCCTCAGTCGCTTACCCCTAGTATTATATGTTAGGAGGTTTCTAAGCTTATCTTCCAACCAATACCCTCTTTATATAATCTCTGAAAATCAATTAGGCAGAGGTGCAAGTCGCAGGATCTGGACCTCACCCCTGCAACAGTTTTCCTTATTTGTTTTGTATGTAATTCCTCTCCTTTTCTAAACCGGTTTATCTTGTTGTTTAGATTTAAGGTGGCTAGTTCACCAGTCACGTAGTGCAGCTGAATTTACTAGTTACTAGCCTAGAGCAACTCCATACCGATTCGACACCAGGAAACCCCACGTTTCAAACTAAGCACACTGATTCCTCTGCTGTCTCGCTAAAGCAATTTATGAGCAGGTTTCTTTTTCCTTAGCCATTTGTGACATGATTTACTAGGTCACCTAGCATTGTTTTCCCTTGTATTCCTTTGTTAACTAATCTGACTCACAACCCCTCTGACAATTAATTATACAGAAGTAGTGAGTCACAGAAAGCTTGAGACACAATATGCATACCTCCTCTTCCATCAGTTTTTTTGTTCATTCAACCGACTTCTATTCCCCAAAGTGTTTCCCCATTTAGTTAGGTGTTTTAGCAACATTTTGAACTCAAAAGCAACCCAAGGCAGCACTGATAACCCAACCTAAACCTTCCTAGACTGAAACCAAAAAAGCTGTAGAAACTGAAACACGTCCCTGCATTTCACCACTTCTTCTTTCTTCTTTTAATGTGTTATTTGGTTTCTCCAATATCCCCCCCCATCTTATTTACACTTAGTATAATAGGTTAGCAAGGTTTTAAGTTCGTTTATACAGAGAGCAATCCCCCCCACGGAAAAACTGCAACATTCAAACACCAATCTGAACTCTCTATCTTATTTATTTCCTTCTGTCTTTCTTTTGTTACTGTTCTGTTGGTTACTAATCTGCTCTTTGTGATCTGTTCCAAGTTTCCATCCATGTAGCTAGGTGTTCTAACCATGTTTCCAAACCAAAACACATAAAACCATTTCTATGCCACGCATCCACACAAAACAATATTCCCGGCTAGCTATTACACCATTAATATATCTTCTTTTGTTCCAGATTTGAAATACCCCGTAATTAAAAACAGTGATTAATTAGGCTAATTATATTTTTAAAGGCTTAATTACACTAAAATAAATATGAGGGAACAAATCCCGAAGAAAACGGACCTTTAAAATGGGTTAAAAGCATAAACGAACCTTAAAGCGCGTTTTTCGAGGAAACCGGGAAAACATGACTTTAAGCGGGTCAAATAGACTCGTAACAATTTTGGTCAACTAAATAGTCACTAATAAATATTAGTGAAGCTTTAGAACCAATAAAATTAATTAAACGAGAAAATTCCGGAAAACGGGTACCGGTTAGTGAAAACTATAACAACCGGTAAGTTGTGGGGTAAGAATGCAAATAAACAAACTTAGTGTGTCCACTTTACAAATAAAAATGTAAAAATCTGATTGTGTGTGGGTGTGGGGGCGGACAGCACTCTCTCCCACTCTCTTTATTTCTTTCTTATTAGCTAGAAGACAAAGAAATAAGTAAAAAAACTAACACACTCTCTCTCCTAAACCTCACTTTTCCCTCTTCACTCACGTAGCCCTCCTCTCTATTCTCTCCTTCTCTATTTTCTTCTACCTCACGACAGCCATGGAGAAATGAAAGAAACCACAAGACTCCCTCCTTCTCTCTTCTTGTTCTAGCTCAATACTTGTCCAAAAATTATAAAACAGCACCATTGGAATCCCCTCGCAAAGGAGAACATTTCCCTCCTTTCAAAAATCCGAAACCTCCACTTTCATTTTTATGGGTGTTCACCATTTGGAGATTTGAAGTCACCATTAGAAGCACCTTCACCTCCTTGTCATCTTGAGGTAAAAAGAAGTTCGAAAATCCATCGTTTCTAGCCCTCATTAGCATTATAAGAATTTCCATGTTTTTGAACTCTTGGCTCTTTGTTGCTTCAGCCGATTTTGGCTCCCTCTTGGGCTAGAAATATTGTTCTTCCACTAGTCAAGAACTTCATCTACTCATTTGAAGGTAACACCCTTTTCTAAACCCTAAAACTTGAATTCTAGGGTTAGTATAAAGATGAAATGCTAAATGGTATTGTGTATGGGTTATGTGCTGTAGCACTTGTGTGTGTGCGTGAATCTCATTGGAACCAAGAACAAGGAGAAGAAAGAAAAGAAGAAGGAAAAGAAGGAAAGAAAAACTAGCAAGACAAGGTAATTGCTCTCACCTTGAACTAGTTTTGTATGTAGTAGTGTAACTGATTTTAAGTAGTAAAGTGAGTAATGTATTTGAGTAATGAGTAGTGGTAATGTAGTAGTGTATTGGAGAAGAGAATGTAACAGTTTCTGAAGTTTTAAATGATGTGTAAGACTTGGGACAACATTGGGTATTGAATGGGTATGTGTGCAGGAAAATGTTGTTGTAGTAGTGTTGAATTGTGTATATAATGTGTGGTATAAACAGGTTGTGAGAATGAGATTATGTGAGCTTAAATATGGTGTGGAGAATGTTAAAAATATAGGGGAGACTACGTCAAATTTTGTGTAGGAATGAGAGAACTTAAGTTGTTTAAGATGAGGAAGTATTTGGAGAGTCTAAGAGGAGTGGTTTTGTATTTTGAAACAGATTGGGAAAAGAGTAGGTTAAGGGAATGGAACTAGGATGTGAGTAATGAATTTGAGATGCCAAGAGTAGCATTAGTTGAGAGAGTAATGAAGGTTAGAAGTTTGAATGAAAATCTGTAGCAATGAAGAAAGAAAATTGGTATAAGTGCTGGAATGAAGGGAGGAAAATGGTGTAAGTGGATTGATGGATTTAGCAATGAGTTTGATGGATGAATGAAGGTGAATTAGAGGATTTAAATGGTGTTTAAACATGTAGGAAACATGTGGAAATGAGTAGGAAAAGATTGGGTGTGAATTGAGTAGAGTTTGGGATTCAAAATAAGTAATTAAAATGAGTACTGGGCTGGACCGACCCTAGGACCGATCCTAGCAGGGTCGGTCGACCCGAAAATCTGTAATCTCGAAAGCTTCTGCATCCGACCGACCCAGAGGACCGACTCTGTCTGGGTCGGTCGAGTGGGAATTTTTGGTTGGAAATGTCTCTGCAGCCGACCGACCCAGGGGACCGACCCTGCCTGGGTCGGTCGAGAAGAAATTTTGAGTCGGATTCTTTCTGTAACCGACCGACCCAGTGGACCGACCCTAGCTGGGTCGGTCGGTCTGACATTTTCTGTAATCGAGTCTCTGCACCCGACCGACCCAGGGGACCGACCCAGGGTGGGTCGGTCGGGTCAAACAAAAAAAAATGTTTTAATTATATGACTATAGCAATCATATATACATATATATATATATATGCCTATATACCCGTATGCATATATATGTAGTAATACACCATTGAAGGAGTAATAATGGTAAGGAAGTAAGTAATTTTGTAAGAAAACAAGTTTGTGAGGTAGTAAAGAAAAGAATGGTTTTATAACCAAGTATGAATGTAAAGAAGTAGTAAGTATACATTGAAAGTATTAATGAGGGAGTAAGTTAGATCAATAATAGATCATTGATCATACTACTTTATGTATGTATAGGAATCAAATAGTTGATCCCCAAAGGAACCGGTAGAACGTATTCGACGGTGAACGATATGATTTCCTTATGCCCTGTATCCTAACTTGGTTACCCCGATTTGTGTGCTTATGTGATCACCAACAAGATAAATGCATGAATCGGATTTATATTGCACTTATATGTGTTTGAACTATATTGTTCTTGTCTATGCTCTGGAACATTTAGTTTGTATAATTCATGAAATGTATGAATGAAAATGAAGTGTATGTGTAAGTATGAGTACTTGTGAATGTATGTATGTATGGAAGTAAGTATGGACTTCTACTAATTCCTAACGACCTAACTCCTAACTTGAGTAATGAGTAAAATGGAATGAGTAGAAGCCCGATATAGTTTCGGCCACGCGTGAGGATAAGGAACCACAAGAGGTTGGAACCGAATCCTGGCTATGATCTTTTCCTCGGACCAATTTCCTTTGTATGGGTAGCATCCTGGATTAGTGGGCCACCCTAAAGCCCGGTGGTGGGAAGTAGTATTCCCTGCCCGGAGGTCATACCGACTTAACTGGAAGTAAAGTATGTAAGAAGTATTGTATTGTATTGGTCTTGACTATTGTTAGTCATTGACCCGGAGTAAAAGTATTGAACACCCGATTAACCCGGGCGTGTAATAAGGCTAACAAGACCTTGTATGTACTGGAGAATTGTATCTCCGTGATGCGGTGAGTATGGTAAGTGTGAACGAATGACTTGTATTGTATTCCTTGTATGTATTGTATGTATGTATGCTTGGTAACATGAATGTATTGTAATGTATTGTATAAAGCATGTATGTATGTATGAATGAAACGAACCGCATGTACTCGACCAAATAGTTGGCGTACCCTCGCTAGTACGCGGGGTATGCGGTTATCATATGCAGCGTAAGCTGACCCCCTAGGGGGAATGTTTTTACTCCACAGGTACCCGCGAGGCGTGAAGGTAGAGTAAGGGCAGCATGTAATTCTTTTGGAGTAGTTAGTAGGAATTGGAATAGTGTACCGAGTTGTACACGGCTAGAGCTTTTGGGTAGCCGGTGTACCATGTGGTACACCCTTTTGGGATATTGGATTCTTGTTTGGATAGGAAGGAGTAGTTGTGTAACTCATCATTTTTGGGAAGTAGACATGGGATGTAATTTGTATACTTTAGACACTCGGTAATCAAATGTAAGTAAGTATTCGGTATTGTAAAGTAAGTAGTATGTATGTATTCATTCTAATCGTCAGACCGATACGGTAAGTAGTAGTAGCCTTGTTAACCTTGGATGGTTAACGGCAATGTATCACCCGCCGGGAGTAGGTAAGTATTCCGCTGCGAGTAAGGTAATTATGGGAAGGATTAGAGGATAATGGAAGGATTAGCGGTTGGGGTGTTACAAGATTACTTTATAATACCAAAACCTCTATTTGCTTCCGATTATGGTTTATTCACATACAACCGAAGGTTCAGAGGTTCATCTCAACAACAATTCTTTGGTTAATAACATAGAGTTTAAACTCAAAATCAACAACCAGTTAAGTATTCACTTACCACTCAAAGAGACCCTCAAATCAGTTGAGGTTTCTCTGGGTTTTTTTTTCTTTGCGGTTTGTACCCCTAGTCGAATTCACACCCTCTCTGGTGGATTCAGGACTTGCGAAGTAAAAAGAAGCAAAGTTAGAAATGGATCTACTCAAGAAAACTCCATATGTGAAATTGCAGAGAAGAACAAGGCTTTACCGATTTGTTTTCGGTTCTCATCATTTTTTTTGTTCGGCACCATGAAAAATCAGCTGGGTTTGGAGCTCTATTACAGATCCATGGCATGGCGGTGGAAGCAAGACATTCGAAAATAGATTAGAGAAAGGATGAGACCGAGGAGTAGAGCAGGGAAAAGGAAGCAGAAGACAAGGAAGCAAACAGAACCGGTGGCACTTTACCTTGCGATAGACATAAACGAAGGTGGCATGGGTTATTGGGTGTCCTCGGTACCCTTGTCCGTTCACGTGAACTTGTTCCAGTTTTTCTCAGGAATTTGGGCACAGAACTCGGACATGCACAAGGAGCACGAGGAAAACTTGCGTTAGAAAAATCCATGGAAGACTGAAGGAGTAACTCAGGGCATCTAGGACAACTTACCGATGGAAGAAGAAGAAGAAGAATGGGTTTGGCCATTCGCTAAACCACACCCGATTCAGGCTTTCGCAACAGGGAGTTACTCCCAAACTCGGACATGCAGGGGAAAGATTACGGAATCTGAGTTAGGATCCTCGGACTGACTAGAGCGAAGAAACGAAAACAGAGGCAACTGAAACTATAAACAGTTTACCTTGCGCTAGACTTGAGCAAGAGTAGAGTAGATTCTTGGGGGGAATTTTTCGGCACTTTCAAGAGTTTTGGAGAGACTTCTGTTCACAAGCTACCCAGAGATCCTACCAGGCGGTTGCATGCATGTACGACTGAGAGGGAAAGAGTCAGAAGCTGGAGGTGTTCGGAAAGAAAAAAAAATAAGGGAATGGAGAAGGAGAGCTTGTCGTCGATTTACCTTACCTGTTGGTTGAGTGTTGTTCTGGATTCACAACTAGTAACGGCTCCGCGATTTGGACATGCAAGAGGGGATCACGGGGTTGAGTCATGGTGGGAATGTGGAAGGGAATAGATCGCCAAAAAGGGACTAGTTTCTAAGCAGCAGTTTCAGGAATCACCAGAGAGGAAGGGGAGGCGCTCACCATGTTGAGCAATTACGGGAACTTGGAAGTTCCACCTCTGAACTTGCGCCAGGCGTGCGAAACTGGGGAAAAGTGAGGAGTTCAGTGGCTTTATCAGTTGAGGAAACCATTGGCGAGGAGACCAGAGCACCAGTTGAAGAAGCAGAGAGCAATATCGCATGGGGAGGGTAGAAAGGCTACAGGGTTTTTTTTCTTTTTGATAATAGCTTCGGTAGATTACACGGCTGAGTGTGTAGGGTTATAACTTAAGGGACTTGTGGAATTTTCTAGTGTTACCAGGGTGGCAGCGATTTTATTACATGTTCCTGGTAGAATCTAGTAGTGCTCAATTAATTAGTTTAGTATCCATGTCCTTGAATATAACTCGGTGAGTACGAGTATTTGTGTTATAATGTTCTTGTTCATGTTTGTATCCACTAACGCAGTTGGCATATTATATCCTAGTAATGTACGTTATTTAGCATAATCGTTATATGTTAACGAGTACCCGCTCTATTTTAGTTTTCATAATGCGCTACACTTGTTTCGTGTACAAGTGTCCTAACATGGAATAATTTGTTTACCCAATGTATTGATTAATGTCAAAACCAATGAGAACCAATGCTTCAGTTATAATGTGACTTGCTATCACATTCATGGACATATGTACGTCCCCTAGTATCCTAGGGTTTAAGTTGTAGTATGATCATATGACTGTGACCCGGTACTTAAATCTCCCTCATACATTCATGATTTTATGTATTTTAGTTGTTGGGGGTATTTCACTTCATAATGCATTTACTATGACTATTGATTAAAAAAAATCTACTTATCTTATGACATTTTTTACAAGTTACTTTATTGGTTACAAATTACACAATGCTTCAAATAATTTATAAAAAAAATAGTACTACTGCTGTAGCCAAATTTAAAAAAACCAAACATTAATAATACTAATTTACAGTATATTATTTGTAATACCACATAAATTAATAAAATTAAAATACTAATAAATATACACTTGTTGATATATAAATTAAAATATTAAAAAGTATATAGAAATATGAATGTATATAAATTTATTAACATACAAAGTTACAATATATTGTTTAAAAGTTACAATTTTACTTAAATAATAAAAATTAAAATTTTATTGGTTATATAAATATTTTTATTTTCTTTGGTTTCTCAAAACTTTTTGTTATAAATTAAATAATCATAGTAATATATTGTTTGTGAATTTTCTATTTATTCTAACAAAATAAAATTATGTAGTGTAATATGATAAATTATAATTACAATATAAAAATGATAAACACATTACATATAACTAACTTAACCAAATATATTACATATATACCACAGTGTAAAATATACTACCTCCGTCCCGTCATAAGTGTCTTGTTTGCTTTTTGGCACGTTTTTCCACCTCAATATTAAACATATAAGGTAAAATAATTTTATAAAACTAAATTTTGTATTATATAGTTTATCATGTAAGGAATCATATGCAAAATTTAAATTTTCAAAATTAATTTATCTTATATGTTAAAAATTGAAGTCAAACGACATGTCCAAATAGTAAATAGGACGGTCAAGGTGGGACGGAGGGAGTATTACATATATAACGCCGCAGATTCGACCCTACGAGTCGGCTGCTCCTATTTAGGAGCGGGACAGTCCTACATGGCATTTTTTTCCAGCTCATCTTTCTACTTGGCAATATGTTATCTATACAAAATTTAATTTCCAAACAGAACTTATGCAATCCCTATCTTTCTTCCCCAACCCTCCCGACTCTCAACCCATTCTGCTCTCTCGACGCTTTCTGCTCTCCCGCACCACATTTCTTCTTCTCCCTTTCTCCTCTAATCAGTGTCGAATAATCACTCAACTCCACGAAGCTTGGCGGACTCGAACTCTCTCTTCTGCTTCTCTAATTCCACGAAGCTCGCTGGACCATCTCCCCTGCAAATCGACGCGCTGCATACCTCACCGGCGAATCTGAAATCGCAACTCCTCTCCTATGGCTAAATCACGTGAAGTAGTAGTTCATAAGGAGTAAGTTGTTATTAGGAATAATTCAGTTGTTCTCGTTTTATAATTTTTACTTTTGATTCTTCGATTTTGAAATTAGGGTTCTTAGTCTTAGTCTTAGTCAATCGCGATTCTCTAGTAGCATTCTGTATGGTTTGATGCTGTTAATTAGTGATTTTCAGTTACTTTAATACTTGTTTTGATTCACTAATTAGTTATACACAGTGAACTTTTGTTGTCCTCATCTATTGCTGATTCGCTGCACACTGAAGTTTGTTATCCTCACCTATCGCTGCACACTGATTCTCAGTTACTTTAATACTGATGGTGTAAGTACTAACTAATTTTTGTTTTGGTTTTTCTAGCTTTATGTGTTTTTAACTGATTTGCTACATTGTGTTTACACAGAAAAAAGAGAAAGCTGATCTAAGTATGCTGCGAAGGAAGTATGCTTTCAGACTTGCTATACATGACAAGAATTTGAGGGTTTCTGATCTTCAAACATCATTGAAGCGAAAGAAGTTCTGAAGCTAGCGAAAGAAGTTCTGAAGCTATCTGTATTGATCTTATAACATCGTGGGGGGATTAACTTTGGGTGGTCATATACTTTAGTACATTAGTTTTTGGTATAAGCTAGACAACAACATACTAGCGACTGAATGACGTCTACTACAAAATTTTCTAGCACACACTTATTTGTTGATTCTCATCTGTTGAAGGTTGCTGAAACCTTATTAGCTTAATGATACATCATATTAGCTTAATGATTCATCATATCAGCTAAATGATTCATTATTTATGTAAAAATATCAGTTACTACTTGATTCACCAAATGTATCTAATGATTCATTTGTAAATGTGTATGATACATCACAGACCTAAAGCAATATCTACACTCTGGATTAAAACTACTAACAGAAAAAGAAATTGAATGATGTGCACGAGAATTTTGTATTCACACTCTTTTGATTCATATCTTTGAAGGTTACTGAATGATTCATCTAGTCAGAAAAATGTAATGATTCATCATATCAGCTAAAAGATTCATCATATCAGCTTAATGATTCATTATTTATGTCAACACAAATCAGTTACTACATGATTCACCAAATGTATCTAATGATTCATTTGTAAATGTGTATGATACATCACACACCTAAAGCAAAATCTACACTCTGGATTAAAACTACCAACAGAAAACTAGAAATTGAATGGTTTGTACAGGAATTTTGTATTCGCACTCTTTTGATTCATATCTTTGAAGGTTACTGAATGATTCATCTAGTCAGAAAAATGTAATGATTCATCATATCAGCTAAAAGATTCATCATATCAGATAAATGATTCATCATATCAGATAAATGATTCATCATATCAGGTAAATGGTTCATTATTTATGCCAACACAAATCAGTTACTATATGATTCACCAAACGTATCTAATGATTCATTTGAAAATGTGTATGATACATCACACACCTAAAGCAATATCTACGTTGTAGATTTAAACTATCAACACTTTTTACATCCTAAAGGCTATGGTATGCACTTATTTTTCTAAATATGGGACTATGGTGACAAGTCTATCAACACCATGCACGGGATGTGCATAAGAAACTCCTTGAGATTGTGTATCTTCATGGATACTCCGGAAAGAATTTATAGCAGCCTTCTTTAGTAACTTTGCAGCTGCAGCTTTTTTTGTCCTTGCAGCTCTTCTGTGTATCTTTTCTGTTGCAGATTTCCATCTATAACAAATCAAATTTATTAACAAAATTCAACGATCAATCGTATTGCTCCATCATTACAATAAACACAATAAACCACATCATGATAACTTATACCTATCATTTCTTTGCCCTTTTTTGTTCTTGCCCCTTGTGGATTTTTCAATGGGGTTCTTCCTTCATTAGTAGTATCATAACTTGCACTTCCAAATTCAGCATCAACTTCATCCTTCAATTTTTTGAATGTTCTCTCACACAAATCTCTTGCCTTTTCATTGGGTGCACTTTCAGCTAGGATCTGATTTATTCTTCTGGACATGACCATCATCCAATTTGACTGCAAAAATTGGTCGTCAATGGCTGTGTCAAATCTACATGCATCAGATCCTGTAAAACTAAAGTACAAATGATTCATTAAATATAACTATATAGTACATCAAAAACAACAAATAATACATCATGAAGTACTTAATATCAGAACGAAAAATCAAGAATGAGGAAACGTACCGACGTGCATAATCATTGTACAAATAATAAGCTTCTTCTTCAGAACTAACAATTTTGTCAATCAACTCTGATGATGAAGCTTCAGTAAAAACAACTTCTGTAGTTTCATTCACAATAAGCAGTTCAGTATGATCTGATACAATTGACCATGCAATATCAAATGATTCATTAATATGTATAAATGATTCATTAATATGTATCAATGATTCATTAAGTTTTAAACTGTGATACATCATATATCATTCAATATATGTAAGGTCACACACAGTATACAGAACACAAATCGACGACCAATTTGTTCGGCAAAGATTGACGAAGATCTTCTATCGATCACCTAATGATTCAAGAAAAAACTGCAAACATTGACGAAGATCTTCTATCGATCGAATCTATCTGTTTAGTGGCAACAAAATATTGTTTGTTCTTTCGATTTGGTGAAATCAATTCTGAAATCGTGCGAAAAGTGAGTCTGGTGTTTGTTTCTACTCTCTGCATTGATCATTCTCTGACCTAGAAAGTGCTGACATGTAATTTTTTTCACCGTGACATGTGGTGCTGCACCCAATATGGAGCGGCCGTCCCGCATAGTCACAAGTCTGATATAACGCACCCAATATATCACCCGGCCTTTGATCAGTTATGCTTTCGATTTTCGGGCCCCACCCACTTTTCTGGATCCTCGTCTATTCCATATAATATTCAATAAGATCGGTTTCCGGTGGGCAACATCATCATTCATGATTACCCACGAAATGATTCAAACCGTTGGATCAACTGAATCAATCAACGAGTCTTTTTCATGATTGCGGACAGATCAAACCAGTTGCAAGCAGAAGAAGCAGAGGAGAAGCAGCTGGTCAGCACTACGATATTTCCCGGCACCCTCCTCGCGAAAGAGATCACCACAGGCAAACAGACAAAACTCCCATGTTCATTTGAATCTACGACACCCATTTATTACTTTATACTGCGAGTGAAGTGAGGTAACTCTGGTTTATTTTGCCGATCCCCTGTCCCTGTGTATAGCACCCATCTTTGACCAAACCCCCACGTTCGCAGAACATGATTGAGAACTTGCCTTGAAGGATCTTCACCCTCCAATATAGTTATTCTGGAATATATTTCATTTTTCTATTTGTCAGCTTCTTTCTTTCCATTTCATCTCCTTTGCTCTCTCTTTCTGGACCTTTATTTGTAATAATCTCTATATTTACTCGTCAACTATTTCGTTTTCTTCTGCTCCTTCAGTCTTATCCTACTCCTATCATCTTCTCTTATTCATCTCAGATCTGTTTGTGTCATCACCTTATTCTGCATCGATTTCCTGTTGAGCTTATTTATCTCTGTTTATAGCTTCGTCCATACCTGCATCTCATTATCTTTTTCTCCTTTTTTTATGCTGTGGTGAGTAAACAGTAGTAGCTCACAAAAGGGGATCATAGAAAGGAAATTCCCCATCTTTACTATTATCGTGTTGGATGAGAAATCCCAGTTCGTTTCAAGAGGAAGCTGAATCTCTAGGGTTGAGAATCGGTGAGCTGATTTTCAGCTCGTAATTGTTTCATGGGCAACGCTTGCCGTGGATCTTTCGGGAGAAACAGCTATCAGAACTTAAGCCGGCCCGAGGATCAACCCACTTCGACCAACTCTACCTCCTCTGATTCCAAGAAAAATCAATCTCATTCCAACTCTGAAACTTTCCCCGCCAACCAGAAGACCCACCAAGATTCCCCTAAAGAGAATCCCGAAAACGGTCAAAACAACACCAACAACGACCAAAATCAACCACTTGTCAACCCAATGTCAAGGGATAGCACTTCTAAAAGGGCCAATGAAAACCACGCCTACTATGTTCTTGGTCACAAGACCGAGAACATCCGAGATCTCTACTCTTTGGGGCGTAAATTAGGTCAAGGGCAATTTGGGACTACCTATCTCTGTACGGAGATCTCATCTGGGAATGAATATGCTTGCAAATCGATATCCAAGAGGAAGTTGATATCGAAAGAAGACGTTGAGGATGTGCGGAGGGAGATTCAGATAATGCATCATTTAGCTGGTCACAAGCATATTGTGACCATAAAGGGGGCGTATGAGGATCCGTTGTATGTACATATTGTGATGGAGCTTTGCAATGGCGGAGAGCTGTTCGATAGGATCATCCAAAGGGGTCACTATAGTGAGAGAAAGGCAGCTGAGTTGACTAGAATCGTTGTCGGTGTGGTGGAAACTTGCCATTCACTTGGGGTCATGCACAGGGATCTCAAACCTGAGAATTTCTTGTTGGTTGACAAGGATAATGATTTCTCACTCAAGGCAATTGATTTTGGATTATCAGTTTTCTTCAAGCCAGGTGAAAGATTATTCATGTTCTTTCCTACACTCTTTTATGAAGTTGATTATATCAATTGAAGTAGTTCAAAAGTTCTCAATGTTTCAGCACGAGTCATTTGCTTCTATGATGCCCCACATTCCTTTAGTCAGTTTCGTATGATCTTTGGCTGCTAGTGAAACAAACTCAAATTGCATATTTCTTTTTGATAGTAGTACTTTCATCGTGGTACCAACTTTAGTTCAAGCCAGTGCATACATGAAAGTTGCTATAAGAGGAATGAATATTTGTTGACCGATTTTATCCTTTTCTCCTTTTTACGAAATATGGACATCTTCAGAAATTATTTTCCTTTTTTAGATTCTACATGTGCTAATAAAACGAGGTGGATAATGGAGGTGAAAAGGCCTTGAACCTCACTTGAAATTCGTTCTTCTGTCAATCTTACATTGTCAATATCATTGCCAATAGTGAGCTAATAGATTAATATTCATTGTTTTTTTTACAGGCCAAATATTTCATGATGTGGTTGGTAGTCCATACTATGTTGCACCTGAGGTTCTTATGAAGCATTACGGCCCGGAAGCGGATGTATGGACTGCTGGGGTTATTCTATACATATTGCTTAGTGGAGTTCCCCCTTTCTGGGCTGGTATATTCTTCTTTTGTGGCTTTCTTCCTACTTTTGGTCGTTTTCGTGAGGTGAATAATTCATTGATATGTTACAATTTTCTTTTGCTTTGTTTGTTCTTGCTTCCAGAAACCCAGCAGGGAATATTTGATGCGGTACTAAAAGGACACATTGATTTTGAGTCTGATCCATGGCCCTTGATATCTGACAGTGCAAAGGATCTTATTAGAAAGATGCTTTCTACTCGGCCTTCTGAGCGCTTATCTGCTCACCAAGTGTTATGTAGGTTATTAATCTTCTAGCTTTTGCAAGCTGCTCTCGAATAATTGAAGTTGCTTATGTGACTGTTTCTGCATTTGGTACTATGTAAACTTTAAATAACAACTGTAGTTTTAAATTTATTGTTGTGATTCTAGGTCATCCTTGGATTTGTGAGAATGGTGTTGCACCTGATCGAGCTTTGGACCCAGCTGTGCTTTCTCGTCTCAAACATTTCTCTGCGATGAACAAATTAAAGAAAATGGCATTACGGGTACAGATACAAAACCTTTTGCTTCTGATCTATCGGCAGAAGATAAAATTTGCAAAATTTATCGGCATCATGTCTCGGAACATTCCTTTTTATTTTCTGTCATGTTTAACCGAAGTTATGGCAAATCTTTTGGGGCATTACTATGTGACTTGCTCATAAGGTTCATGCATCACTCTAATCTTGTTTTCTATCAGGAAAGCTCTGCAGTTGCATAAATCATTTTACTTTTGAGATGCCATGCTGCAAGTAAATATGTTTCATTTGATGCTCATGTCACTTGTTCTGTTATTCAAATCAAGGTACTTTTTGTATATACATGTGGGGATGGGGGATTTGATTTAAGTTTCTTCGAGGGACTTCTACTAGTTAAGCTAACCTGTGCTCAGGCAGTGAGGTCTTGTAAGCAATAACTATTATATATACTATTATATATGGCTTTGGTGGTTATTTTTTATGATGTGAACCTTGAACAAGAACTGTAATGGACACTGAAAAGGATTAGGGGATGTATCTGGGCACTAAATGAGCTCAATCGCAGTTTCTGAATTGCAGATGCTGACCAGTTGTAAATAGGCTGTTTGTCCTTATATAACTCAGCTTGATTCTCTTTCTCCCTACGGAAAGCAGATAGATAATGTTGTATCTTTGATGTAATTTTCTCACACCATGCAACTTTTTTCTCCCTTTGTCAGGTCATAGCAGAGAGTCTGTCAGAGGAAGAGATTGCTGGATTGAAGGAAATGTTCAGGTCAATGGATACCGACAACAGTGGTGCAATCACTTTTGAGGAACTGAAAGATGGTTTGAGAAGATATGGTTCTACACTTAAAGATATTGAGATACGAAACCTGATGGAAGCGGTATGATACTGTAAAGCCCCTTTTGAACGCAAAAGCATGACAAGTAATAAGCACACTTGCTGTGTGCCAATTTTAGTGCTCGACTTATCTTTTAATATGATCATAACCTTTACTGGTCGTCTTAGAAAACTTCCCAGCAAGAATATGATCGTTGTTTAACCTGTGATTCAAGTTGTAGGTTTTCTGATAAAGAGCATATGTTTTCTAGTGGTAGTAAGCTAAAATAGTGAACACTTACTCAGAAAAAAGCAATCTAAGAGTTGGATGTTCCTCTTCTGAAATTGGAAATTAGTATAGAGGTCTTTGGGTCGATTTGGAAAGCAAAGTGACTATATTTAAGAGAATCAGTAGTGCGTTACATGAGTTTTCTTTTCTGTTTAATGAGGACTTTGGGTTATCTTTTTGTAGGCTGATGGACAAGAGTGGGACAATAGATTATGGAGAGTTCATAACGGCAACACTTCATTTGAACAAGCTGGAGCGAAGAACATCTTGTGGCAGCATTCCAATACTTCGATAAAGACTCAAGTGGATATATCACTATTGATGAGCTCCAGCAGGCCTGTGTAGAACAAGGCATGAATGATGCTTTCCTGGAAGACATTATCAAAGAAGTTGATCAAGACAATGCAAGTGTTCCAACTATTTTCTACCCTTTTTCTCTTCATATTTTCTTTTTTTCTGAACCCAGGTTTTAAACAAAATATGATTTACAGGATGGAAGAATCGACTATGGAGAGTTTGTGGCGATGATGAGGAAAGGCAACGTCGGAGGTGGACTTGGCATCCCAATTGGAAGGAGGACTATGCGCAACAGTATAAACCTCAGCATGAGAGATGCATACTGATTTACATCAGATCTGTGTGAAACTATATTGAGGTCTGTACTCTTATCTCTAGAGATATGCCTCGCGTCATGACTCCTTTACTTCAGACAACATTCTGTCTTCTTTCTTCACGCTTTTTGCATTAAGAATCATCTTAAAAAAATCAGACCGATTCAGTTTCCCTGGATGCGCTTTTACGAAGTCATATCTAAAACTGTACCTGCTGGACTTGTGACAGGTTGTTTCTCAGATAGGTCAATGGAGCTTCCGTGATGAACATGTCTTTTTGCTTTTCATTCTGGACTTCAATCTGGAGCTCTGGTCACCCAAGAAGGTTGCATATGTGGAGAATCCCAGTGGTTGGAGCACCTGTATACTCCTGCTCGCGTTCAACCCTTGTTGTGTAATTGTAGAATGCTTTGAAAAACAAGTTAGAGAGTGTTGATGATTGTTTACATTTGAGATGACAATTTTTCAGTTAGCGGGTTTTGCATGTTATATTTGTGGGAATTTGATCTTGTTTGTGGTCTGTGCACTTGTTCCCTCATTTACTTGAAAGTGTGGCAAAAACTGTATATGCCAAGTTTATACTTTCCGAAGAATGTTGATGGCCTATGGATTCTACACGTTTACACAACTAGAAAAAAATAATAATGCTAAGAACAATAGCAAGATGACGATTCAGCATAATTATACGCCACGGTGTAGCCTAGACTAATATCTACCATTCGATTCAACTGGGTGCGAAGAAAACCAATAAAGCACGATATGACAATTCAACCATGTGTACCGTTTCCGGCTATACATATCATGTCTAGAACAAAATAAAGATCATTTTTCTATTATAAACAAGAAGCACAAAGTTATTTTACAATTTGACCCTCTAACCGCAATCATCTCAAGTTACACCCAAAGCAGGACACAGCTTACTTCGTCCAGGCCACATACTGAGATGGTGATTATGGAAAAAAGCTTTACATTCGTGAAGCAGCGGTATCATTGCCAATTGCCATTTCCTGCGAATAAAAGAGAGTGAACAAAGAAGCAACTACAGTTAGCAACGCTGTGAGATTAACTTACCTAATTCCCTTGCAACAGAATCTAACAGCACAAGTATAATGGTTTCACAAATTCATGGTAGAGGTAATTTCAGGTAACCAGCAAATTAAATTGTATTTTGGTTATTTAAAATCACCAGTTGACACTTTGCAGGTTTCCTATCCAATTTCGAACCACGAAGTCAAAGGAAACTACAGCCAGATTGTTGAGTTTTAAATACTTGCCTTAACCTCGCCATCTTTGGAGAAAACACATCTTGATGAGATAGCACTCCCCTGGTCCAAAATCCACCCAACTTCTGCACAGGTTTGACCGTCCTCCCCTCCTTTCAAGGAACACCATATTTGTCTCGGCAGTGTTATCAGACCATTCTGATCTCTCGTCAACTCTCTTGTTCTTCCTTCAACGAGCTCTTGAAATATTGTCTGCTTTAATCAAGAACACACGGCAGAGAGAATCAGGTGTGGCATTAAATTAACACAGATAGAGGTTCATAATAGACCATCAAATCTCCAGACTCCTCCAAATACAAGCATAAAGGATAGTGAATTGAGGTCAATGATATGAATTCAAGCTGTCGCATTATTCATCGTGTTTGACATGAAGATTACAGGATGGAGGTCAACACTGATATCCGTATTGTTCAACTACTCAGCTCTCATCAATTAAGAGACTATCTGGAACCCACCACCTGCGACCTGCCTGCATATGAAAAATAATGGAACAAAAACTTACATTCTGAGAATTCTCAAACTGGGCAACAGCTTCATGGCTTTGCCAAGCACCAACAACCTCTGAAGCTAGCAACGGAGGCGTAGATGCAAATGCTGAATCTCTAATAGCACAGCCACCGAGTTGATCTCCATTTCTAAATGGCCCATACCACAGCTCACAGAAAACTCTGATATTCTCCAGCTTGACCTCTGCCCCCTTTATACAGACCATCAGAATTACCCTCACCCGAGATTCATGATTCCTGGGATCGATCAAACAGCTCTCCACCTCCAGTTCTCTGTATCCATCTTTTTCATAGGCTTGCCATATGGCTATATAGCTTCCACTTTTGTGGTACGCAGAGGCCAAAGCCCTGTTCTCTGACCCTCCCATCACCCTCTCATCCGTGCTGTATACTGTGGCTGCATCAGCTTCACATCCCACAGTGGGAAGCAATTTTATTGATCTGTACGTTAGGCTGGGGACTTCCTGACTGGCTAATGTGGGGCATTGTGTTTGCCAATCAAATACTTGAACTTCCCATTCTCGAAAGGCTTGGGGCACCACAGATTCTGGAAGTTCTGTTGGTTTTCCTTCAGCTGTAAAGTCTGCTCCGTAGCCATCCCACTCACCAGACACCTTGGTGGCAAATTCCGACCAATCTCAAGGAACACATAAATGCTATATCAGCACTAGGGAAATCTATGAGAAATTTAAAGTTCCAAGTCTTCCTACGGAAAAAGACATATCTGCAGTGCAATGATAAGAAAGCAAGGTGGAACTTGGCAACAGCTCAATCCACTTGCCAATTTTTCTACCAACATGAGGCTCCCATGGAGGATAGAAGCCTTTTTTCAGCACTAAAACTAGCACGAGACATCACTACACTTCAGAATTGGCCAAGGACCGACTGTTTGATATGCAAAACTAAACTACCCAGAGGGATTGGTTTCACACCAAATTACTGTAATTAACTTCCTACATCAGGAAAAATGCACATAGAGCAGATGTTACAGTAGTTGCACATTCCAGAAGGGATAGAGTGAGACAATACAATTGATTGGCCAGGTTCAGTTTAGCAATTAATATGCACAACACAAAATAACAGGATACGTCTGAAACCAAAAAAGAACAACAAAGCGACGATTTTGACATCATCTGCATAATAGTCTACCTATAAACCCTGTCCAGGAGTAAGAGCAAGGAAGGATAGGTCTTACAGGAATCAGGCCAGAGGAGCCATGTTCCCGGTTTCTTGAATTTCAGCTACCTTTATTGCTGATGAGGAATTGGAGGTACGGACAGGATAGATCGGGGAGATCATCACAAAGGCAGTGGACCGAGGATGAAAAGAGATTAGACATCTAGCAAGGTTCAGGGATTTGGGAACAGGGTTTGAAAGGGAAGAGTGGGGGACGATGGCGGCAGGAGAGACGGCCCTTGCCTGAGGGATTAGGGCCCCGCCGGCAAGTGGCGGTGCCATACACTTCATTTTCCGTCGAGTACAGGCGATATGAACACCAGTGAACTCTTATCTTCTCCTCATGCTCGAATGTCACAGGACAGGGAAGCTTACGGGAGTCGGGAACTATCTACTGTTACTATCCTCCTAACTTAGGAAACTACTTTGCCTACAATATTCTTTTTATCCGCGCATGTTAACCTGAGTCCTGACAATAATTTTGATTCGACCTAAAACTTAACCAAAATCACCATCTTTTTGTAAGTTAGGTACAAAATTTCGACTCAAATTATTTTAAGTGAAATTCGGTAACTTATTATATTATTTTATGAGTAGAGCTAGGATTATGCAAAAAAATTATATTTGATTGAGTATAATTTTTGAATATTTTGATCCCAGTTAGAAGTTAGAACATGTCACTAGGGAGATTTATAATTTACAGTGTCTGATTGTTTTAAGAAATGCTTTTTTGCAGCGTGATATCGGGCTATATCAATAGTGTTTGATTGTCAATTATTACTATATAGTATTTTTAATATATTTTCCTTCATTTATGTATTTTTATAGTATTATATATCTATAATTTATATTATTTAAGTATGTATACATTATAGGTTATAATATTGTACTAAAGTAAAAATATTGAAATATATAAACCTAGGTTAAGCTTATTTTTATAGATATGATGAAACTATGACTATTTTGATTTAAATTCAATTAATTTAACATCAAAGTACCAACATATTTGTTTTTCTTTTTATGTAGTTCCGAGAGATTAGTTTTTAGCTAGGATACAGTAACAATTTGAGCAAAAACTATAATTAAGTATTGACTAACGTGATATAGTCTTGGGTATTATTCTCGAAGATTATATTTGTAATTGTTATTCTATCTTTCTCTTCCCCCTCCTGAATTCTTGACCAATCCCACTCTTATCTATACTCTTATCTCTTTGAAGAAACGGTGCCTCACCTCCACTCCCATTGTGAAATTTCAAAATTAGAAAACTAACCCTTCAATCTTCGTCTCTAATCGCTGTGAAATTCACATGTGTTGCTGATTAAACAACAGTTTGGTCATTTTAAAGCGTTTTCTCTTAATGATTTCATTATTATGCTAAGAAAAATTAATTTAAAAGTTTTAAAGGATTGAATTCGAGGTTTGGTATGTAGTTGTAGGGTTCAGCTTCCTTCATGAATTTTAAAATTCATTTTCATCTATTAATGTTATAATATAAACTTCCTTTTCTTAACGTTTTAATATAAAGTTTTATCAAATTTGTGTCTAGGTCTTTGTAGGAATTTTTCTTGGTTTTATTAACATTGTCAAATCTATTGAAGTGATGTCTTGGTCATATTAATACTACCAAAGGTATTTTGGTTTATTGTCTACAATGTCATAGGTCTTAAGTTGTAGTGTCAATTTTAATCTAGTCTACAAAAATAAATATATATTTGTTTAATGTTAAGCTAGTCTACAAAAACCATTACACATATAAGTCATAAATACGATATTATCTGATTAGGGTTTTTTCAAATATATATATATATATTATAAAAGTATATATATTACAGCATGATCGATTGAGCATATTACTATATCAAATCAAAGTTAGAAAATCACATTCTATTAGTTACTTAGAATACTAAAATGTATGTAACTAAAAATAAAAAGAATGTTTTTCCTTCCTTCCCCGTCCTCTGTTCACATTGATAGAGAGTCTCTGATCAATTCATCTTCTAGTCTTTATGGATGGTAATTATGCTGTTAGCGACTCTAGCTGCATGCGAGGAAATTTGAAGATGCACACATAGCCTCGGTGGTAGGTGGTGGTTTTGGATGCGATGGTGGACTGCCCCGTTCTGGGGAGAGATGAAGTTTGCAGCTGTAGATTATTGTTAGTCGGGCCCACCAAATAGATGATGGAGATTCATCTCCTATCTTGATCAGACGCTCTTACACTAGCGTTTCAGTTTTAGAATTTTATCCCCTGAAGTTGGTGGAAAGATGGAGCAAGGTTGAGAGAGAGGCCTGGGAGGGAAGGTGATTAGGATTTAGCGCTCATAATTCAACCAACAATTCAGAATGTCCAAAAGAAAATAACACAACGTCTACTACTACTATTATTCTGAGTAACCGCGATCATTGTAAATAGACCTGGCAAAAGTAACCCGAACCCGAAAAACCGAACCGAACCAATCCGACCCGAATCTGAATTTCAACTGAAAACTATAACTTGAAAAATGACCTGAAATCCGAAATAAACCGACCCGGACCAAACCGAACCATATTATTGTAAAACCGAGAATAAACCACAATCCACAACCATCCGAACCGAAGTCATCCGAACCAAAATCAACCAAACCGAAGTCACCCATAACCCGACGATGACCCGAAATCCGAAGTGACCCGAACCGAAACCAACCGAGCCGAACCCGAACCAATTCCAGTGTGACCCAAATAAATATATCCATTGTGACCCGAAAAAATATATTGCATTAATTATAGGAGACAATGAAAATAAAACAGTTAATCATTACTTAATAAGTGGCGTACGTATAAAAATGTATTAACAAACTTATATACAATACAATTATTTTAAATATACCACAAATATTGCATTATAAAATTTTAAATTAATTAATTATCATGCATCTTCATTAACCGCACAACTAATGATGATTGATGATAGTGTGTTACCCATCAATGATAGATTCATAAGAAAAAATATTTTTATATTTAGACTCCAATTCTTGAGTGATTCGTATTATTCTTGTATTAACTATTCATATATTGAATGTGTTTTTATTAATTTAATTTTTTCAAGCCTCTATCCAATCTTGTGAATAATTCTTCCTTATTAGCAAAATGCATAAATGTTTAATATACTTGAAGGTTTTTACCTATGTAGCAAAATTCTCACGCTTCTGAATAGTTCTTCATCATTAATAGTTTTTAACTAATGTAAAACAAACTCATCAAAATTTATTAACTAATTTCATTCGCTAACTATTAATATATTGAAAAACCAAGTTACTACACTTTGATACAAATTTAATAACTATCCACAAAAAAACTTTATTTGTACTCATCTCAAAATAATGAAACTACTAAATAATCTAAAGCTACATCAATAATTATGTTAAGTTAAGAGCTGGTTACTAAAGTATAACATGATGCAAATTATAATTATTAGTTTAAATTAATCTTTTATATACATTCATACTTGTTGAGATTGATTGAAGTCAAATTTACATATCATGATTATTGAGTTGCTTGATTCTGTAATGTCAACCGAATTTAACCGAATAATTGACCCGAATTAGACCCATGACCCAAAATACTGAATAAATCAGAGGCTAACCCGAACCGAAAAATTACCTGACCTGAAGTCACCCTAGCCGAAAGTCAACCAAACCGAAAGTCACCGAAACCGATCCAAACCGACCCAAAATTTCAACAAACCAAACTCAAACCGAACAAACCGCATTCACCCGACCCGATCCAACCCGAACCAAATACTGAACGATTTGAAATCAACCCAAACCAAACCGAATCCGAACCGATTGACCCGAACTGCCACCTCTAAGATTTGTAAGGACTATAATTATTTTAGGGAAGACCCAACCATTTTACTTATGATTTTCAATACTTTTAACAACTGCACTTCCCAATTAATTCTATATGCTTGTTTAGTACTGTGTACGTAAATTTTGCTAACCCTGGTCAATAGTTAGCAACTGGTTCCAACAAGACAGCTCCTAACAACATGTGCTTATTAATTGTTTAAGGTTTCACATTTAAATTCATCTATGTTGACCTGAGTAAAAAATGACTTTCTTTCTAATGGATGAATAAAAATGACATTTAAGAGTAAAGAGAGAAACTCCAACATTATATACGATGACAGCTGGAATTGTCTAAAAAGCTAAGGAAAAGAGGAGTATAAATCGGCTCATTAACAAAACATTCCCCTTGGTATTTTTGGGACATATTTGATGGCATCTATATAGTATAAAGAGGTAGTTTTACACTCTGTTCTAATAATATATTGTCATATATAAAACAACCCGAATCAAAATAACTACAAATATGTTATGGTAAACAGAGTCTAAATGATTCAAAATTCTATGATGAGGCTTAAGTTTTAACGTTATTATATATATTAAAATTTAACTAATATTTACATTATTTACAATTAAGTATTCTTAATAGTTTAGGTTCTATTAGAAATAGCTAATCGAGTACATGATGGGTTCTAAGAATTAATTTACGTAGCCTTACAAAAAGTTAAAAAAAATCTGGCAAGA
The DNA here is from genome assembly GCA_023374045.1 of Limonium bicolor. Classification (NCBI taxonomy): domain Eukaryota; kingdom Viridiplantae; phylum Streptophyta; class Magnoliopsida; order Caryophyllales; family Plumbaginaceae; genus Limonium; species Limonium bicolor. The sequence goes on along the minus strand of CM041778.1, from coordinate 128,962,310 downwards.
ATCAACTTTGCTACTTCTAAAAAATGTCTCTACCACTAAATTATTTTAAACTTTTTGTATCTTATTTAATTTTATTTATTTATTTATTTATACTACACTACTTATTTTACTCTCTCCTATGATGTTTTGGGTGTTGTTATTTTTAAAATATATAAGATGTTATAAAACTTGTTTACTACACTTTTTCATATTCACCCTCTATTTTTTCCCCTCACTCACAAACTCTCATACATCTTGTTACCCAAATGTTGTAAGAAATGTTTTATCTAGATAGATTATGATCTGAGTGTATTTTATTTTACCATCTCGCACATGAGATGACCGTCCTGTTTGCTTTATAACATGTTTTTTCACTTTAATATTAAACATATAACATAAAATAATTTTATAAAACAAAATTTTATAATATATAGTTTATCATGTAAGTTATCATATACAAACTTAAAATTTTAAAATTATTTTATCTTATATTTTAAATATTGAAATCAAACAACATGTCTAAATAATAAACATAACCATCAATTTAGGACGTAGTGAGTATTATACTTGATTTGATGAATACTTCCTCCTCTCCGTACTGAAATAATTAACACTTAAATTACCTTTTTTGATCAGTTAGCTATTTTTGATATAGAATATACTATTTGGTTTCAAAATAAAAAATTATACTCCCTCAGTTCCAAGCACAGTGTTCATTTTATTGTTTGAATGTGTAGTTTGATTTTAATATTTAATATATAAAATAATATTTTTTATAAATATATATTATTTTATAATAAACTTTTGTGAGAAACTTACAACTTAATTTTTAAAAATTATTTTATTTTATATGTTTAATATTGAAGTGGAAATGTACCGAATATTATTAAATCAAATAAAATTTCTATTACAATAATAAAATGTTAAGTAATTAATATACCAAAGAGGGAGTACCACGTTCGATAGTTAGCTCACCTGTAGGCCACATTAATTGTTAAAGTTTTGATATTTGAATCTCAGCTGTTTATATGTTGACTTAGATTAAATACTCCCTCCGTCCTGAATTGACCGTCCTGTTTACTATTTGGACATGTCGTTTGACTTCAATTTTTAACATATAAGATAAATTAATTTTGAATATTTAAGTTTTGCATATGAATCCTTACATGATAAACTATATGTTACAAAATTTAGTTTTATAAAATTATTTTATCTTATATGCTTAATATTGAAATGGAAAAACGTGCCATAAAGCAAACAAGACGGTCAATTCAGGACGAAGGGAGTATGACTTTTAGAATTAAAGAAAGACCAACTTCCCCAATCGGTCATGGGCCGCCTCTGGTGAGCACTCACCTTTTTGCTACAAACTTCCCCAATTGATTCACAGCTGGAAATGTCTTTTTGTTTTTTTTAATTAACAGCTGGAAATGTCTTTTTGTTTTTTTTAATTAACAGCTGGAAATGTCTTTTTGTTTTTTTTAATTAACAGCTGGAAATGTCTTTAAAAGCTGTAGAAAAGAGAGGGGAAATCGAATGGTTATGGAGCTTCTGTATACTACTACAACGTTATCCGGAAACGAACACCTTTTCTGAATTCATACATACACACATCCAAAATTCAAATGCACTCCACTATCCTCGCTCGAATCACCATTCCGCGACTGAATTTCCCATCATCGGCATATTAATTACACCTCAAAAAGAGAGAAAAAAAAAAAAAAAAGAATGGCTGATTCGACAATGTCTATTGTCGAATGGGCATCTCAAGAGCTAGCCTCTTTAGTGTTTGAAGAAGAATATTACCTGCCTGAGGTTCATCATTGCAAGATCGAGAAGCTTCAGCTCGATCTGGAGTGGTGTCGGTTCTTTCTTCTAGATGCTGAAACCGAAGAGAAGAAACCAAATTCTCCCCTGGTTCGCAAGTGGGTATCTCAAATTAGTGGTTTCGCTAGCGAAGCCCTGGAGATTATCGACGAGTACGTCCTCGTAGTCCATCGCATTCGACAAGAAGGGTTCTGGAATGGTATTAGAAAGGTTTCATGTGCTTGTTGCGATAAGAAAGCGTTAAGTCATGTCGGATCCAGAATCGATGCTCTCTCGCATCGCATCTCCGAGCTTGTTTCAAAGATGAAGTTTTCTGGAGAAGTGCGAGCCATGGGTTCAAACTGGATCATGATGCCCAAGCACATAGATATCCTGGAGAAGAAAAGCGGCATCGTTGACTTGGAAGATACAAAAACAGTCATTAATAAGCTGTTCACAGATGAGCATAGGCTTATTATCCTGCACGGAAAGCGCGGTTCAGGGAAAACTACTATGGCGAGGATGTTGTATGACAACGACGATGTCCGACGGCACTTTGTTGGGTTTCTTTGGATCACTGTATCAAAACTGCAGCTTGGTGCTAGGGAAATCCTTGAGATGATCTGGCTAGATCTCTGTGGTAATGTTTCCGGCCCTGAGCCCAAAAAAAGAATAAAGGAATTTCCAGATGTCGAATTGAGACAAACGATATACGTTGCGCTGGGATCGAGGAAGCTTTTGCTAGTCCTCGACGATATTCGGAGTGAACTGTCTTGGTTTCGCCTTCAATCTGGGCTTCCCTTGCATCACAACTGCAAGTTGATAGTGATCACATCCAGTGATGAAGTGAAGAGGCAGGTGACCAACTATGACGCGTATTCTCACCAACCGAAGCTTAGAGAAAAAGCTGAATTGCTGGAACAAATTGCCTCTCAAGGAGGTCGTAAAAATATAGGTATGTCACATTACTCCTCTTCTTGAGTCAACCATATGTCTCTAGCTACTCTCAAATACTATATACCTATAAATTTGCTTAAACCATGGTTGCTTAATAATAATAACTAGGCAAAGCTAGATTACACTAAGTGAAACCGATACACAAAAATCGAATTCGATCGAAATTCAAAGGCAGAGCTATGCGTAGCCATATATTGTCTTCAGATCTGGTCCAAGGAGTAAGAAAAATGGTCGTTGTCTTCTCTAGTTTGACTCAAAGCACGCAGATTCGTCCTCTAGGGCGCCAAAATGTTGCATTAAGAATGTCTAGATATATCCTAATAGTATGATACTAATGGATTCATAATAGTAGCTCTAATACAACTATGCGGCTTGTTTAAAAAAAAAATTACAACTATGAGGCTGAAAAGATCCTCAAACCAAGGCTCATCAGCCATTTATGGCACGAATAGAGACCAGATGAACCCTGAAATTCGCGATATCGTCAAAGGAATTGCTAACCACAAACCGTCACATGTCTTCTTAGTCATCCATCATCTCGTTTACAGTACTTGTATTGATATTCACAGAATCCTATTAGCGGATCAATGACATCTTTTATACTCACCAACATTCGTTTTAGCATTTTATGCTCTAATATATATATTCTTTGCCTTACATTTTATGCTATAATGTTATAACAAGCCAAATACGTTACAGATGATCTTATGAAAAGCTGGGGTGGTCGCATGATCGAACAGTGTCAGGATAATGCTCTAGCAATTGTACTGGTTGGAGGAACTCTGGCATTTAAAAATACTGAAGATGAATGGCAACATGTGCATGATTCCATAGCGAAGTCTATGGAAATAAAGAAAGATTCAGTACTACATGATGTAATGGAGGTTTGCTACTTGGAGCTTCCACCATATATAAGACCTTGCTTCCTTCATTTTGGGAATCTGCCAAAAGGTTTGGAAATACCAGCCAACAAGTTGTGTCGAATGTGGGTCGCTGAAGGTTTAGTAAGATCACCACCACCACCACCACCACCATCATCATCATCATCATCATCCAATCAGGCAGATCACCAGAACCTAGAGAAAGTTGCTGAAATTTACTTGAATGAGTTGGTGAAGAGATGCCTCGTTGAGGTGGTGTCACGAGGCAAGAACGGGAAGGTGAAATCTTGTCGGATGCATGACTCTTTGAAAATTATGTGTGAAAAGATAGGAACTGAAGTGAACTGTGTAAGAGTGACCTCCACAGCAATCAAAGAGAATGCCAAAAGGAAAACTGAGACAGAGACGCAAAAACTCACTAAGAAGGACACAAAAGAGACTGCAGGCGGAGATGCAAAAAAAAGTACCAAAACCGATATCAAAAAGATTGGTGGTGGGGACGCCAAAAGTAATGCTAATAAGGCCTCCAACTTAGCTATAAGATTGAATGCTCATCGCTTGCACGGTCTTGCTCTTCATGTTTTGGACCGTGATCGAGAGAGCAAGAGTTTGCCCGACGCTGTTATCAAGAGCTGTGACCAACTTAAGTCACTATTATTTATCCCATTGGATGGCAAGTTACCATGGCGCTGGCTTAAATCCATAAAAGCTTCTCCACTGCTTCGAGTTTTACATTTGGAAAATGCTAGAATCTCTGCTTTGCCTGCTGAAATCGGAAACCTTGTCCACCTCAAGTATCTGAGTTTGAGGGGATCCAGAGTGGAACAGGAAATACCATCATCCATAGGCGATCTATCAGTCTTGGAAACCTTGGATTTACGAGCATATGGTACGTATGTTCTTATTCTTGGTACTATTGCTTTCTCTGCAGGGTCAGGAAACGGCTCGATTTTGCTACCCAATGTGTTTTGGAAGTTAAAGAAATTGCGCCACCTCTTTCTCCCCGAGTCATACTTATGCAAGTTATGGAGGAAGTTGCATCTGTATACTCTAACAAACTTGGAGACACTGAAGAACTTGGATTTAAGGCGTTGCAGGGTGAAAGACCTTCTTAAACTCGAGGGTCTGAAGAAGATCACTTACAGCGGGAATGACATGTTTGAGTCGCAGGACAAGAAAATACTGAAGAATTTGCTAGACTGTCCTAGTGTTAAATCTGGACATCTTAAAAATAAGTTGACCCTCAAGGTGAGCGGAGAATTGCTCAGCAATACTAAATATGCTCGTAAATTAGCAGGACAAGAAGGGTACAGGAAATCTGTTGATGGGCTCATAATATGGGGCCCCTTGACCTCCTTCAAGGATCTTGAAATTGGACACTTGAAAAGTTTGGTTCTCAGATTTACTGATCTCAAGGATGATCCAATGCCAATTCTTGAATCTCTCCCTAACCTCGAGAGACTTCGTCTTAGCTATGGCAGCTATACTGGAACAACGATTACTTTTCTTGCTGATAAATTCCCCAAACTAGCTTACTTAAAGTTAGATATGTTGCCTAAGTTGCAGCGTTGGGATGTGAAACCGGGAGCCATGCTTAAACTCGAGATTCTGGAGATAGAATATTGTGACAAACTAGAAGAAGTTCCAGATCATTTGGCTCAGCGTGTTAAGGTTCGTCGTCTCACGAGATGTATTCCTCGCAAGAACCAAGGCACTTCTCCTTGCAAACAAGAGCCACAACAGGACAACGCAGGTGATCATCACCCCTCTTCTTCTGATCCGGAAGCTGCGGGTACTTCACAGCCTTCGTCTTCTGCACAGACTCCGCAACAATAGCAGTCATGATAGTGAGTGAATGGAATCTGTGGCGGTGGTGATGATAACGATTCAGTGAGTGTCTGTGCCGGTTTATGTCTCATCATATTAGTTTCGGTTCTCAAAGATTTTGTAAGTTGTTAAGTAATATTTGTTTCTATTTCTTTTCTCAAAGATTTCAATTGTTCGTTGAACAACATTTGTTAACATTTAATGTTAAACCCGTTGCATTCTTCCAAATCATTGATGTTTTATATATTTAGTTCTTAATTTTTTTTTATTTGATACAAAAATAAGATTGCTATGGGATTTTAAAAAATATATCATTGCATTTTTTTGATATTATGTTCTTAATAGTTTTCACTATCTTTCTAATATTTTATTATTGAATTATCAAATATTGTGTTCTTAATAACTTTCACATCAGATGCTTTCAAAAATTGTGATTGAAATTTTCAAATATTATATTCTAAATAGTTTTCAAATATTTTATCATTGAATTCACTAGTACAAAAATGGTCTATTTCAGCGTCTTTTCTTTCTGAAACCGTCGGGGATCTATTTCGGTGTTTGCTTCTAACACATGCATCACAAAGATTGGTCTCATATTCTTTAATATCAGGGAAACCTCTTACCAATCGTTTCTTGACAAGTTTTCTTAACAAAGAGATGCTAACATGCCCTAGTCTATTGAAGCAGTCAAACATGGAAGATTTAGACTATCAATATCCTCCAAACTAGTTACATAAACATTTTCCCACCTTTTTCCCTTTAACAACTCCTTATCATTGTCTTGACTTACTATGCTACAATGTGTAGAATAGAAGTGAACTGAATTTCCTTTGTCACATATTTGAGATACGCTGAGCAAATTAAATTTTAAACCAGTAACTAAATTGACATTATCAATGACATAATCTGAAGTGAAACCAACCTTACCTACACCGATGATTTTTTCCTTCTTGTTATCGCCAAAGGAAACGGTTCCTTGGCTTCTTGGTTCGAGTGAGAAGAACTTCATTTTGTCTCCTGTCATGTGTTTAGAGCACCCACTGTTGATGTACCAGCAGGGGTTCATTCCCACTTGATTCTGCACTTAACAAGTTAGTGGTGTGGGGTTAGGGTCCACAAAAGGATTGGACCCATTTCCACCAACAATTGTTGTTCTAGGATCATTCTTGACAACCCATTTTAATCCTATTTTCTTGAGTTGCAAATGCCCCATAAATCGTGTTCTATAGCACTTGGCTTCATGATAACTAGGTTGTCTGCATAGATGACAGACACCTCTACGATTGGTCCCTGACTGATACCCGACCGGTCGTTTGTTTTTCCACATGGGTGTCCTAGAAACAGGATCTAGCTTTGCATGTTTTTCTTTGATTAATGCTAGTTCTTTTTCTTTTACGTTAAAAGCAGCAATCAACTCATCTATTTCAGGTTATTTTCCTAGCTTCATCTTTTCATGAACGACAAGAATTTCACTATAGTCGGTTTGTAGTTTCTTTAGTGCTTTCATAAGGTTTTTTACCTTATCTTTGTCCAAATTTTCCTCCAATTTTTCATTTTCCTCCAAGAGTTTCTTGTTTTCATTTTCCAATGCCTCTAACTGATCAACTAGTATGAGAGAAAACTTTCTAAGTCCTAGAAGTTCAGCTTTTAGAATTTTCTTTCTGAGTTTAGAGTAGTTTACCTTGTTTTGATCTTCTTCCTCTGATTCTGATGTGTCCTTGTCTTGAGCCATTAAGCAAACTTCCTCAAGGCATAGGTGAGCCTTCTCATCCTCCGAGAGATCACTATCTGAGGTTTGATTGTTGTCGCTTAGCTCTGAGTCTCCCCATGTAGCATGAACACTTCTTTCCTTGGCCCTTTGTTGAATGATCTTCGGACAAGTTTCCTGACCTTGTCGTTGTCCTCTCGGGATCGTTGAGGATAGTCTTTGATGTGATACCTACGCTTTGAGTACCCAAAACACTTGTCATTGTTCTTCTTGTGATGATCGTCAGTCTCCTTGGGCTCTTTACCTTTCCTCATGTTATTTCTCATGAACTTTCGAAAGTACCTCTTAGCATAGAGGACCTTCTCATCATTATCTTCTACTGTCTCGAAGTTTTCGACTACCTGAAGGGCTATGCCTTTTCCCTTTTCTTTTGTTGAATTTTCTAAGTTTCGTTGTTGTAGCTTTAACTCAAACACCATTAAGGAACCTAACATGTCTGCCAAAGATATCTTAGATAGATCATGGACTTCTTGCATGGCATTGACTTTACTGTCAAAGGAGGCAGGAAGAGATTTGAGGAACTTCCTAATTTGATCCTCATTTGACATAGTTCTTCCAAGCACCAGCATTTCGTTGATCAGCCTGGTGAACCTTGTATGCATTTCAGAAATGCTCTCCTTTTCTTCCTTCTTGAATAACTCCCAATGAGTGAGTAGCAACTCAATGCAAGTCTTTTTGATCTCATCATTCCCTTCATACGTGACTTCAAGAGTTTTCCAAATCACTTGAGCTGTTTTAGCTGAGGCTATTTTGGAGTATTGTTCAGGTAGTAGTGCAATGTAGAATCCTTACGGCTCGAGCATTGAATACCAACTTCTTTATTTGATCATCTATCATGTTGTCAACCGATATGTCTTGTCCTTGAGCATCTCGGAAGGTGTATTCACCGTGTGATATAACTCTCCACATCCTTGGATCATTAGACTTGATGTGAAACTCCATTTTTATTCTTTAGTGAGTGTAGTTATCTCCATTGAAGAGTGGTGGTTGATTTGGTGCAGAACCTTCTTCTAACGCTAGTAGGCTTGCGTGAGACATTTTGATCATCTTCCAAAGCAGTTAGCTTTCTAGAAAAGACCCACTCTGATACCAATTGAAACCGGCTAGCGCTCCTGATGCGTCCCCGATCGATCATGGACGTATCGTTGTCTTAAGTAAACTACTTGATAGTTAAGGAATGACACAAGATAAACTTAAACTGGAAACTCCATTTCAATTGAGAATTTACACACAAAAATTTACTCAACCTCCCTCACCCCATACATGGACTCCGGGACAATTTAGGACTTTATCCCAAAGTCCTCTACCCTCTCCTGACAGCCGGCCTACGGTTCCCCAACCATTCCTCGACTGATCAGTCTATCAAATACAAAGTATTGTCACTCGACTCTAGTCCTAACCAGCTCACCAACTCTCTAGCTCTCACACACACTTAAGTATGATTCACACTTGCTCTGATTATCTCTATGTTTTTCTCCCTTGTGCAAGCTTACTTACATACGAAATAAATGCAAGTATATATATACGGTTAGTTAAGATATAACTAACATCCTACAATCTCTTAGACTCTAGGAGCCGATTGCATCTCCTGCCTTTCACATAACAACCACACTAGATTCGTAGAAAGTCTGTAACTCAATCTGGAGTCGTCAGAACATGTGTCGCCTTGTGATTGAACACGTCGGCAGTAACTCTCTTGAATAGGTCGAGCACCACTTGTGTACTCAACTTGTCTGATCTTGTTTGGCTCATTAATGCTCATAAATGCTTCTCTCTAGACTTCATTATGGCTATGTAATCATTTTGATTAATAGCCCTTGACTTATCTTGTTCTTTTGCTTATTAATGAGTTATGCACTTTGTCGTGTGCTAGTTGATTATGTGGATTGTGAGTTTATATAGATATGTCGATCTTTTTGCAGTTTTTTGTCTTTGTTTATTTCTGATGCATAAGAGATGTGGTCGTGTGATGCTTGACTTTTTGTGTGTACTAGAAGTTTTGGCGTGAGCTCTCCTGGACAGGTGCCCGACTGGTTGGGCACATGTCATAAATTGAGTGCACTTGCAACCATGCGTGCTAAGCCACTCTTGCTTGTCTTTGAATCTCAGAGCTTAAAAAACATATTAAACATACAATACAAGGTTTGCTATCATCAAAACTAAAGGATCTTTACTTAACAAGAGTAGATTGATTTTCTGATTGTCATTTTGCTTGTTTTCCTTTCGCTTATGTCTATTCTTGGAGTTCAGTGTTTCTATTTGAAGTAGCTATATTCTTTATTTGATTGAGGACAAGCAAAAGCTAAGTGTGGGGTAGTTGATAAGTGCGGAATTTATCCATATTTCTATGCTTAAATCAATTAATATGTTATTGGATTATATGATAAATTCCCTTACTTATGTGTTAAATTATGTTATATGTGAAAAACTCCCCTTACTTGTAGTTTTATGGAAACAAATTAAAATACTGAAGAAAAGGGTTTAAAAATGTGTGCCGAGAGCTTAGCGATTAAGACGGGGCTGAACGAAAGTCAAAACGAAGATTTTAGAGCCTTTCTTTGTCCGGACTTACAGACCCAGACCAACCTTGGGGAGAGCTTACTGCTGATATTTGGGTGTGGTCAAGCTATACGTTCGGATTTATAAACCCAGACCACACCAGAACCATCTTTCTGCCCTATTTCGTACCTGGTTCGGGTATGTGTCTGGATTTACAAACCCGGACCAGGCGTTGGCTCTCGCGCAGACATATTCTCAAGAGTGGTGCGGGTATTTAACCAGGACACAAATCCAGACCAAGCACAATTTTGTCTCGCGGGCCAACATCTATGACACGTCCGGGATTAAACCCGGACGCACACCCAGACGTAAACCCTGAACAGCGATGCAGTGTTTTAATTAATGAAAAGCAGCAGTATATATTCGGAAGAGAATTAGCCGGTCAGGGAGAGCTTGGACGGACATTAATTTTGCAATGCATAGTGATATCCTCTACTTTTCACTAGTACAAATAAGGCCTTTTTTGGGCCTATTTTGACAGTTCTGAACCACCAAATGGGGTGCGCCGAGATAGGTGTATTTTTTTAAAAAATAAAATGCTACTATTGCCCCGTCTTCAACCTCGCTCACGTGATGCAGCAGTTCTAGTGATTCATCTGAGGCGCAGACACAAAATGAGAATGAATAGAGGCGTAGAGCGTGTATGCTTCTTGTTCTCCTTGCAAAATTACCGTGAGTCAAGAGATCGTAGGCGCAGAGCATGTTCGATTCCTTGCTCGCCAGTTAGGGTTGCAAAATTAACGTGAGGCGCAAAGTATGTCCGTTGTTCGCCAGTTAGGGTTGCAAAAATTATCACGAGAGGCACAGAGAATGAATAGAGGCGTAGAGAATGAAAAGGTGCAAGCATGTATGTTCCTTGTTTGCCAGAGAGAAAAGTATAAGTTCAAGTATATTATCGATTCCGGAATGAACAGCTTCAGCCCCGTCTTCAATCTGGTGAGCGAGATGCATCAGTTCGAGGAGCAACACAGAGGGTTGTGAAATTACAATGCATGAAGAGAGAGAGAGAGAGAGAGAAGCGAAGGGTCGGACAAAGAATGCCGAGGGGCGGGAATGCAAAAAAATATACTAAAAAGCGGGAATGCGAAAAGAGAACTTGGAAATCGACCTATTTCGGTGGTTCCTAGCTATGAACCACCGCAATAGGTGTCATTATTTTAGACACAGAATTTTCGGCAAGCTTATTTTGGCGGTTGTAACTAGGAACCGCCGAAATAGGTGTCTTTTTTAATACACAATATTTTCACTGACCCTATTTCGGTGGTTCCTAGCTAACAACAGTCGAAATATGTGTCTTTTTTTTAGACAAAGAATTTTTAGGGCCCTTTTGGCGGTTGTTGAGATAGGCCTTTTTTTTACTAGTGATACAACAGAGAGAGATGGAGACATCAGTTTATGGTGGACCGGAGATAGCAGAGCAGGACGGAGTTTCAATATCAGTTCTTCGTTACAGATTTGATGACATTCTTCCTTCCTATTATTGTTATTTCTGTTTCTTCCATATCTGAGTAGTCGTTAGATTCTGGTTTACTATGGACATCTAGTTTATTTTTTCTTCCTGAGTTGTTGAATGCAAATTCTATACAAATTGTAGTTTTATTCCTTGTTTAATATTGAATTCTCTTATGATTAATTATTGCTTGATTTTTTTTGGTTTGAATTGCTTCCAAGTGAGAATTACGGCGTTCACTACTGGAAAAAAAGAATAAACAACATTTTTATTTGTCTTTTGGAACGTTTTATAAACGTTTTTTATGCCAGCGACGCAAATGGTCGAACCTCTTAAAGAACACGTTATAAGCGTTTTTTATACATTAATTTAAAAGAACGCTTATTGCTAAAGCGTTTTTAAGGTGTGTAAGGTGGCGGGAATCTACGAGGCATAAAGAACGCTTTCATCTTGAAGCGTTCCTTATGTCTGACTATAAAAAACGCTTGTTTAATATAAGCGTTCTTTATGAAGCTTTATAAAAAACGCTTACATTGATAAGGTTCGTTATGACATTTGGCGCGAGACTATAAGAAACGTCTATACATATAAGTGTTTCTTATATGGTCCTTTTTTTATATTTTTATTTTTTATACAATTTATATTACCCTGCGCATAACACAAAATTGTCATTCACAACCTGTTTGCATTATATATACCAGATCAACCAAACTGGTGAATTTTAATTAATTAATAGATCAACAGCAGTACTTTGTTTGCATTAATATTATACCAGCGCACATAGGCAGCTTAAGTGTAGTATCGATCAACTACAACATTTGTAACTAGCTAGTTAACCAAACTACTAAAAATGGTTCAAGTTCGATCATAACATGTACAATACAACCATTTGAAAAAAGAAAAGATAGATGACTCATGACTTCTGATCAATTTAGTGCTTTCAACACATGTGTGCGCGCTCCTTGACAAACTTGAGATCGGCTTGTGAATAAGTATTGAGAAGAAATCAACAAGCTGCACGCGAGAATTATAAAAGCAATTAAGTACACCATTTAAACTTATCCAAACATGCGTAAATAGTTAAAATCACCAATTCAAACACAAAAGTACTATAATACGTACCTAAGAAGAAATTTCCAATTCTCTAGACAGTTGTTACCTCTGTTGAAGATGGAAGTACCGACGATCATGATGATTCTTCTACTGATACAAAAGAGACAGAAGAAGAAAAGCATGATACAAAAGAGACAGAGGCAGATACAGATGAAAGGATGAATGAGAACTCAGAAACAGAGAGGTTGAAGAAATTGGCTAAAAAGTTAAGTGAGGCTGCCACGAAGTAGAGTCTGGTGGCGATTAACGAATTACCGGCCCACTTCATGACCTTGAATGAAGAAAACGGTTTTCTAGAATAGTTATATGAGGAGGAGAGGAGGAAACTTAGTTGATTATATGGTGGCATGGGGGACTATATGAAGATAAAGTGGTACCAAATCTCCCGGTTGATGAGTTTCATGTTTTATAGATGGAGATGGAGATGGAGATGGAGAAGCTAGGCACTTCTCCATCTCCAGTTTCGATTGGATTCACATCTTCTTTCAGTTTTGAACTTCGATAGGTCTGAGAAATCTTTAAACACTAGGACATGAGTGTCTGTAGATTGCATGCAGTCATTTGGAATACTAGCCACACACTGTTGATGTGGGGTGCATCGTATCTTTAAAAAAAAACTAGATGAAGGTCCCTTGACAATTAAAAAGATTGAGAGATTCCCCCTAAGTAGGATTCCCCCTGAGTTTGCTTGTTAAGCGTCTTTAACAAATGATAGCAATAAGTGACACCTTTTATGCACAAAAAGTGACAACTTTTATGTTATACTGTAACCTTAAACTACTAGGAAAAAGCAAATTACCTACGGACGATTTCGTAGGTAATCCGTAGGTAATCAGAATTACCGACGGAATACCGACAAAATTTCACCCAAACCATCCATCGGTATATAATTGGTCGGTAATAAGATTACCACGGAAAAAAGTGTCCGTCGGTAATTTACCTACGGATTACCTATAGAAATGTCAGCCATATTTACCTACGGATTACCTACGGAACTGTCCGAAGGGAAATTCCCTATGGAAAATCTATCGGTAATCGAATGTCTCGTCATCGTTTCATCTCATTATAATATTCGTCGGTAATCCGTAGGTAAAATATTATATTACCTACGGAATATTTTACCTACGGATTACCGACGGAATTGTGTATGGGCCATTTTTGTTAGGCATTCCGTAGGTAATATTTTACCTACGGATTACCTTCAAACCTTTATACCAGCTATTATTATCAGACAGACCGTAGGTAATCCGTAGATAATCCATAAATATTAACTTTCTATATTTTGTATTTATTTGATCAAATTTAGTTTATATTGTGATTTATTCTTTATTTTTTAATATTTGAATTATAAAGCTATTTCAGAATTAAAATTATTTACATATATTATAAAGCATAGTACTTAGAATATTTAATTTTATAACATATATATATATATATTTAACTCATTTTATAAATCTAAAAACTAATATTCAACATCGTGAATAGAACAACCATAAAGTCATACTGATAAAACCTAAAAGTTTACAACAATCATACATACACCATATCAGTCACTCTCTGAACTATCAGACGTATCAGTATCCCTATCCCTAGCTTGTTGCAGGTTCCCTATCGCTGGAACCTGAGCATGTGATGTAGATGGTGGGCCCCACCATCCCTGTTCCAGCATCCCACTCTGAGACCCAAATGCTGAGGGTGGACCCCATGATGAACTCGTCTGATGAGAACCAGGTGCAGCTGAAGATGGACCCCATGACGGCCCGACCTAATGAGAACCTGAAGGAGGAGGTGGACCCCACTGTGACCACGGAGCGCTGGCCATCAACTACGAGAACTGTTGTGAAATCAACTCCTGCTGGCGCTTCAGCATCTCCTCATCCCGCCTCCTCATCCCGCCTCCTCATCTCCTCCTCAATCTTCTCTTGGTATTGTTGCATCTCCGCTTTCATCTTAGCATCAACCTCGTCCTTATACTGCTGAAATATTTGCTCATCAAATGTAGATGTCGAGGCGGCAGTGCGGGTATATTGCTCCGGGTAGTATTGCATGGCAGAGTCTGCAAGACCATACACTCTTTGCTTCTTCGAATTCCCCTTCATAGCCTTGTAAAAAGCCTTGTTTACCTCTACTGGATCAACAGGCTGAGATGTGCCAGCTTCATCAGAATTTGTAGTGGTCGGCAACTCTTGCTCGATTTCATCCTACATAAATATAGAAAGTTATGAATATTTGTAATTAAATAGCGAACACTAATATTCAAATTAGGTGTTTATGAAACACTAAAACGTACCACCACTGTTTTTGCTTTCTGACAACTAAATACCCTTTCTCTACGATCATTCTTCTTAGTATGAGTGTGAAGAAATAGGGTGTATGCATCAACCGGTGCACCTTTCTCTTTTTCCTTCAGTGAAAAAACACACACATTCAAGTATTAGTAAACGGTAATCAAAGATTTAATGTATACGAATGTTTGAATTCAACAGACCGGGTCCAAGCTTACTACTCTCAAGGTCAACTCCATAGACATGGTTATTGCAACATCTATTGCAATTCATAGGATTCAACAGACACCGGGAATTGGAATTTTCCTCAAATCCAATGGTTTATATTATGATCAAGATTTCTTAAGCCCAGCTTTCTTCTTTGTTTGAAACCTTGCTTTCTATTCTTTCTATTCTTTGTTTGAATATTCTTTCTATTCGGTGGATATATACTTCATTTAGTAGATTGTAGGGAATATTATTACTTGAATACATCTATATATATATCCACGTAGACAAAAAGAATGTGAAGTTAATTTAAGCCACACAGATAAGTTTGGAAAAACAAAAAAAATGTAAACCACATAGATGAGATAAATCTACCCCCACAACTCATGATGACGAAAGCATGTAAATCATCCATACTAGCTATTTGCCGTCACGTGAAGATTCTATGTATTCTTTCTTTCCTCCCCGTTATATATGTTTTTATCTAAATAATTTTCAAAAAAAAAAAAGAAACAGAATAACAAATACGTATAGAGGATGATTTTGTCCAACATATGTTCATTTTCTTCCATATGTATATATTCTCTCTACATTATCACCTAAAATATTGAATTTTCTAAAAATTAGCTAAGATTAATTGTTGTGGAGTCTAGCTACACCACACAATTCATCAGTCCATCCTACACCACACAATTCATTCTATCTATCTAGATTAGGTGATAAGTCCTTGAATCAAATCAATACAACCACATTTTATTAGATATATAATCAATTTCCAATAAATAAATTCATTTATTCATTTAATCTATCATTAACAATCGACCACCACAAATATATATGTATATAGTCCATGTGTGTACTCTAAATCTTGTTGCCACTATACTACGTTACTTTACAACGATGGTTATCATGATTATAATAAATCACAAACACAACTTGTAATTTCTTTCCGGCTAGCTTATATACAAAGAAAATTAATGGGACCCTACTAAAATTAATCATTATCATTTGAGTAAAATTTTCTTCACAAAAGCTTTCTTTTAAGTCATGACCACCATATCAAATAAAACGTCCTACAAAATAGTGTGATATCATTGATTGGTCTTTATAGGAAGCAAAAAAGTTGTCATATAATATATTTGTATAGAGAATACTTACACTCTAGAAATTAGAGACTGGTAGGGCTAAATAGGATTCCAGATCATTCGTACGTAGAGAGCACAGCTAGCATGTATCTGGCCATTAAAATTTGCTAGAAATATTATGTTCTTTTTTCTTGGGCTATGTTTTATAAAACTTTTAGATATGGATATTCCACCATTTTCTTATAATGTTATACCACGTATTAAACAACAGAAAACAAATATGTTGATGGTTGTTGTTCTCAAACAAAAGATAAAGATGGTTTTTCCATGGTTATACCACGTATTAACTTTCATCAGTAGTGCAGAATAACTTATTCAATTCAAAAGAAAGACCAATGGACGAAGGTTTTTCCATAGTTATAACTTTATTAAAATCATAAGTTAATAGTTTGATTTAATACACTTCTCATCATCAGTAATTAGTCAAATTACATGTCTTATATATTTTAGGGGCCCTGGAGGCAAGATTACCTCTTTTTTTAAGTGAAAGTGGAAGTCATTAAAACTTTTGTAATCAATATATTTGCTACAAATTAAAAGAGGAAGCTCCAAATTAACACTCTAAGATGTATATCTACACAAAACTCTCTCAGACTTTTCAAACACTCAATATGTGCCTAACGAACGAAACTTCATGAGAATTGAAACAATTTTCAGTTATAAAGGGTATTAACTAATTTGAACATCAATTGAACTAATTCTACTAATTTAGACTACGTGTTTCAACTTCTCTAAATTTGATAGGGTATATGTTAAACATCAATTGAAAATGTATACCTAGCTTGGACCCATGTATTGAAAATCAAAATTTTAGTAAAAAGGGGTACCTAGCACCGACCCCATGCATTGCATATAAAAATTCTAGTAAAAAGGGGTACCTACCTCCGACCCCGTGCATTAGAAATCAAAATTCTAGAAAAAAAGGGGTACCTAGCTCCGACCCCATGCATTGCATATAAAAATTCTAGTAAAAAAAGGGGTACCTAGCTCCGACCCCATGCATTGCATATAAAAATTCTAGTAAAAAAGGGGTACCTAGCTCCGACCCCATGCATTAGAAATCAAAATTCTAGAAAAAAGGGGTACCTAGCTCCGACCCCATGCATTTTATCAAAATATACGTACCAGTGCCTCCTTATGATCAGGGTAAGAGCGTGAACCGCCACAGTGGGTTGACATTCCAGCTCCTGGTTCGAACTCAGTACGTCTGTTTTTGTAGTTCACCTCTCGTATGCGTCGAAACTGGGGAGAGTTCCACACTT
This sequence comes from Limonium bicolor, assembly GCA_023374045.1. Taxonomy (NCBI): domain Eukaryota; kingdom Viridiplantae; phylum Streptophyta; class Magnoliopsida; order Caryophyllales; family Plumbaginaceae; genus Limonium; species Limonium bicolor. The sequence goes on along the minus strand of CM041778.1, from coordinate 128,945,071 downwards.
GCTCCCACGCTCTCAAGATCTCTTGATCAAGTGACGGTCGAACTTTATGTTCAGTCCTGATCTCGTACAATACTTCTCCGTAGTGTCGAGCACCCTTTCGGCAAAACTTGTCATACACAATACTTTCAAATGAGGGATCCCATCGAAATTTCTTCTGCAGTTCACAATATAAATAACACAATGTCAACTATATATCAAAACAAAAAAAAATATAAAAAAATATCAAGTTATTGAGCCATGACTTTATTACCCTAAACTCCTCAAAATAAAACCGCTTTTGCTCCTCCAACAGTCCCTTCCACGAATGACCCTCAGGAAACCACTTCCTATCGAATATTTGTCGGAAGACTCGAGTCACTTCATTACTTGGTCTCATACCACTTGTATGATAGCAAAAGAGTGATTAATTAGAAAAACAATAAATCAACTACATAATTAATTCACATTGCATAACATAAGAATAAAGATTATTTCACATACCCAGATTTAGAAAATGTAATCAGAATACGAGGGTCAGAAGTTGAGGAACTCGCACTGCCACTTGCACTTCCACTCTCCACATGCATCTCTGTAGATGTGTGTGGGGTGGTCTCCAAGGAATCCCCACCAGCGGGAGTATGATCTGGTGTGCTGGTGGTACCGATAGACGTACCACTAGATGGTGGTATCTGACAAGCATCTTGCTGCTCTTGAGGAACAGTCAAGGGTGCCTCCTGCTGCTGCTCCCTACCACCATCAGCAGCTGCCGTTGATGACTCCGCACGATCACCAACTTTCTTACTCTTCTTTTTTTTTTGGGGAAGAGGCGTTTGACCACACTCGAACTAGCCATTTCTGCACACATATAAAATGAATTAGATATAATCAAACAATATTGTAATATTCATAAACAACTATCTACGAGTTAATTTACATTTGTCATTCAGAATCATAATCATCATCATAATCATCATCACAATCATTCTCTTCCAAATCTTCTTCCAATTCATCTTCCACTTCTTCGGCATCTCCAACCTCGTCCCCCTCTAGGTCACCACTTTCTAAATCCTCTGCAACAGAATCAATCGTGTCTACCAATTCAATAGGTACATCCTCTTCATTAGGGATAAAAGTAGATACATCAACCCCCTCAACTCCTTCTTCTTGAAGTGGTTGTGTGATAAGTGCAAAACATATAGACTTATTAAGGTTTAATCACCTTATAATTTGCAGCATTTTTAGTAATGTTTCTCACTTATCTTGGGTTTTTTCTATAATTATATTGTTATATTAATTGATGAATTATATGTGTTAAAATGTAGGAAAAATGCCAAATAACCACATATTATAAGGGATTAAAGAAACTCACGCGAGATTGCACGCAAGAGGCGTGTCCGCCCCTGCGTCCGCTTGACTCTAGGCGGACAAGAGTGTGACCGCCCCTGCAACCGCACGAGTCTAGGCGGACAAGAGGAGAAGACAACCGCCCTGTGTCCGCGTGATGCAAGACGGACAAGAGAGGAGAGGACCGCGCCCGCGTCCGCATGGAATAAAGCGGACAAGTAGGCGGACATCTCTGTAAACGTCCAGATCTGGAAATTAACGCAACGGGTTATCTTCTTCGCCGACTGTCTTCTCCAACTTGCTTCTTCCTTTCGGCGCGCCTGCAACATATCCATCTACTCCATTTAACATATCAGGCGCTGCCTTAAATCCCTCACACGGTGTTCCCTCTTCTTACCTTTCCTTCCTCTATAAAAACCACGCTCCATTCATCTTCTCCAGTGTCCTTTCGGAGGTTCCTTCCGTGGTTCCTTCCGGAGTTCCAATTCACCCCATCAATCCATCTTCGAACCACTACACCTTCACTCACTCGTTCATTCCATTTCTATTCTCCCGTCTTCTCCATTTGTTTTCTTTCCATTTCATTAGTCTCACCTCTAGTCTCACGTATTTAAATAGCGGATCACTATTTAATATGTTAGGCTAGTTTATGTATACTCTGGGAATAATTATTATGTATTTGTATTAATTATGCAATATGTTTTACTGATTTTAATTTTAATGCAGTTTGTTACGCTTAAAGGTTATCTCACATCTTTTTAATAAACCTCATGAATTTATTAAAATGCTTTACAAAATCTATTTCTAATCTGATCGGTGAAAAAATAGATGGGTTAATTAAGCCGTAAAACTGTAGGAACTTATTTTCATCGTTTAAGTTAGTTAAGTTGCAAGAATATAATACCTTTTACAATGCCGTTTACTAGCACTTGCTCGAGTTTTCATCGGACCTTGCATTTTCTGGTAAAACGAGTTCTTATGAGTTTTCATCGGACCTTAAGTTAATTAAAGGAATTATGCCAAACAATTATAATTAAACCAGTAAAACTAGCATGAAAGAGCAGATATTATATTAACATGAACCAGAGTCCCATTTAGTTTATCTGTTAACTTAGTTTATTTATTCTTCCCTTTTTATTTATAAAAACAAGTCAATTAATCCCCCCTCTTTGTGACATGCTTAGGTACTATAATATGCATATTAGTCCCACGGTTCGATATCCGGTCGCTTACACTTTACTATACTACCACGACCGGGATTTGTTTGCAGCCCAACGTTTATTTTGAGTTTAATTTCTTTTCTTTTATTTTTGCACCAGTTTAACCACTCAGATATACACGTCTGCAAAATGGCGCCGTTGCCGGGGACTAGATTTATTCTAGTCCCTAAGCCCCGGATTATTCACCTGTTTAATTATAAATATTCTGTTCATTTTATTCTGTTAATATTATGTCTATAATATTGTGTTTATTGTTTATATTAATTATACTATATTTTGTTTATATTATTATATTTGTTGTTTAATCTAACTCCTAACATCTAATTCTAACTTCTAACATATTAATTTTGTGTATACTAACTTCTAACATTTAATTTTCTGTAAACTAATTACTAACATTTAATTTTCTATAAATTAACTTCTAACATTTAATTTCCAGCAATTTAACTACTAACTTATAATTTAATGTCATCTAACTACTAACTTATAATTTTATGATATATTTATTTTGTAGTTGTTTGGTACAGCTTAATTAAAATAAAAAAAAAAGAACGCAACAGAGGCGGTCCGCCTAGCCTTCCGCCCAGCAGCATGCGGACGCCAATGAGGCGTGTCCGCCTTGTCCCATGCGGACGTCCAAGCGGACGTCAATGAGGACCGCGCGGGCACACTTGTCCGCCCACCTGTCCGCACCCCTCCACGCGGACGTCCATGCGGACACACCCCATTTCTTTAGCTAAACTCCGTGTTTCAGTCTGTTCTTCCCCAAACTCTCAATTTGCTCCAGTTCGAAACCGAAGAGAAGAACGCAGCGCGACTCTAGCCCCTCTTCAAATTGCTCCAACTCCTTCAATTCTCCACCGAATCACGCAAGGTTAGTACCGAAATCTTCGTCTTTCCATTCTCTACGTTTCTATAGCTTCAAATCCACAAATGATGAACTACACTAGGAGAAATTAGGGACTGAATTTTCAAAACCCTAGGTCGACGGGTTCGAAAATTCTGAGCTTAAATTGCGTTTTTGTCCTTGAATTCTTCTTCTATAAATCATAATATACATACACAAGGTTAAATCTACACTTGTTACACTTAATTTGGAGTTTTTGATGAATTCCCATTTAGGTATATATGATTTACGAGAGCAATATAGTTAAAATTGCATTTTCCAATTATATAATGCCTTGTTACATTAACCGAATTAATTTATGATTGTAGGATGTTATATGTGGATTTGTGTGATAATGGTATTGAATTACCTAGATTTTTACTGAATTTAATTGTGGAGAATCGAAGATTTTTAGGGGAGGTTCTGTCGAATTTTCGATAGAATTTATGTTGTATATTTATTTTTGTTTATATTTCATATTATTTGTTCTACTTGTTTTCTATTTTTGTTAATTTGCTAAGTTGTTTATGTCAAATATTAATGCTCTGTTTGATTTTTATGTTGTTGTTGATATTAATTTTCATGTTATTATTACTCTGTATAATATTAAATATTAATTGTTATGCTGTTAATGTTTGTTTATTTTCAAATTTCCAAATTATTAGTATGCCGCCTCGTATGCGCGGTGGTCTTTCTGGTTCTGGTTCTGCTGGGGGCAACTGCCCCGGTGCATCTTCTTCTGCACCTCCTCGTCATCCGGATCTTCGGGATGACGGTTTCATTTCGGTAGAGGCCCGTGCCTGGTACGATCTAGGCAAAGATTTTGTGATGGAGAGGCGATTTGTGCCTGAGGTGCTAGAGGCTACAGGGGTGGACACCTTGTTTGCCAGATTTGGACTTTCGCCGGTCCTAAAGATAGGTGGGGGACTCTTTTGTGCAGAGCTGGTTAGAGAGTTCTATGCGAATGCCCAGGCGGGCAATCTGAGCATTACCTCTTTCGTACGCCATCACCCCGTTGAGATCACACCGGCGACATTCTCATTTGTCCTACAGATCCCGGTTAATCCTGACGATTTCCGAGGATTCACAGAGGATCACATGCATAGGTCGAAGTCGAGGTGGCTTCAGGATGTAGGTCGGAGGACCCGACATCGAGGGGAGGAGGACAAGGATGTCCTCCCTTTCGCGAGTTTCCCCACACTGCTTCAGAGGCTTCTCCTGGAGATCCTCAGTCATCAGATTCGCCCATCTGGCGCGCACGATGCTTCTGATGAGGATTGTGCTTTATTAGACTACTTCCTCTCTCCATCTCCACCCACTCAGCGCATCTCCTTCAGCCACATCATGTTTGGCCAGCTCCATAAGGTGGTCTCCTATCTGAGGACGAAGAAGAAGAAGATCACTCCTATGTTTCCCTTCTCCATCTGGTACCACCTTTTCAATGTCCTCCCAGTAGAGGTCAAACGAGGTTTAAAGCTCCGGACAGGAGAGCGCCCAGTCACACTGCAGACTGTGCGGTGCTGGGGCTTTATGCGTTTAGATGACGGTACCTGGGTCAAGGGTCGCGCTGCCCGGTCTTCCACTGCATCTTCCACAGCAGCAGGGCCCTCTACGAGAGCTACACCTTCAGCTGATCCCGACCCACCGTCCGCTGACACTGCACAGGGAGAGGAGCCCTACGTGCCGACGACTGCCGTGATGCAGATTCCAGCTCCTGTTCCTATCTCGACAGATCTACAGACCCAGCTTCAGGCCTTCCATCAGATGCAGCAGCAGATGCATCAGCGGTTTGAGAGCTTTGAGCAGACCCAGCAGAGGATGCTGGCTGAGCAGACACGGATGATACAGCGCTTAGACCGGAGTGACGAGTTGCATGCTCAGACAGCGCAGCAGAATGAGCGGACCGCTCAGCTCATGCAGCATCTCCTTGCTCAGATAGGCCAGGGATCAGTACAGCCTCCACCACCACCGTAGTGATTTTTATTTTCGTTTTTGTTTTATTTTATATTTCTCTGTTGTTTACTAACATTTTGTAGACTCTTACTGTTTGAACGTTGTCTAACTTTTGTTATATTCAGGAAGGTAACAGTTCAGTTTACTCTATGCTTTTATTTTATTATTTATGTTTTGTTATTTATGCATTATTTATGTTTTTCCTCTTATTATTTTTGGTGCAATTTGAGTTCTGCTGGCTATACTGTTTTTTATTTTTCAGAACAAATTCTATATATACAATATATAGTTGAACTCGCATATGGAAAGCAACCTCAGTTGCTTTGGAAATTTCGGTATCTTCGGTTGAACACTTGCGCAAATTTAAGTGTGAGGAACATCTCACCCCTACCAAAGCTTTAAGTGTGAGGAAGGTTTCCTTCCTTAATCTACGATATAAGGGGAGTCTCAGTTCTTTCTTTATTAAATTAATGTTCAACCTATCTGATTTTATCCTACTCTATTAAGTTAATCCTTTATGAGTCTGTCATATTTGAAAGGTCTTTTTCTTGAATTTAATTCTGAACAATGAGGACATTGCTCCTCTTAAGTGTGAGGAAGGAGAGACCTTCCTGAAAATATGAAGTTGTTCGTAATGCCCATCGCTTTTAGCTACTCTAATTGCCTGTATAAAAAAATGATGAAAAAAAATGAGATAAAATAATTGCAGAAGTGTCTGAAATTATGTCAAGTGACAACTGAAAGATGGTTTTATTTAAAGGAGTTTGTGTAGAATTATTTTCCATCAAAATACTCTATTTTCGCTCAAAAAATGATAGATCTGCTAATTGTAAAAACCAATTTAGTTTAGCTTGGGATTATGGAAATATGTGGAAAGTCAAGGAAAGAAAGGATAAAAGACAGGTACTCCGCTGTTTATGAATTTTTCTAACCCAAAACAGGCCTCGTCTATCCGGTTATTAAGTTCTTCGGGGTGCTTTAACACCTATCTACCTAAGGTCTCGTGATCTGGGATAGAAGACCCAACACCGCTACAAGGATAGAGAGAAAAGTCTGGGGTACAGGAAAATAATGCAATTAAAAAAAATGTGTGTGTTTATACAATCTTCGCATAAAAAAGAGAGATGTAAATATAAATTGCAATTTATATTTATAAACATGAGTACGTGGTGTTGAAAGGTACTGCGGAATAAGGCATTACTTCACACCCCTTGTCATCCCGGGTTAGAGAATTGAAATTGGTTGAAAATCCCAGGTTAATCTAACTTGTTTTCTGCAGTCTAGTTTTTCTATGCTTTTATTAAATTGTTCTTCTTCACTGTTTGTAAAAACCTACTTCTAAGAGCAGAATTATTCTTTCAATTGTCACTTTGTCTAAATTCCCTTCTGCACTTATTTAATCTTGTTTTATTATTATGGCTTAGAGATAATTATATTCCTTATTTTGCTTCAGGACAAGCAAAAGTCAAGTGTGAGGAGCCCTACGTGCCGACGACTGTCGTGATGCAGATTCCAGCTCCTGTTCCTATCTCGACAGATCTACAGACCCAGCTTCAGGCCTTCCATTAGATGCAGCAGCAGATGCATCAGCGGTTTGAGAGCTTTGAGCAGACCCAGCAGAGGATGCTGGCTGAGCAGACACGGATGACACAACGCTTAGACCGGAGTGACGAGTTGCATGCTCAGACAGCGCAGCAGAATGAGCGGACCGCTCAGCTCATTGTGCCTCTTCTTCATTTGAAACTGAATCGGGCATGTCTAGTATGCTTCTTGCTTTAATTTTACAGACAGACCACCATGCTTGAACATCCTTCTTTTTAGAAGGGTACGAGCAGTAATATACTTGTCTCGCTTGTTCCGCCAATATAAACGGTTCATAATTCTTTATCCTCCTTGTATGTTTGATGTGTGCTATTTTATATATTGGGTGGATAACACAACCATCCTTTGAGTTATCGAACCACGAACACTTGAATATGATCACCTTCTTTATAGGGTACGCCGGGTACTCTAACTCAATAATATCGTCCAACATTCCATAATAATCATATTATGTGCTCGATTCACCAGCAGTGGATACGCATACTCCACTATTTACTGTTGAATGACCAACTTCATGCGCTCTTGTAAGAAATTTGAACCCATTCACAAAACAACCGGAATACGATTTTGCCACATTTAGCGGTCCTTGTGCCAAACTCCGTATGAAATGATTAGGGATTGTGTCATTGTTTGACTGTTTAAGACAACAGACAAGTAGACAAATCATGTCATAACTAACTAAGGTGATGACAGTTGTATTTTCAAATTCATGAAGTTCTAATATGTAACTTACATATGAACTGAACCTCGCACTAAATTCTTTCTCCAACTTTCTGTTAATAGCAACATCATCTATTGAAGGATTTCATTCTTGCAATTCATCGATAAACTTTCTGTGAAACCAAAGCGAACAGCTGCAGTCAACATATATGTTCTTTGAATTTAACTTTTATAGAAAACTTAGCATTTGTATTTCTTACTCCACATAAGGCTCGAGTTCCGGAGTGTTCAACAACACATATGTCTGGGCAGCAGCTAAATCTATCGGTGTTAGATAAACCGAAGTAGCTTTCCCAATTAGTCTTCCGCTTGATTGAAGATAGAGATCCTATCAGGGTCATCATTACTTCATCAATGTCAACTTCATCCTTCCCACTCTATAGCGATAAGAGGGTTCACCATCACCAAAATAGAAGGAGCTGAATTTAGTAATCTCCTCGAGAAGATAACCATTGCATATTGACCCTTCAACGTGGTTTCTATTTTTGACTTTCCTTTTCAACTTGCCCATGTATCTACAAATAATTTAATTTGTATACCATAAGAAAATGAATGAACTCATCTATTAACACTTACTGAATCAGTTATCAACAAAATACGTGGCTTACCTCTCAAAGGGGTACATCCATCTGTATTGCACAGGTCCAACTAGACTAGCCTCGTAAGCCAAGTGGATTGGAAGATGCTCCATTGAGTCAAAAAAGCTCGGAGGAAATATCATCTCCAATTTGCAAAGAATGAGTGCAATATTATCTTTCATTTGTTGTAGATTTGATTCGTACAACGATGTTGCAGTCAACTCTTTGAAGTGAAGACACAACTCGGTGATTGCCTCCCACACCGCTTGAGGAAGAAGATGACGAAAGGCTATAGGCATGAGTCGGTGCATAAATACGTGACAATCATGACTCTTCATCCCGAATACTCTCCTACTCGTCATGTCAACACATCTACCAACATTAGAGGCATACCATCGGGGAACTTTATATCTTTAACCCATTCATAAAAATGTCCTTCTGTTGTCTGTCCAATACATAAGATGCCTTTGGATATCTCTTACTCCTTGCATCAAATGCCAACTCAGGACGCTCACAGTAGTCATGGAGTTCTTGACGTGATTTTTCATGATCATTTGTCTTATGTTTAACATTGAGTACAGTGTTGAATATGTTGTCAAAACAATTTATCTCAATATGCATCACATCCAAATTGTGTCGGATTAACAACTTACTCCAGTACGGTAGATCCCAAAAAATACTCTTCTTACTCCACCCACAGTTCCTAGCAATGACAGCATTTGTTTCGTCAGAGCCAACTTCAGTCACTTTCTTAAGACCTAACCGGTCTATTTCTGCCAATATCGCATCACCGGTCCACACACGTGGTGCTCTACCCAAAATCTTTTTACCTTTCCTGAATGAAGTAGTGTCGTAGTGAAACTTGTGTCTTGGTCGTAAAAATTTCCTACTATTGTCAAACCAGGATTGTTTCCGACTGCAGCGAAGGGTGAAAGCATCACTTGCATCCATGCAGTGCGGACATACTAATCTTCCAGCTGTGCTCCATCCAGAAAGCATTGCATATGCTGGAAAATCACTAATTGTCCACATCAACGCAGCTCTCATTTTGAAATTTTGTTTCTTAGAAACATCGTAAGTGTTAACTCCTTCACCCCATAATTGTTGTAGCTCTGCAATAAGAGGCTGCAGATACACATCTATCCGCCCTTTTGGATTTTTTGGTCCAGGCACCAAGCATGTTAAGAAGAAGAATTCATCTTTCATGCACATCCCAGGTGGTAGACTGTAAGGAGTCAGGATGACAGGCCACAATGAATATGGTCGCCTAGATGGCCCAAATGGCTGAAATCCGTCAGTGCACAGGCCAAGGCGCACAATTCTAACTTCTTTAGCAAATTCAGGATTGCTCTCATCAAAATGTTTCCATGCTCTAGAGTCAGATGGATCACATCTGCCATCCTCCATTGTGTGTTCAGCATGCCAACGCATTTCACTTGTTGTTGCCGGAGAAGCGTACAGTCTTTGAAGTCTTGGTATGATGGGGAAGTAATGCATTTTCTTTCTTGGGATCTTTGTTTCCTTCGTTTAGAACCCTCATCCACTGGTTTGTACCTTGGTTCGTGACAAAACTTGCAAGAATCAAGATCTTTGTCTTCCCTCCAGTATATCATACAATGATTGATGCATGAGTGAATTATCTCCACGGGAAGCCCAAGACCTTTGACTACTTTTTTAGCACCATAGTAGTCCTTTGGAATATGGTTATCCTTTGCCCACAAATCATGATATGATTGACAAACTTTATCAATGAGTGTTTGTGAGGCTTGAAGGCCAATCTTCATTGAGAGCAACTCAACAATCAATGACAATAGTGTGTGTTTTCCATCAAATAACTTCTTCCTGGCAGCCTCCATAAGCTCAAAAAACTTTTTAGCTTCTGGGTTAGGAGGCTGTACGGTATGAAACGTATATTCAGCAAGTGTACTGGTCTGACGTAGCAAGTTTTCTAGGTAGTATTCCCTAGGTTATCGAACCAAAAGAGGCTGTGTCTAGTTTGAGTCTTTAATCTAACTAACTAAAAACTAGAGAAAATAACAACAATAAACTCGGGGGGTTTGGTTGCAGAAAGTAAATAAACTAAAATAAAGACAAAAACAATTAAAAGTGATTTTCTAATAATTGTAAAAGGGCGAATCCTGGTTTACTATTTCTTCATAGTTTATCAATTCCCCTCCTGAGTGTAATCTAAATTCTCGATTGCAACCTCAGATCCAAATTAATCTAAAACCGGTATCCCGCGAGATAGATCCTTACTAGCAATTCCCAAACCCTAACTTTCGTTACGAATTTACAAACAAACTAGTAGCATTAACAAATCATCTGGTTTCTAGTCAACTAATCCCCAGGAATTACCATCTGTAGTTTCACTGGTAATATTCCTATGGTCTAATGAACGCCGCAGTTCTCACTTATAAGCAATTCATACCAAATAAACTCAAGCAGTAATTAATCACAAGAGAATTCAATAAATAACTAGGAACAAAACTACAATCTGTATAGAATTTATATTCGACAACTCAGGAAGCAAAATAATAAACTAGTTATCCGTAGTAAAACCAGAATTCTAAACGACTACTCAGACATCAGAGACAAAGAAATAATAACAATAATAAAGAGAATAGAAAACGTCATCCAATTGTGGAACGATGACAAATTCAGCCTCTGTCTTCTGCTCCGGTCTGTTAAAACTGACTGATGTTTCCTTGACTCTGTCTCGAACTGTCTTTCTCGCGGCGCTAGGGTTTGATATTTGTTCTGTTCGTAATCTCCGAATAAATTTTGTATCGTCGTCTGTCTATCTATATGCTCGGCTCCTCCAAATCTTATTTCCAAAATAATAAATAATCCATCAACAAAAGATTGATATCATAACTTCAACATCCTCTCATCCAAGTGGATAAGGATGTCTGGCTGCCATGTTTTGAAATCGTGAGTATCTTGTCATCCTAAATTGGAATTACCGTGAAGAATATATTATTCCCTCCACGTGTGAGTGTTATGTCATGGTTCAGCGTATTAGATAAATCAAAGGTCTGATTGTGGTCCGGGGATGCTGGCATAGTATAAACCCGGACCATGCAATTATTTAGGCAGTAAGTCCCGTCCAGGTGTAGTCCGGGTTTATAAACAAGTACATAAACCCGGACCATGCTGTAAATTGACCAGAATATTCATTTTGCTTCTTTTTGGTCCCAGTCTTCATGGTTAAGTTCTTGGCACATATATCTAGACCCTTTTTTCAATATTTTGACCTGTTTTAACATAAAACCATATGTGAGGAATAATCTTAACCTATAATATAAATTAGCACATAAGTGAGGAGATATATAACATTAGAACTTAAATTAATAAACAATTAGGCATAGAAATATAGATAAAATTCCCCACTTATCAACTACCCCACACTTAGCTTTTGCTTGTCCTCAAGCAAATTAAGAACATAACTGCTCCAAACCGAAACATCAAACTCCAGGGTCAAAGATAAGCAGAAGGAAAACAAGCAAAATGACAATCAGAAAAATCAATCTGCTCTAAGCTATCAGTTTTCGCAGACAGTGAATAAAGAATAGTTTTAATAAAAGCATGAATAGACTGAATTGCTGAAACTGAAACACATATTAGCTTAGGACCTTCCACCAATTTCTTTCCATTACCCTTGGATGACAAGGGGTGTGAAGTAATGTCTTATTCCACAATACCTTTCAACCCACGCACTCATGATCAGAAACTAAAAAAAACTGCAATTAAATACTTCGCATGCAAAACTTTTCTTGGTCAAGAAATAAAAAACAAACGATTTATTTAATTAATTGCATAGTTGTTCCTTCACCCAGACTTTTCTCTTTACCCATGTAACGGCTTTGGGCCAACTATCCCAGATCACAAGACCTTAGGTAGATAGGTGATAAAGCACCCCGAGGACTTAATAACCAGATAAAAGAGGCCTGATTCGGTTTAGGAAATTTTTGATCAGAGGAGTACCTTGCCTTATCCTTTAATTCCAAACATTCATATCATTCCCAAGGTCCAAAGCTAAATGCATTTAGTCTCCACAATTAGCCAATCCATCAAATTTCAGTGAAAATAGAGTAAATTTAAGAAAAATAATTCCGGAAAGACTACTTTTAAGCAGAAAGATTTTTAAGGTTGTCATCAGGCTCAATTTCAAACTTCCACAGATATTTTCACCCAAAATCTAACATTTAACGGCAAAGAGTAGCATATTATTCATCACCTGAAAACAATCAAAAACTAGTGGTCTGAAGTGATAACTGAAGGTCACTCCCTACCCCACACTTAAAATTAAACAATGTCCTCATTGTGTGACAAGACAGGAGTGAAAAACTCAAAGCTCGCAGAAAAACAATTATGTCCGAAGGAAACAGACAACCAAGCAGTCATCAACAAAAATTAAATTTAAAAGAAAAAATTAAAACAAAAACTCCCCTGGATTTTGTTGTTGCTGAAGGAAGAACGACCCCACCCCACACTTGAGCTTTGCTCAAGTGTTGCAGCCTGGTTGCAGTATCACCATGAAGAATTCATCTAAAAAGAAAAACAACAACGCAACCAAAACTACAAACGAAGTTAAGAGTTAATAAACAACAAAACTTGGAAAATAACTACAAAAAGAAATTAAAACCAAAATTTAAAACTAATAAAATAAAATATAATGTTGGGTTGCCTCCCAGCCAGCTGCCCTTCTTTAACGTCTTTGGCTAGACCATATCTCCCTAAAGTTAACCAGGATCGAATATGAATGTCGATGTGGGCTTCAAAAGGTGGGTGGGGTGGGCATCATATATCTTCATAGAGTGTCCTCGATCAAATGGAAATAAAACCTCAACACTCCAAATATAACAGTGTAAACTCCACCAATCATGCGTCAGGTGGTTGTGTTGAGGTGGGTGATCCTTACTCCCCGGCAACAGCGCCAAAAACTTTTACGGTATGAAACGTATATTCAGCAAGTGTACTGGTCTGTCGTAGCAAGTTTTCCTAGGTAGTATTCCCTAGGTTATCGAAGCAAAGGAGGCTGTGTCTAGTTTGAGTCTTTAATCTAACTAACTAAAAACTAGAGAAAATAACAACAATAAACTCGGGGGGTTTGGTTGCAGAAAGTAAATAAACTAAAATAAAGACAAAAACAATTAAAAGTGATTTTCTAATAATTGTAAAAGGGCGAGCCCTGGTTTACAATTTCTTCATAGTTTATCAATTCCCCTCCTGAGTGTTTTCTAAATTCTCGATTGCAACCTCAGATCCAAATTAATCTAAAACCGGTATCCCGCGAGATAGATCCTTACTAGCAATTCCCAAACCCTAACTCTCGTTACGAATTTACAAACAAACTAGTAGCATTAACAAATCATCTGGTTTCTAGTCAACTAATCCCCAGGAATTACCATCTATAGTTTCACTGGTAATATTCCTATGGTCTAATGAACGCCGCAGTTCTCACTTATAAGCAATTCATACCAAATAAACTCAAGCAGTAATTAATCACAAGAGAATTCAATAAATAACTAGGAACAAAACTACAATCAGTATAGAATTTATATTCGACAACTCAGGAAGCAAAATAATAAACTAGTTATCCGTAGTAAAACCAGAATTCTAAACGACTACTCAGACATCGGAGACAAAGAAATAATAACAATAATAAAGAGATTAGAAAACATCATCCAATTGTGGAACGATGACAAATTCAGCCTCTGTCTTCTGCTCCGGTCTGTTAAAACTGACTGATGTTTCCTTGACTCTGTCTCGAACTGTCTTTCTCGCGGCGCTAGGGTTTGATATTTGTTCTGTTCGTAATCTCCGAATAAATTTTGTATCGTCGTCTGTCTATCTATATGCTCGGCTCCTCCAAATCTTATTTCCAAAATAATAAATAATCCATCAACAAAAGATTGATATCATAAACTTCAGCATCCTCTCATCCACGTGGATAAGGATGTCTAGCTGCCATGTTTTGAAATCGTGAGTATCTTGCCATCCTAAATTGGAATTACCGTCCACGTGTGAGTGTTATGTCATGGTTCAGCGTATTAGATAAATCAAAGGTCTGATTGTGGTCCGGGGATGCTTGCATAGTATAAACCCGGACCATGCAATTAATTAGGCGGTAAGTCCCGTCAAGGTGTGGTCCGGGTTTATAAACAAGTACATAAACCCGGACCATGCTGTAAATTGACCAGAATATTCATTTTGCTTCTTTTTGGTCCCATTCTTCATGGTTAAGTTCTTGGCACATATATCTAGACCCTTTTCTTCAATATTTTGACCTATTTTAACATAAAACCATATGTGAGGAGTAATCTTAACATATAATATAAATTAGCACATAAGTGAGGAAATATATAACATTAGAACTTAAATTAATAAACAATTAAGCATAGAAATATAGATAAATTCCCCACTTATCAACTACCCCACACTTAGCTTTTGCTTGTCCTCAAGCAAATTAAGAACATAACTGCTCCAAACCGAAACATCAAACTCCAGGGTCAAACATAAGCAGAAGGAAAACAAGCAAAATGACAATCAGAAAAATCAATCTGCTCTAAGCTATCAGTTTTCGCATACAGTGAATAAAGAATAGTTTTAATAAAAGCATGAATAGATTGAATTGCTGAAACTGAAACACATATTAGCTTAGGACCTTCCACCAATTTCTTTCCATTACCCTTTGGATGACAAGGGGTGTGAAGTAATGCCTTATTCCGCAATACCTTTCAACACCACGCACTCATGATCAGAAACTAAAAAAAAATTGCAATTAAATACTTCGCATGCAAAAACTTTTCTTGGTCAAGAAATAAAAACAAACGATTTATTTAATTAATTGCATAGTTGTTCCTTCACCCAGACTTTTCTCTTTACCCATGTAACGGCTTTGGGCCAACTATCCCAGATCACAAGACCTTAGATAGATAGGTGATAAAGCACCCCGAGGACTTAATAACCAGATAAAAGAGGCCTGATTCGGTTTAGGAAATTTTTGATCAGAGGAGTACCTTGCCTTATCCTTTCATTCCAAACATTCATATCATTCCCAAGGTCCAAAGCTAAACGCATTTAGTCTCCACAATTAGCCAATCCATCAAATTTCAGTGAAAATAGAGCAAATTTAAGAAAATAATTCCGGAAAGACAACTTTTAAGCAAAAAGATTTTTAAGGTTGTCATCAGGCTCAATTTCAAACTTCCACAGATATTTTCACCCAAAATCTAACATTTAATGGCAAAGAGTAGCATATTATTCATCACCTGAAAACAATCAAAAACTAGTGGTCTGAAGTGATAACTGAAGGTCACTCCCTACCCCACACTTAAAATTAAACAATGTCCTCATTGTGTGAAAAGAAACTGTCTAAAAAAACTCAAAGCTCGCAGAAAAACAATTATGTCCGAAGGAAACAGACAACCGAGCAGTCATCAACAAAAATTAAATTTAAAAGAAAAAAATTAAAACAAAAACTCCCCTGGATTTTGTTGTTGCTGAAGGAAGAACGACCCCACCCCACACTTGAGCTTTGCTCAAGTGTTGCAGCCTGGTTGCAGTATCACCATGAAGAATTCATTTGAAAAGAAAAACAACAACGCAACCAAAACTACAAACAAACTTAAGAGTTAATAAACAACAAAACTAGGAAAATAACTACAAAAAGAAATTAAAACCAAAATTTAAAACTAATAAAATAAAATATAATGTTGGGTTGCCTCCCAGCCAGCTGCCCTTCTTTAACGTCTTTGGCTAGACCATTTCTCTCTAAAGTTAACCTGGATCGAATATGAATGTCGATGTGGACTTCAAAGGGTGGGTGGGGTGGGTATCATATATCTTCATAGAATGTCCCCGTTCAAATGGAAATAAAACCTCAACACTCCAAATATAACATTGTAAACTCCACCAATCATGCGTTAGGTGGTTGTGTTGAGGTGGGTGATCCTTATTCCCCGGCAACGGCGCCATAAACTTGTACGGTTTGAAACGTATATTCACCAAGTGTACTGGTCTGTCGTAGCAAGTTTTCCTAGGTAGTATTCCCTAGGTTATCGAACCCAAGAAGGTTGTGTCTAGTTTGAGTCTTTAATCTAACTAACTAAAAACTAGAGAAAGTAACAACAATAAACTCGGGGGGTTTGGTTGCAGAAAGTAAATAAAATAAAATAAAGACAAAAACAATTAAAAGTGATTTTCTAACAATTGTAAAAGGGCGAATCCTGGTTTACTATTTCTTTATAGTTTATCAATTCCCCTCCTAAGTGTTTTCTAAATTCTCGATTGCAACCTCAGATCCAAATTAATCTAAAACCGGTATCCCGCGAGATAGATCCTTACTAGCAATTCCCAAACCCTAACGCTCGTTACGAATTTACAAACAAACTAGTAGCATTAACAAATCATCTGGCTTTTTCAACTAATCCCCAGGAATTACCATCTGTAGTTTCACTGGTAATATTCCTATGGTCTAATGAACGCCGCAATTCTCACTTATAAGCAATTCATACCAAATAAACTCAAGCAGTAATTAATCACAAGAGAATTCAATAAATAACTAGGAACAAAACTACAATCTGTATAGAATTTATATTCGACAACTCAGGAAGCAAAATAATAAACTAGTTATCCGTAGTAAAACCAGAATTCTAAACGACTACTCAGACATCGGAGACAAAGAAATAATAACAATAATAAAGAGATTAGAAAACGTCATCTATTTGTGGAACGATGACAAATTCAGCCTCTGTCTTCTGCTCCGGTCTGTTAAAACTGACTGATGTTTCCTTGACTCTGTCTCGAACCGTCTTTCTCGCGGCGCTAGGGTTTGATATTTGTTCTGTTCGTAATCTCCGAATAAATTTCGTATCGTCTTTTGTCTATCTATATGCTCGGCTCCTCCAAATCTTATTTCCAAAATAATAAATAATCCATCAACAAAAGATTGATATCATAAACTTCAGCATCCTCTCATCCACGTGGATAAGGATGTCTGGCTACCATGTTTTGAAATCGTGAGTATCTTGCCATCCTAAATTGGAATTACCGTGAAGAATATATTATTCCCTCCACGTGTGAGTGTTATGTCATGGTTCAGCGTATTAGATAAATCAAAGGTCTGATTGTGGTCCGGGGATGATTGCATAGTATAAACCCGGACCATGCAATTATTTAGGCAGTAAGTCCCGTCCAGGTGTGGTCCGGGTTTATAAACAAGTACATAAACCCGAAACATGCTGTAAATTGACCAGAATATTCATTTTGCTTTTTTTTGGTCCCATTCTTCATGGTTAAGTTCTTGGCACATATATCTAGACCCTTTTCTTCAATATTTTGACCTGTTTTAACATAAAACCATATGTGAGGAGTAATCTTAACATATAATATAAATTATCACATAAGTGAGGAAATATATAACATTAGAACTTAAATTAATAAACAATTAAGCATAGAAATATAGATAAATTCCCCACTTATCAACTACCCCACACTTAGCTTTTGCTTGTCCTCAAGCAAATTAAGAACATAACTGCTCCAAACCGAAACATCAAACTCCAGGGTCAAACATAAGTAGAAGGAAAACAAGTAAAATGACAATCAGAAAAATCAATCTGCTCTAAGCTATCAGTTTTCGCAGACAGTGAATAAAGAATAGTTTTAATAAAAGCATGAATATACTGAATTGCTGAAACGAAACACATATTAGCTTAGGACCTTCCACCAATTTCTTTCCTTTACCCTTTGGATGACAAGGGGTGAAATACCCCAAACCTTAGCATATTGATGAACTATCTAATTATAATATATTAAGGCTATAATATGCCTTAGAAACATTAGAAAAAAGTTTAAACAACAGTGTACACAAAAACATACTAAATGTACTAAGAACACATTTAAACTAGCCAAAACAAATTGCATAATCAATGTGAACCCGGAAGCACATAAATGTGTTTTAAGGCATTTTTGGCTATGTAACATACCAAACACATGGTATATGTAACACCCCTAATCCTAAACCTGTAACAACGTCGCATGTCGTAGCCTAATAAATAATAATTCGCAGCGGAAAATAAAACTATCTACCTTGGTGTTACACGCCGTTACTCACCCTTGTGAGTAACAAGGCATCCTCACTCTTCCAACAATACAACTCCTCACGCTGTGATGAACAGATACTGAGCACTCTAATTATTACAACCCAAATCCAACTAAATGAGCAACTAATGAAATACAACAATCTCCTTAATACATTACATAATTAAAACCAACGGCGTTTGTTGAAAACACAACAGCTACCCCCTTGTCCCGCACTCCGGCTTGAGACTTCTTCAATAACCTGGAATGTTTGGCCCATTGAAGGGCTCAGCAATCGAAATGCTGGTATGCTAAATGTAGTCTTAAATCATCAAGATTCCTTAAGTCGTTTTAGCCATCTTGATATTAGATTCTTTACATGAAATACCGGTCTACAATAATAATAGTAATAACTGTAAACATTAAACAATCACATAACAAATCACCTGTAATCATCAGTGTACAATAGTACACAACACCAATAGTCACACATTAATAATTCATAGCAATAACCAATAACCACACATTAATAATCCATAATAATCACCAAAAAGATACGTGTATTAAACTGTACTTGTTAGTTAGCCTTTTTGTCAGTGACATATTAACCAAACCTTGAGTTAAGACTATAACAGTTGACCATCAGTTAGGTTCAATAATACCTAAAGGTCAGTTAGTCTTGTTCCAGTTTAGATGTATAAACTTCCAGTCATAAGACGTTCGCGTAAAACAAAACGCAGTGGTGTTGAGCAATACAACATACAATATCATATACATAAAATCACAGATATCGCTCTTAAACAATTAACACATAACGTCTGGACCTTAGGATAATCCTTAGGACATTCAAACCACACAATTAACATACCGTTCACCATGATAACAGCTAGCTTGACAATTCACGCTTTAACAGTCCTTCCCCGTACGTTGTTATATAAACATGCAATACTGGGTAAAATTAATATAACTATCCACTAATTATTACAGTACTGTTACTGTTGCATTTATACTCGTTGTATAACAACACAACTCTGTATGTTCTTTATTTCCCCCTGTTATTTAACAGTGGATCTAGATTGTTCATTAGTTCATTATTTTATGTGATCTCCACATGTGATAATGAATTCCAATTTAAGATATACCTTTATCTCATCAATTATATATCCACACTTATTTCTCTTATTCCATATATCAATATAATTTGGTTATCTTTATTATAACCACAATTATTTCATAAACTCTATATTATATTTGTAACACCCTTATTCCTAAACCTGTAATAACGTCGCAAGTCGTAGCACAATAAATAACAATTCGCAGCGGGAAATAAAACTATCTACCTTGGTGTTACACGCCGTTACCCACCCTTGTGAGTAACAAGACATTCTTACTCTATCCAACAATACAACTCCTCTCGCTGTGATGAACAGATACTGAGCACTCTAATTATTACAAACCAAATCCAACTAAATGAGCAACTCACTGAATACAACAACCTCCTTGATACAATACAAAATAAAACTCAAGGTGTTTGTTGAAAACACATCAGCTACCCTCGTGTCCCGCACTCCGGCTTGAGTCTTCTTCAATAACCTGGAATGTTTGGCCCATTGAAGGGCTCAGTAATCGAAATGATGGTATGCTAAATGTAGTCTTAAATCATTTGGACTCCTTAAGTCATTTTAGTCATCTTGATATTAGGTTCTTTACATGAAATACCGGTTAACAATAATAACAGTAATAACTGTAAACATTTAACAATCACTTAACAATTCACCTATAAACACCAATGTACAATAGTACACAACACCAGTAACCACACAACAATAATCCATAGCAATAACCAATAAGCACACATTAATAATCCATAGTAATAACCCATAAGCACACATTAATAATCCATAGCAATCACCGAACAAGATACGCGTATTAAACTGTACTTGTTAGTTAGCCACCTGGCCCTTATCCTTTAAACCAATCATTTAACCTTTTCCAATTAATTACCACCTCAAGTGTCATGTCAAGACAAACCTTAATAACTTATTAATGGACATTAGTCCCCTGGGTTCCAATGGAACCGTTACCAGCTGACCTTATGGCCCTGGATAAATATATATATATTGACCGATCCGGTCGAACCTGTGCACCAACGGCAGTGCCTTCCGCCATCCCCGAATGTGGCTGATGGATTTCCTTTGAGTGACTCCCCATTGAAGCCTCTCGTAGTGATCACAATGCGCAACCAGAAAGTCGAAACGATCTGGATTCCTCTCTTTATAAGTTAGCCCTTTTTGTCAGTGACATAATAACCAATCCTTGAGTTAAGACTATAACAGTTGACCATCAGTTAGGTTCAATAATACCTAAAGGCTAGTTAGTCTTGTTCCAGTTTAGATGTATAAACTTCCAGTCATAAGACGTTTGCGTAAAATAAAACGCAGTGGTGCCGAGCAATACAGCATACAATATCATATACATAAAATCACAGATATCGCTCTTAAACAATTAACACATAACGTCTGGACCTTAGGATAATCCTTAGGACATTCAGACCACACAATTAACATACCGTTCAACGTGATAACAACTAGCTTGACAACACACGCTTTAACAGTCCTTCCCCATACGCTGTTATATTTACAAACAATACCGGGTAATATTAATATAACTATTCATTAAACATTACAGTACCGTCACTGTAGAACTAATACTTGTAATATACTAATCATGTACATTCTTTATTTCCCCCTGTTATTTAACAGTGGATCTAGATAATTCATTAGTTCAATATTTTATGTGATCCCCACATGTGATAATGAATTTCTAATTTAATATATCTTTATCTCATCAATTATATATCCATAATTTTTTCCTCTTATTCCATATACCAATATAATTTGGTTATCTTTATTATAACCACAATTATTATAAACTTTATATTATACTTCATAATATGCCATAATACATTATATTCCTAGTTTTACTTCCTTTCCTTATTAAATTACAAAACCAACCTTATTATTTCGGTATTTATATTTTATACCCAAACTTTATTTATAAATTACTAGATAACCACATATAATTTCCGGTAATCATAATTTGAACCCATTAACTTTTACAATTTTCCAACAACCATATACTTTTATAATTTATTAAATACCCATATTAATTTCGGAAATTATAAAACAATTATATTAACTTCTATAAATTGCAAAATAACCTTACAACTTTTATAATTCACTAATTACCCACATTAACCTTTGTAATTATTAATCATCCACATTACCTTTTTAATTTACCAAATGTCCACCTTAATTTTCGTAAATTACAATCTCATTATACCAACTTTTATAAATTACAAATAAACCCTTTAATTTTCGGCTTTCACTTATATTTACCTTTATTCACTTTTAAACCCCAAAACTTTATATAAGTTACATATTAACTTATAAACTATAGTTTAAATATTTTATTTCTTTAAATAACCGGAGTAACCCATACATTTTCTTAAATTATGATTTCGCCCCAAACCAATTCAGTTTTACATAGAATCTTCCATAAATTACTTATTCACCCCAAGACTTTTATAAACTTAATATTTTATGTCATAAATCATTTTAACCCAAAGTTTTTGGTCAACACTTTGACCAAGACTTAATTTCATAATTAATACTTTAATAAACCCATAAAATCATATATATTCACGGTTAAACTCTAAACTTTCCAATATTTACAAAATAGCCCCAAAACTTTATAAAATGATACCTAAACACTTAAACACTCATTTAAATTCACCAAAATTCTTAATATTAATTCCTACCTTATATTATAATATAAATATACCAAACAACTCCTTATGTTCTCGGTTTTCATATTTTGTACACCAAACTTCTCAAAATTATATTTTTGCCACATAACTTATTTAACTAGCCATTTAAATACTTGTAGCTATTTTTAATGTTCCCAAAATTCATAATATAAGTTAATACACTTATATATTTCGAAAATCACCAAATTAAACATTTCATTCTCGGCCTTAAATAATTAATTACCATATGATTTTAAAACTTGATTTATACCTTATAATAAATACATATAAATGTATATAAGCCATATAACACTTCTAAAAATTATGCTAATGACTTAGGAATTTGACTACAAAAGTCTCTTAATTGAGACACATTCTCGGCTGAGTGAAGAGGAGATAATGGAAGATTAGTTTGATGTTTGAAAGAAGAGATAAGACAAGGTAATTGTTTAATGTTTACTTAGCTTAATTATTTGTACTAATCTTGTCTTCTTCTTTGTAGGTGACCGGTCATGATGGAAGTGGGCAGCTTCTAGCCCTTGTAGTCTTACGGCTGATTGCAATCCTAGGAGACTACTTTGGTTTGTTAATTGTAACAAGACAATTATGGAAGTTAGGTACATGTCTCATTGGTTAATTAATTGGCAATCAAGCTGTTATTCTCTTGAGCATTATCGGCACCAACTAGCTTGCACATGGGCTGCTTGAATAATTAAGTCACAACTTTACCTTATACTAATCTATATCTAGCTTTAGTTATAGTTAATTACTTTGTATTAGACTAATCTCTTTTGATTCTTGCAGGTCTTACGGTGGAGGAAGTCTGAATTGACTGAATTTAATTGTTACTTCATCATATAATATATGCTAGGTGAGTCACATTAGCATAAGACAATTTTATTACATAAAACTAGCCAAAAATTACCTTAAATGGCGCATGGAATGGAGCTTAATTGGGATTGATTTTTGATTTAATTCTTGTCACATTATATTGTACTAAGACCATATTAATATGTGTAATAGGTTCCAGCATTTATTTGGTACATTTATATGATGGTAAAAGATGAAAGTTTTAAGGTAAAAATGTTGAATTTAGGTACCTTTTTGTCCCAAAAATCGCCCCCATTTGAACTATGAGTTTAGTACTTCCATCAATTGATTTAGATGTTCAATTTATCCCCTTTTAAGATTATCAACTCGTGGCTCCTCAAAAACTTCAAGGCAATTGTGTAAAGCACATTTTTATGACACCCAAAGGTGCGTTTTTGTGCTTTAAGGATTTTCTGAAAAATAATTAGTCGCTATGAGTTCCAAGTGTTTATTGACATTGTTTATAGTCAATAATAATAGGTTAAGGTGTTACATCGAGTTATATGGGGTTATATAAACTTGTAACTCAATTTTCGGGCTAACGGGACACTCCCGGGGCAAAAAGGAGCGTTAAGAAATTCATCCGAGCACTTTGTTAATTTTTGTGAAATTAGCTCGAGAACCCTCTTTGGAATAATGAATATAGATGATAGGAACTCTTAGAATAATTTATATAGGAGTTTGTGCCACTTCGGTACCTCTCCTGGGCACTCCCGAGGGTTTATGGGGCCCTCATCGGGAACCTCCGAGCACTTTGTCTTTAACTGAGAATTTATCTTGAGAACTTCATCTTGAATGTTGATTAAAGTGTTATTGTGTATTTAGAATGAAGTGTAATCCTTTACTTTATTTTATAAAGTATTTCCGGGACTTTCGAGCCTTAAGGGGCCCTTAAGGGAACTCCCGGGCATATTGTATTTTTACTCAGTTCTAACTGAGGATTTGTGTTAAAGATCATAAAATGATCTTTGGTTAACTTCATATGAGTTTTAGAGCTTATATAACTTGTTTATCTTAAGGTCGGGCTTTAACGCACGTTTTTAACCTTAAGGAGTTTAGGTGCGTTTTTTAACGCCCAAGTGTTTATGTGCTTTCTTAGGGTTTAATAAACCCCCAAATAATATTTATTTACTTATATTTAATTATTTAAATGTTAGGGGTATTTCAATATTTTCTTGGTTATTTTTATTACACCCACATTTATTTTGTAAACTGTATATTGTATCCTATAATTGTTTTTCACTTATTCTTTATACTATACAATTTGGTTATTTTCACTATAACCACCTTTATTTGATAAACCTTATATTATACTTCATAATATACCATAATACATTATATTAGTTCCTTTCTTTATTAAATTACAAAGCCAACCTTATAAATTCGGTAGCTACATAATGAGCACATTAACTTTTGTAAATCATCCAATGACCATATACTTCTGGTCTTTTCTAATTTAAATATATCGACTTTTATAAATTACTAAACAATCCTTTAAATTTTTGATTTCCATATATACTTCCCATAATTATATTTTAATCCCCAAAACTTTTATGTAAGTTACATATCAACTTATAAACCATAGTTTTATTATTTAATTTCCTTAATTACCGAGACAACCCTTATACTTTTATAAATTGCCAAATAACCTTATAACTTTTATAATTCATTAATTATCCCCATTCATTTTCGGAAATTGCAAAACAAATATATTAGTTTCAATAAATTACCAAATGACCACATTTATTTTCGGTCTTAACATGTAATTCCCTTATATTCACATTTTAACCTCAAAACTTTATATAAGTTACATATTAACTAATAAACTACAGTTTTAATATTTAATTTTCTTAAATAACCAAAATGGCCCATATACTTTTATAAATTACATTTCCACCCCATGACCAATTCGGTTTTACATAATACTTTCTATAAATTACACATTCACCCTATAACTTTTATAAACTTAATATTTTATGTCATAAATCATTTTAACCCAAAGTTTTTGGTCAACACTTTGACCAAGACTTAATTTCATAATTAATACTTTAATATACCCATAAATTCACTTGTAATTCGGCTATACTCCCAAACTTCTCAATTATTACAAAATAGTCCCCAAAACTTTATAAATTGTTATTTTAACACTTAAACACTTATTTAAATTCACCAAAATTCATAATATTAAATCCTACCTTATATTATACCATAATTATACCAAATAAACCCTTAAGCTCTCGGTTTTTAGTAGTTGTACTCTAAACTTTTCAAAATTTACATTTCAGCCATATAACTTTATAAATTTAGCCATATAAATACTTGTAGCTATTTTTAATGTTCCCAAAATTTATAATATAAGTTAATATACTTATTTATTTCGAAAATCACCCAAATAATACATTAAGCTCCCGGCTTTAATTTTATTTTACCATATGGTTTTTAAAACTTGATTTAAACCTTATAATAAATACATATAAATGTTTATAAGCCATATAACACTTCTAAAAATTATGCTAATGACTTAGAATGATTATAAACTCAAAACAGAACAAATAACCCTTAGATAATTCGGTTTAATAATAGGTGTATCATATTTAATTTTTGTGACACAATTTTATACCTTAAGGTAATATTCTTACCTTATATGTTATAAATTATTTTCCTTGATATTTTAACCCATGATTTTCGGCCTTAATTTATCTGAAGGCTATACATAATTTTTATACCAAAGTTTGAAGCTTAAATCAAGCTTAAACTTAATAAGCCTTAATTATATATACTTACTCCTTAAATCAAGACAATTCTTGTACTTGATTTCTCCTTGAATTCCAAGCTCTCCAAATGCTATCTTGATGAAGAACTTTCGGCCTCCTTATATAAATTTAGGAGATCCATTTGTTAGACTTTTAACAAGGATTTATAAACAAGATTTGGAGTAGTTTTACAAGTGTTTACCTTAGGAATTTATCAAGGTATTTTTGATAGATCCAAGTTTCCTTCATGAAATAATGAAGAGAATATAGATTTAGAAGTTCCTTATTTTCAAAATGCCTTAAGGAATTTTACTAGGATTTTTCAACATAAAAATATACCTTAACTTGATCTTGTTGTTCCTTGTGTTGTTGTTGAATTTAGGAACCTCCTTGGAATACTTAAGCTTGGCGAAAATAGCAAGGGTTGCTAGGATGATTTCTTGCTTCAAGACTTAGAAGATTTAGCTAGGAATTTACATTAAAATGGTGTTAGAACATAGAACACCATTAATGAAGCTTAGAAGCTCTAGGGAATGAACTATCAAATGAAGAAGAAAATAGAGGAAAGGGGAGCTTACCAAATCAGCCAAGTGAAAGGCAAGGAAAGACTTTCTTTTTGGCTTACTCCTTTCCTATTCCTAAAAAATGACTCAGGAGAAGAGCTTTGAAGCACTCGTATGACTTAAGGTAAGGCAAATTGTAAGGATTTTCCTTTTGTTAAATTAATGCTTATTTGACTAGTCTTTCCATTGATTTATTAATTGTTTGGTTGGCTCAATAATTCCCTTAATTGATTGCACAATTTCGGCCATGTGACAAGAATAATGGAGGTCTTTGTTGGCCACTTGAAACTAGAAGACAAGAGCAAGGTTAGTGCATGTTTTCTTTTGATTTTCTATATTGATTTTGTCTTGTTTTCTCATGTCTTTTACGGTACCACATGTGCATCTAGGAGACTTATTTCTTTGATAATTGAAGACCATATATCATGGCTAGATAGGTAGACAATTTAGCTTGATTTAATAAGGCAACAAGCCTTTTTTTTGAAGTCGGCCACACATGCCTATAGATGACAATTGATTTTTGATTTATATTAGACAATAGGTCATGCTAGTTAGGTGGTTGTCTTTCTTGACTAATTGACAGCAATAATACCCTCTTTTCCTTGGTCCCAATCGGCAGCCATGAGGCTATAAGACAACTTGTTTTGTTTGTTTGCTTGCAACTTGTATATTATTGTAGTCTAGCATTACTTTGGTGTATTAAATTCTTATAACTTTTGTTTTACAAATCTTTTCTTGATTCCTTGCAGGTCATACGTATATGAAGGGTTTATTTGACTGCTCTACTTAATAAATTAACATATAATACATGATAGGGTGAGTCATTATCTTTTAAGCAATTTTCTAGGCCAAAACTAGTCAATTTTGACCATAAATGGCGCATGGTATAGGGATTAAATGGGATTAATTTTCATTTAATTCCTGTCAAATTATATTGTACTAAGACCATACTAATATGTGTAATAGGTTCCAGCATTTAATTGGTACATTTATACCATGGTAAAAGATGAAAGTTTTAAGGTAAAAATGCTGATTTTAGGTACCTTTTTGATGATAAAATTGGCCATACTTGTGCTACGAATTTAGCACTGGAATTAATTTATTTAGATGGTCAATTTATCCCCTTTTAAGATTATCAACTCGTGGCTCCTCAAAAACTTCAAGGCAATTGCGTAAAACGCATTTTTGTGACACCCGAAGGTGTGTTTTTGTGCTTTAAGGATTTTTCTGAAAAATAATTAGTCGCTATGAGTTCCAAGTGTTTATTGACATTGTTTATAGTCAATAATAATATGTTAATGTGTTACATTGAGTTATATGGGGTTATATAAACTCGTAACTCAATTTTCGGGCTACCCGGACACTCCTGGGGCAAAAAGGAGCGTTAAGAAATTCCCCCGAGCACTTTGTATATTTTTGAAAAAGTAGCTTGAGAATTCTCTTTATAATGTTGAATAATGATTTTAGGAACTCTAAGAATGAATTATATAGGAGTTCGTGCCACCTCGACACTCCTCCGGGGCATTCCCGGGCCTTTATGGGGCCCACATCGAGAACTTCCGAGAACTTTGTATTTAACTGGGAATTTATCCTGAGAACTTCATCTTATATGTTTATTAAAGTGTTATGGTGTATTTGGAATGAAGTGTAATGCTTTATTTTATTTTATAAGGTATTTCCGGGTCTTTCAGGCCTTAAGGGGCCCTTAAGGGAACTCCCGGGCATCTTGTATTTTTACTCAGTTCTAACTGAGGACTTGTGTTTTAAAGGTCATAAAATGATCCTTGATTAACTTCATATGAGTTTTATAGCTTATATAACTTGGTTAGCTTAAGGTCGGGCTTTAACGCTCGTTTATGACCTTAAGGAGTTTAGGTGCGTTTTTAACGCCTAACCGTTTATATACTTTTCTCAGGGTTTAATAATCCCCCAATTAATATATACTTCCCTTTATTTAATTATTTAAAGGTTATGGGTATTTCAGTCTACCCCCTTAAAAGGACTTCGTCCCGAAGTCATAACTTCTACTTACATATCCTATGGAATCAAGTTCCTCGTATCTATTCCTGTATACTTATCATTCCTGGGTGTCAATACTATATTGACCCCTCTACATTCCATCAGTAATCTGAGTATATACAATTCGTACATACACATAATCTTGCTCGTGGCAAACAATGTAATCATAGCATAAGTAACTTGATAAATACTGTAAAGCAAATAAGTGTCCCAACTTCCTAGCTATCCCACTCGGTCATCACTGCACAAGTGCAATACCAAAACACTCAGTCTTATAGAGTGTAGAGGCGTAAACCCTTGGCAGTAAATCTCTTGTGTGATTGTAGGAATGAACATACTGCAAAGTAAATACGTGTACTTTTATTAATCATCCAAGTGTTACATAGAACACAACAATAATCATCCAAGTTTCACATAGAACACAACCAATAACCATTCAAGTGTCACATAGGACACGACAATAACCAACCAAGTGTCACATAGGACATATCAATAACTATTCAACCAATTGCACACATGCGCAACAATCAAACACAAATAACCATACACAAACCAGTATAGACTGTAGATATGCAGGTCGCATGTGGTGCTCTACCTCCCTTAAAAGGGTTACGCCCACGTACCCCTCACAAGTATACACAAAACTAAGAGAAAAGTGCTGGATACTTGTCTCACATGGAGTCCTCTAACTCCCATGTCGCCTCCTCAATGTTGTGGTTTGACCATAGAACCTTGACCATTCTAATGGTCTTGTTCCTGGTCCCTCTAGTCTTGGAGTTCTAAAATGCGAACTGGGGTCTCCTCATATCTAAGTGTAGGATCTAGCTCGAGTGTCTCGGGCTCTAATATGTGACGGGTGAGGCACATACTGCTTTTAGCTGTGAAATGTGAAACACATTGTGCACTCTTCCAAGCTTTACAGGTAAATCTAATCTGTAGGCTAATGGGCTCACTCGCTCCGTAATAATGTACGGTTCTACATACTTCGGGCTAAGCTTGCCCTTCTGCCCAAATCTAAAAATTCCCTTCATAGGTGAAACTCTAAGGAAGACTCGATTGTCTATTGCGAACTCGAGGTCTCTCCTACGGACATTAGCATATGACTTCTGTCCTACGAGGTATAGCCCTCAAAAATCTATGTATTCCCTAACATGTTTTATAGTGCATTAGTATGCTGTTTGTTTGAATCCCGTGTGTATGGGTGAAGGTGATCTTATCTTGTATGTTGCCAATATTACCTCATAGCTTGTTTAAACTATTGTGTATAACACTCTTCCATTAATCGCCTCTTGTAGTTGTAATCGTCGGCACTGGAGTTTGTATTAATATTGGGCCTTACTTAAAATCTCTCTCTTTGATCTTCAGGTTATCATCATGTGATTCTGGTATTTGAGTTTACTGTCACCATATACTGCTTTCATTTTCAATGTAAAGTATGAGCTACGGTCGAGCCGTGCATTTTATGTATACTATAGAAAGATTTCTTGATATTATGTATTCACCAATTGTCGGTAGTACATACACGATTATTATTGTCTGTTCATCAAGTATACCACAGTAGGGTTCCTGCTAAGGTTCCTAACAAGGTACAGTTTCCTCTCAATTGAACATGTTCTTGCGGTTGTGAGTCAACTCATGTGAGTATTATTATAATGTTTCTACTCTTTATGTTCCACCATGTTTGTAGGTAGGTTCTCATTTAATATATTGGGTTTGAATTCATAAAGAAAGACATGGAAGTCGATCTTTCCTTCCATATGGCAATTTGGCCATGACTTAGAAGCGAGCTTAAGAATACTCTTATTATAGGTAATTGTCTCTTGATCTCATATTTAATTTATTAACATGGTTCATAGAATAATAATAGTTAGTATTTCCCTTACAATTGACTATTTTTCTGACATACTCGGAGTTGTTTTAGCTATTTAATCTCCTCAGGGTAACCTGGACAACTTAACTCTTAATTTACACCTTCTACATCTCATATACTTATTAGTCAAATTTTATATTAGATTTAAGAATAAATACTTACGTATCACAGAAATATTTGTGACCACTTGTAAGGAGTCTCAGGAATCATACAACCCTGATGGGGTCAGCATTAGTGTTGAACTATCCTTCCACACCATTTTGTGTTTGGTTTTCCCTTGATCTGACCAGGATCAAGTTCGACATCCCACGTCAAAATTCAAACAACCATATAATTATCATTTTCCAGATTTTTATCTTATCGAACTTTGTGTTGTGGTGATTACTACATGTACATTTTCTTTTGACTGTTATACAACTATTCCAATAACTGTTCTAACCTATACTTGAATCTAGTGTATTCCTTAATCCCCGGAACAATATTCCTTTGATCAAATCATCAAGCGGGGAAGCCAGTTTTTCCTCTTGGCATAAAAGGTAAATTCTTATTAAAACATCTAGGCTCATACTGTCTAATAATTATATCCATCAGTCATTTCAACTCTTAAATCCACCATACAAGTAATAAATTCAGTTATGGACTTGAATACCTTAGAATACACTCTTCTCTTTAAAAGGCTTATCTAGTATTTAGCTTATCAGGGTTTGATTATTACCTATACTTTGGTTATCATTTCATAGAACAAAGACAGTCACAGTTAGACTTCAAGGAAAAGTTTTCATAACTCCATCAACAATTATAGTTCCATAAAGTATCATTTCCTCCGCCTCAAAGCTTGGCTTTTCTTATTCCATTTAAACTCCATGAATCAGGTGAACCATATGTTCAGCCAAGGTTAAGTATCTCTTAATATTAGTACCATCTCAAATTAAGGGTTTCCAGTTTGAATTCTACGGTTTGGTAACAGGACAATCAAAGCTTATTGTCTGTTTCTATCTCTTAGAAACGTGGTTAATCCACAAACTTAATGGCTTCCTAAAATAAGTCGATTAGGTGTATCAAATAGAGGATTTAGAATCACAGGGATTAGTATATAATGTTAGGAAGATTTACGTGTAAAACAATTGTTACAAGCCAAGGGCTATGTTTTCCTACTTTTAAATTTAACTTCCACTCACCTTTAGCGTATATAATAATTCAAACTCTTAATATAACTTATACTACCTTCCTTGCAAGTGTCAAGGAGAGTTATTCGTTACCATGTTTATTTAAAATTTATATTATATAGGGGTTTAACCTTATTTGATCTCTTGCGCTCTTTATTCGCATTCATAAATTGAGCTGTCATAGAAGACATATGCTCGTATAGATCCATAAGGATAGTATAGGACATGTGTCTCAAAATAGGGTAGGTATATTTAATGGTACCTAGCCCTCTGGAATGTATCAATATTCCTCAACATTTTAGGTTTACAACCTCCAAATTATATGTATATATGTAGCATTTGGTATTGCTAATTAGGTAGTTCTCCCGACTTCAGAAAATATAGATTCAAAATTTGTTCTCTTCTCTTTATTAATTAGGAGTCCAGCACTGTCACTATATTGATACTAGTTGAGACCCTTGGTATTTGCTCAGGTATTTATAACCCGTGCTTATCCATGATGGATGTTTAGTTATACATTTTGAGATTCTGTTTCTCTATTGCCATATTTCAAGGTTTCGCACTATCTTTTCTCGAAGTGAATAAGAGATTGTAAGATTTTCTAGTCCCGCACTGAGCGGTAAGCTCGGTGCCTGGGTATCCCATAAAATTTCAGTGTTTGTTCTTTACGTGCAGGTCTTCGTCAAACCCTTTTGACAATTCATGTAGTCTTAAGTATTTTACATTAATTAATGTATTCCTTTTCATGACATCTTCTCGCCATTTAGGCAGGTCATAATTTGTAGTTAC
Organism: Limonium bicolor; assembly: GCA_023374045.1. Lineage (NCBI taxonomy): Eukaryota > Viridiplantae > Streptophyta > Magnoliopsida > Caryophyllales > Plumbaginaceae > Limonium > Limonium bicolor. The sequence continues at coordinate 128,912,868 of CM041778.1, read as the reverse complement.
TGTAAGTTTGGACAGTTGACAACGCCCTATGGCGAACCAAGCAAAAACTAGTTTACCATTCCTCATTGTACTATCTCACCCATGTATCCCAAGGCTAATTTCAGTTTAATACTCTTAATCCCATGATACACTAACCTGGGTTCTGAAATACCCCAAACCTTGATATGTGGTTTAAATATCAAACTATGTTATATAAAGGCTAAAAGTGCCTTAGAAACGTTAGTGTACAACTTAAACCATAGTAAAACACAATAAAGCACTAAGACACAGTTTGAGCAAAAACATGCTCTAAGCTATGAGTGAACTTGGTTAGGACCCAAAGAGCCTACCAAGACTTGATAACATTTAATTATGATTTGATAGGGCTAAATAAGTCCTTAGGAAACTTTGGTGGACAGTTAAACCAAATAAAACACAAGAAATACCTTAAAGTCAATATGAGCAAAAATGTGCTCTAAGCTTGGGATAAATGTGTATAAGACCTAATGGTCATACCTATACTTTATAAATATGTTAATGAACATATTAAATCAATTACCAAAGAAAACCAAGCTTGAAAACAAGTTAAAACACAAAATGTGCTTTAAGGAGTCTTAAAGCACGTTTTTGAAAAATTGTCTTGTAAATGAGTTTTGAATGGCTAAATGTCCATCATTACTCTTTAATTAACATGTGTACTATATAGTATCACATTTGGAAGTCTATATCAATGGGAAATCAAAAATTTCACAACAATGTGCCTTGTTTTTGTGAATAGTGATTTTATAAGCTATTTTGTAACATATGTTATTATAAGTGAGACAATTGATTAATAAAGTCTAAAATACCCCTAGGTACTATTGGGGGCCGGTTTTTAAGGTGTGGTGACTCACCACCCTTGTTAACATGCTAAGGAAATAAAGAATGACTAACTTAAGTACTATTTGCTTTTTAAGTACAAATATCTTCCAAAAAGCAAAACTTATCTCATTCTCTCATTTCCTTCTTCATTTCCACGTATCCAAGCTCTCTTCTACCTCTCTTCTCTCTGTTCTCACGTTCATACAGCACCACCACCATGGAAGTCCACCTTTGAACCCTTGTAAAACCTAGCTCACTTAACCAAATCAAAAAAAACACCACCATTCTCTTCCTCTCATCAAGCCTTCATTCCTATCTTCTCAAAATTTCAAGATCACCATTTCGGTGCCATGGAGTTCCACCATTGATGGAGCTTGAGCTTGTCTTTCCACATATTATTGATCTCCTTTGCTTCTAGGTAAGGAATCTCAAAGAAAAATCAAGTTTCCTCTCCTTTTAGTACATGGCCGAAAATTCACCTCACCATGGTGTCTTTACCTTGCTTGTTTTAGCTTCATTTGAATCTTCCAAGGGCTAGGAGGAGTCCCTCTTGATACTTATTCAAGTTCTCTTCCAATTCCAAGGTAAAACAATTACCTTAATGTGTTAAAACAATATGTGTAACTAGGGTTTACAATGAGATGAAGCATAATGCTTGAATACTCATTCTATTATTTGTACATTGTTTAGAAGTTGACAAACAACCAAACACCCCACCGGTTTTACAAGGAAACAAGAAAGAAGTTTGTGAGGAAAAGAGGTAAACAAGCTATCTCAATGTAGTTTAAATGCCTTAGGAAAATGAGCTTGATTTGCTTAATAAAATACCTAAGGAGCCAATGGCAAATGAGCTAGTAAAATGCTCTCAAGGAGTTTATTAAGGGCATATGTATTGTTGGGTGTATTTGCAGGTCAAAGGCATTACTTATGTGGGAAATTCAGTGTTTAAGGTTTATGCAATTTAAGGGCCTAAGAGCCATGTTATTTAAGGGCCTAAGTGCCAAGCAATTTAAGTATGCACTATATTGTGATGTAGTGCTTAATGTGTGAAGTTTGTGTGTAAAAATGTTCTTGATGGATTTTAGGAGTTCTTGAATGAAATAAGGTAAAAACCTAAGTGTTTGGATGTGAGTATATACAAGGGAAGCTATGGCCAAATTTGGGAAAATGTATAAGGAGTTTAAGTGCTTAAATGAACTTGGGTGAACTAGGAATTGTTAGGAATGGATACATGCTTCATTAAGGAAGAAAACATGCATTAAGGTGTTCTAAGGTGCTACAAGGATTTAGGCATTATCTTGGAAGTTCTAGAAATCCAATGAGTATTTTTAGGATGTATTAAAAGTCTTGGAGAAGTTTGTTTAAGGTTTAGGTTATGATAATGTGCAAGGTGGGAATAATGTTTAGGTAAGGTTTTGAGAAAGGAACTTTGAGGAGTTGTGAAAAAGAAGGTTTGGTTAGTAAGAGAAGATGCTTGGGAGATGATGTTATGATGGTGAGGAAACACTTTGGTATAGAGGTTATTATGGGTGAAACACCACATAGGAAACCAAATGTAAATGTTACAAGTGTTATGAGATTTTGGGTGGAAATTGAGTAACAAGTCAAACATGGAACTAGGTGTGTTTGAGATGATATTTTGGCATTAGAATATACCTAAGATCATTTGGGAAGTTTATACAATTAAAGGAGGTGGAGAACTAATGCAACAAGACATGGAAATGCAATTTTGACAATTCTGTAGCTTTGGTCCGGGACCTAGGTCAGGTTAAAGTCCCGGACAGGCATTAAAAAGGGCCGAGAGTCGAACAAGGTTTGGTCGGGACTTGGGGTGAGTACAAGGTCCCGGACCACCCTATTAAAACCGCCCGAGAGAGTTTTCTAATGTGTTGGTCCGGGACTTAAGGTAAGGACCAAGTCCCGACCACTCTAAAAATGTGTTTAAGGTTGGAAAATGATGTCTAATGATGGGGATTGATGGTTAATGATGTTATGAGGTTGTTAAGGACATGTTAGGGTGAGTTTTTAATGACAATTAAGTGGGTGGAAAGTTGAATAAAATGTGAAAGTAAAACAAGTTAAAAAGTGAAGTTATGTAACTAAGTTAACGGGAAAAATTATAAGCATTATACATTAAATAATCAAGCAACCCCGATGTTAATAAAAACACATGTAATGTTAACAGTTGTTCGAGAATTGCTCGAGGAACATAAGTGGACATGATAAGGTGGACCCCGGTGACAGGTATGGTTTTCTTGCAACCTGTGTCCTACCGGATTACACCGGCTTGTAGCCAATGTGTTTTTCTGTATGTTTGCCACGTTATGAGATAAATCATGAAACGAGTTTACAGTCGTTATTGTTATTGTATGTTTAGTGCCGATACCGGTAAACCTCGAATGCGCTTGAAGGGCTAGTTGACCACTATTAGGTAAACGTAGAAGAACGGTATCCGGTGATAACGTTTCCGACCTAAGGAACGTTCTAACCACGGCTATGCGTGAGTAGTTATGTAATGTTTGTGTGTGATGTTGGTGTAGAATGTATGACTCTCCTTCCCTTGTGTGTGTCTAACAAGACTTAACCCAATGTGTGATTGTTTAACTAAGTTCAATGATGATGAACTTCTGACAAGTGCTAACGGGGGGAGTGAGAGAGTCCGGTCTTTCCGGCCAGCGTGGAGTATGGGGGTCGTTGTCATAGCAGGTTCGATCCTCTCCGTATGTATGGTTGTTTTCCAATTTGGTTCCCAACCTTCCCTTTAGCTTAACCAAGGCTATTACTGACTACGTCGGGCCACAGGGCATACTATATGTTATGTTTGTTTCGGTGTGCTTGGATCACTATATCCGAGACACCTTGTGTTAAGTTAACCGTTCATTTAACGAGACGGTAACGAGTTATGTAACGAGCTTATCATGGACTGGCAACATTCTCAGGCTCACCAGTGTATTAGCAAGTTTGGGTCGGTTCCTAAGAGGACCATTCCCGTTATGTTATGTATCTTTGTTGTGATGCAATATCTATTGCGGTGTTATGTTGTGCACGTGGAAACGTGCAAAGTGTTGTTAAGTGTTGTTATGTAGTGTATGTTATAGTTGTAAAATGTGGAGTATGTGGATCATGGATATGAGTCCCAGTTTGAGAAAAAAGGCGTTTAAGGATAACCGATTTAAGGGTAAGTGTCGTCTGTTAAGGAAGTAGCTCCATAGAGGAGGAACACTCTAGGGATATTGAATACCTGAGTGACTTATTAAGTAAGGATATATATCCGCTTGTTGAGCCCGTTGAGGTGAAATGATTATGTTGTGTGTTTACAGTTGCATGCATGATTTAAAAATAATCAACCGTATGCTAAGACGACAATTAGTTGTGCGTGGCCCGGTAGCATGTGGGCTGCGGGATTACCATACCAGCAAAGGTGCTGAGCCCCTTGGGGGCCACCCTTTCTCTTCCTTTCCTATTTCAGGTACGAAGTGCTAGAAGCGTTCGAGAGTAGGATGGGTAGTGTTGTACATGGGTAATCATTTAAGTATGCATACAGTAGGTGTAGTAAGACCGAAATTGTTGTCGGCATCAGTTTATAAATACTCGGTATAGTTGGAAGGTGTATGTTGTTGTTGTGTTAATGGAAAGGGATAGTAATGTGTAGATACTCGGGAATTTAGCCATCGACCGGTACAATGTGTATGTATTAGCCTTGTTAGCCACGTGGGTGGCTAACGGCGTGTAACACCAACGAGTTAAGTAATGTGATGAGGTTGTTTTTCCGCTGCAGTTTTGTAAGTGTTAATGTTGGATGGGGGTTACAAAAAGTGGTATCAGAGCGAAGTATCGCTCTGACTGAATTACCGAGCTTAGGAAGAAGTACCGAGTTAGGATTTAAGTACTTTGGTTAAGGGTTGAGTGATAGCGTGAGAGATACGCTAGATAGGAATTACCAGTGTGACTGGGAACCTACAATCTCCATCCCACCTCCACAGTCCCTGTTTTATAACTTGGGAAACAACGCCAGAGAGATGAAAGTCCTCTCATACTCGGGAATACCCGATGGTTGTTATTGAATACCTCTAAGGGTACGGAGAACCTGTCATACGGTAGATCCTGAAAACTGAGAATCCCGGAGACGGTTCCCATCTAAAACAATTTAACCTCATTAAATAGCGAAGAATGAAGGATTTTGTGTATAAGAGAATAGAATTTCCGGCAACCTGGGTCGACATGCAGAGCACAGAGAGAATAACCAGCTTGCAACGCACCAATCGTGCAACAGGCAAGAAGTGGATTAGTAAAACCCGAGACGAGTGTCTACGGGACCACAGTTGATAAATAATACACCAACGGTATACCAACCGACAAGGGAACTACAACGTAGTGCCCAAACACGTGGAACGGGCTACAAAGAGAATACAATGTTAAGAAAAGGGGTCTCCCAGAATGGGAAACACCCTAGTTGATGATCGTCATGTGAAGACAGTAAGAAGTCACCTAGAAGAGTTATTATCAAGACTGTAAGATCAAGTGAGGGCCAACAAAGCCACTGATGACAGTATGGGTAAAAACAATACCACAACCGGTAAGTGCTAAACCGATAGCCAGTTAGAATGGCACACTTGCCATAGCAAGTGCAGCTATAACAGGGCTGTTCGGGAAATTTATAACCACTACAAGTACTTAGTAAAGTACTAGAAAGTTAAGTGTGATCGTCATAACAGTGGAAGGGCCTGTTAGCCTAACCTCTGTAATTGTAAATACACCAGTCAGCAAGAAGCTAGACTTGGTTAAGATAAGAAGATGTTGTGAAACCATGAAAATTTTCTTTCACCTCAGATTTATTCAAACCCTTTTCTTTTCAAAACCAAAATTTCTTTCAAACCAACACTTCTTTCTAACCTTCCTTTAAACCAAGCCAGTAAAACCAAGGACAGTTGACAAGGATACAACAATGGGTAAACTTTCCCTCGATTAAGTTCGGGAAGCATGGAATGAATATTGTCACGGGACAATGTAAGGGAGTTGACAACAGAATGCTTCACCTAGGCGTGTGACGGACACTACGAGTGTACCAACTGAATTGTGGGACGACCGCACTCCGATAGGAGCTTGTGGGCCTGACAGACCTACTTATGGGTTAGTTGGGTAAGTAGTAATGTATCAGTATGGTACCCCACATATGTATACAAGTAGAGTCCGAAACACGGGAAGTAGTCGACTCCGTTCTACGGTCAGCAGTATAAGTCAAACAACAGCTAAGGATTACCATGAATGGTTGAAGTAGAGGAACCCAGTTAAGATAACTAGACTAAAGGAACTAGTGAATTCATTTCAAGGATATGTTGAAGAGTCAAGAGGTGCGAAGTGCACTAACTGTTATATAAAGACATCACACATGTCTTAAGAATTCCGAGGAATAAACATGATAGCTGGAACGGTGACCCAGCCTGTACATGGCAAGCAGATGCCTAATGTGGACACATTAATGTGCAATGAACGGGATGAAACTCCCAGAATGAGTACTTACACTACTAGGAAATGTTGATCTTCACAAAAGGAGATAATAAGCCATTTAAGAACGCAAACGGCGTGGCTAATGGAATGTACCAATAAGTGTGAAACAAATGTAAGGCATAACGTAACAACACCCAGGAGCAATCCTTGAGGGGTGTTCGCATCAACAATTGTTGAACGAAATGCACGATAGAAACACAAGGGTTGAAACTAACACCCAGTTTAGACATAAGTTGTCAGGGAACGGACTGACAATCCTAAGGGGCATTCCATGAAAGGAAACGGAATGCAACGACCTTGTCATGGAGCTCAAGGCAGCAAGGCTTATAAGCCATAAGCAAGATATGCTATGAAAATTTGAGTTAATTATAGAAGTTTATGTAATACAAGTAAATAGAGTGGTAAACGAACCACTGCATTAAGAGTGGGGATACCTCTCGATATTGTGAGACCGCAGGAGCGGTAGTTATGTAAATCAAGTTCAAGAAATATGTAAGGATGGACAACGTTATTATTGAAAGAGAGCAGTTAGCTTAGTAGTACGTGTGTACAAAGTGAAGCACCTGGCTGAATAATGCCGGCTTGTGACTCGAATGATCGATGCTCAAGGAGCATTTAGTAGTCATCCAAAGGAGGGATGAACCATAATGTGAATAATGTAAGTTTATGTGTGGAAGTTGAGGTGACAGTAGATACGATATAAGCTGAAACACCCCAAACCTTAATAGGCTGTTTAAATATTAAATTATAATTTATTAAGACTAAAAAGGAGTCTTAGAAACATTAGTAAACATTTAATGAATAGTAAATACAGTTAATTGCCTAAAAGGCAATAAAGGGCGAAATATGCTCTAAGCTTGGGATAACCTTGGTTAAGACGTAATAAACTTACCAAGACCTTATATGTATATTAATGAATTTATTAAATCAGTTACCAAAGAAAACCGAGCTTGAAAACAAGTTAAATACAAAATGTGCTTTGAGGAGCCTTAAAAGCACGTTTTTGAGTAACTGTCGTGTAAATGAGTTTTAAATGGCTAAATGTCCATTATTACTCTTTAATTAATATGTGTACTATTTAGTATCACATTTGGAAGTTTAAATTAATAAGAAATAAATATTCACTTCTACGTGTTTTGTTATAGTGAATAGTGACTAAAATAAGCTAGTTTGTAACATATATTAACATATGTAATTTAAGTGAGCAATAAAGGCTAAATAACCCCTTTTATTTAATGTGGGTCGGTTAGCATGTGGTGAGTCACACCCTTGCTAATTGATTGAGCAAATAAGTGAGTATTCTAAAAAGCACTATTTGCTTTACGTGAGAAATATCCTTAAAAAGCAACTACCATCAATCATTCTCTTAATCTCTTCATTCTTCCTTATTATCTCACGTAGCCATCTCCTTCCTTTTCTCTCTTTCACGATCGAACAGCACCAGCACAAACATGCAACTTCAAAATCTTGTAACTTCTTGCTCACTTGTCCAAATCTAAAACCGAGACCACCGATCTCTTAGTTTCTTCAAGCTCTTCGACGTAGTCCTTTCAAATCTTCAAGAGCTCCACTTTGGTGCCAAGAGGAATCTCCATGGAAGGAGCTTGAGTCCATCCTTTCACGTATTATTCTTCTCCTTTGCTTCAAGGTATGAGAACTCAAAGAAAAATGGTGTTTCCTCCAGGTTTTATGTTAACCAAAGGTAGCTTAAATTCCTTTGGAAAATGAACGTACGTTGTGTATTCAAACTACCTAAAGAGCCAATGGTTATGACATAGAAAAATGTTCTCAAAGACTAGTAAAAAACATACGAACTGCTGTTTGTATTTGCAGGTGAAAGGCAAATATATTGTGGGAAATTCAGTGTTTAAGATTTATGCATTTTAAGAGCCTAAGAGCTATGCAAATTTAAGTTTGTGCACTATGTTGTTATGTGGTGTATATTTGGTGAAGTTTTGAGTATAAGAGTGTACTGGGAAGTTTATACAAGTGATGGGTGTAAATAACTTACGCAGCAGGCGATGAAAAATGCGAGTACGTTGGTTCAGTAGTTTCGGTCCGGGACTTAGGGTCTGGATGACCTCCCGGACCATATATCAAAATTAAGTCGAGTGTTGTACGTGGTCGTAGGTCCGGGACTTAAGCCTTATGTAAGGGCCCGGACCAACCCCCTAAATAATACCGTGAGTTTTCTGGCTTTAGGTCCGGGACTTGGCCCTTGTACAAGGACCCGGACCAACCTGTCAAAATTACCGAGGGATTTTTGTTTAGAATGGTCCGGGACTTAGGACTTGGGTGAAGTCCCGGACCACCCCAATAAAAGAGATCGAGAGGTTTGCTAAGTACAGGTCCGGGACCTAAGTTAGGGAGCAAGTCCCGGACCACTATAAAACTTGGTTCCTAGGTTGATAAACGATGTCTAATGATGGGTATAAGTTGTAATGATGTTATAAGGATGTTAAGGACATGTTAGGTGAGTTGTAATGACAATTTGGAGGGTGAAAAGTTAAGGTAAAATGGGAGAGTAAAACAAGTTAAAATGTAAAGATATTTAACTAGCTAACGGAGTTAACTATAGTCGTTCGACGTTACACAAACATGTTACCCCAATGTTAATGAAGGTAACTTTAATGTACCAGTTGTTCGAGAATTGTTCGAGGAACCTAAATGGACATGGTAGAGTGGACTCCGGCGACAGGTATGGTTTTCTTGCAACCTGTGTCCTACCGGATTACACCGGCTTGTATGCCAATGTGTTTTTCTGTGTGTTTGCCACCTTGTAAGATAAAACATGAAATGAGTTTATAGTAATTCATTTATGTGGCGAATCTGGTCACCAATACCGTTTAACCTCAAATAGGTGTTAAACCTTAGCTAACCAAATCTAGGTACACATGAGATATCGGTATTCGGTGTTAACGACCCAAACCTTGGGAACGTTCTAACCACGGCTATGCGTGAGTTAGTTGTGTATGGTTATTGTTTAGGTGTGTGAACCTCCCTTTGTTAACACGGTTGATACCGAATGGTGTGTGGATGTGATAGGTTCCATAAGGAGCTCTAACTACTTAACTATAAGTATGTGTGTACTAAGGGGGGTGAGGAGTCCGGTCATGTTCCGGCCACGCGTGTGATGGACGGGAGTCGATGTCATACCCGGTTCGACTCTCTTGGTGTATGTTAGGTTGTTTACTCATTGGGTTTCCAATCTTCCCTTTAGCTTAGCCAAAGCTATGTTACTGACCCACGTCGGTTTTCTGGGGCATACAATGGTTGTTCGGTGTGCTTGGTTTACTGTACCCAACGCACCTTAGTGTTAAGTTATCTGTTCATTTAAAGAAACGGTAGCAAGTTATGGAACGAGCTTATCATGAGTTTGGCAACATTCTCTAGGCTCTAAATGAACTAATTATGGTTGGGTTGGTTCCTTAAGAGAACCGTACCCGTTGTATTATGTGTTATGGATGTATTGCAATTCCTATTCGGTGTGAAGTTATATGTGGTAAATTGTGGATATGTGGATTATGGTTATGAATTCAGGTTTATAATAAGAAGCGTTTAAGGATAACCCGATTAATGGGTAAATGTCGTCTGTTAAGGAAGTAACTCCATTAAGAGGAGAGTCACTCTAGGGTTAAAGGAAACAATGTTGATTTGTTATGTGTGGATGTGTGGATGTTGGGTGTTTGTTAAGCCCTATAGCTGGGCGTATGCATGTGTTGTGTGTTTATGGTTTACATGCAGGATTTAAATATAATCAACAGCATGCTAAGACGACAATTAGTTGTGCGTGGCCCGGTAGTATGCGGGCTGCGGGATTACCATACCAGCAAAGGTGCTGACCCCCTTGGGGGCCACCCTTTTCTCCTTTTTCTATTTCAGGTACAAGGAGCTGGAAGCCGTTCGAGAGTAGGACGGGGTAGATGTTTGTACATTGGTAGCCCTTTAATGGTGTATGTATTATAGGTGTAGTAAGACCGAATTTGTTATCGGCATTGGTTAATGAATACTCGGTACAGTGGGGGATGTATATGTAAATAATTGTTGGAAATGGAATCAAGATTGTATGGTGTAGTTGCTCGGGGATCTAGTCCATCAGACCGATATAATATGTATGTATTAGCCTTGTTAGCCACGTGGGTGGTTAACGGCGTGTAACACCAACGGATTAAGTAATGTGATGGTTTATGTTTCCGCTGCAGATGGTTATAAGTGCGACGTTGTGGATGGGGTGTTACAAAAAGTGGTATCAGAGCGAAGTATCGCTCTGATGACTGAATTACCGAGCTTAGGAAGTACCGAGTTAAGATTTTAGTACTTTGGGTTAAGGGTTGAGTGATAGCGTGAGAGATACGCTAGTTAGGAAATACCAGTGTACTGGAACCTTATATCCATCCCGCCCTCCACAACCCCTATTTATGACTTGGGAAGGAACGCCAGAGAGATGAAAGCCCTCTCTTACCCGGGAAGACCCGGTCTGGCTGTTATTAACTATCTTGTAAGTATGGGGAACCTGTCATACGGTAGACTGAAAATTAGAAATCCCGGAGACGGTTCCCAGGTGAACAACTGTAACCGCACTTGATAGCAAAGAATGGAGAATCTGGTGTAAGGAGAATGAAATTTCCAGCAACCTGGGTCGACGTGTCGAGCAGTCGAAAACTACCAGCTTGCAACAGGCAAGAAGTGAAATAATAAAACCCGAGACGAGAGTCTACGGGATGGCAAACGTTAGGTAATGGACTAGCACGGTATACCAACCGACAAAGGAACTACAACGTAGTACCCAAACAAGAGACAAGTCTCAGTAACCACGACAAATGCGTGGAATGGGCTACGAAGAGAATAATAATAAGTAAAAAGGGGTCTCCCAGAATGGGAAACACCCTAGTTAATGTTTATTAGAGGGGACAATGAGAAGTTGTGCAGGAGATTAGTTACCAATTAGAGTATCCAAGTAAGGGCCCATGAGACCACTGAATACGGTGCAGACAAAAACAGTACCGCAGCCGGTACATGTTGACCGACAGCCAGTTAACAGGGCGCACTTGCCGTGGCAAGTGCAGCTATAACAGGGCTGTTCAAAAAAAAATGACAACTACAAACTACTTAGTAAAGTACCCAGAAATTTAATGTGATCATCGTAACCGTGGAAGGGCTTAACAGCCTAACTTTTGTAAATGGGAATATATCAGTCAGCAAGAAGCTAGACTTGGTTAAGGCAAGAAGGTGTTGTGAAACCAGGAGAATTTTTCTTTCAAACCAGTTTACCTTTGAATAACCGGACGAAAACCGGTGAAACCGAGGGTACCAACCCGACGGTATGGATGGAGTTCAGAATAATATAACGATGGATAAACCTTCCCTGGAATGAGTTCGGGAAGCACGGAATGTATATTGTCAGAGGACAATATAAGGGAGTTGACAACAGAATACTTCACCTAGGCGTGTGACGGACACTACGAGTGTACCAACTGTGTTGTGGGACGACCGCACTCCGATAGGAGCATATGGGCCTGACAGACCTACTTATGGGTTAGTCGGGTAAGTAGTAATGTATCAGTATGATACCCCATATATGTATACGAGAAGAGTCCGAAACACGGGAAGTAGTAGACTCCATACTACGGTCAGCAGTAAAAGTCAAGTAAGAACTAAGGATTACCACGAATGGTTGAAGTAAAGGAACCCAGTTGAGAAGACTAAAGGAGTTGGTAAATACGTCCAAGAGAATGTGTAGAGTCAAGAAGTGCGAAGAGCACGGATGGTTATACAAAGACATCACGTATGTCTTAGGAAGTTGAAGGAATGAGACATGGTAGCTGGAACGAATACCCAGCTAAGGAAGTAAGAAGGCATAGTCTACTGAATGTACTCATAAGTGAAAGTTAAATGTAATGACAAACCTTAGCAACACCCAGGAGTAATCCTTGAAGGGTGTTTGGGATCAAACATTGTTGGATGGGGCAACGTAACAGAAACGTAAGAAGGGAACCCACTTAACAGTAGGACCCTAAGTTGCCAAAGAGACAACTTGGAAGGAATCGAGATGTGACGACCTTGTTAAACCATGTAATGTCGTACAGAAAGGTAAATGTGTGGTAATAGCCTTTAGTGAGCAGAGCTCGAGGCAGTGGCTTATAAGCCACAAGCGAGATAGGTCATGTAATTGAATCAATTATAGAAGTTTATGTTGTACAGGAAAATAAAGCGGAGAACGAACCACTGCTTAAAGAGTGGGGATACCTCTAGATATGGTGAAACCGCGAGAGCGGTAGTTGTGTGGATCAAGTTTAGGAAATATGTGGAGGATGAACCATGTTGTTATTACCCCAGGATGATTTGAATAAAATAATACGAAAGAAAGTGTTTGTAACAGTGGTGTAGACAGGAAGAGTACTAAGTCTGGTAGCAACCACCATAGGTGTGTGATGTTAAATGTGTAGCGAACAACGCTTAGGAAAATAAAGGCTCGAGAAATAGTGTATGCAGAAATCAGCCAAACGGGTGGCCGAATATAATAACGGATGCAGTGTAAGTTGATGTTATATAATGAAAGAGGATACGGTGTGTACTAAGCGACCGTTGTATAAATATTATTAAGGGATGGTATAACAATTAAGCAGAGTTGAGAGTTAAACCCAGTGGAGATACAACAGTAAGTTATAACGAATAAGCTGGACAGTAAGCCAGTAGCCGGTATTATGAGATAAGAATCTCAGTAAAACACAGTGTGAATTCCTATTGCAATCGCATAAGGGATTTACTGCCAAGAGTTACGCCCTGCACTCTGTATGACTGAGTGTTTTGGTATTGCGTTTGCGCAATAACGATCGAGGCATATGAAATGCAAGGTCATATCAATGAAATGATACAGGTGCAGAATTAAATGTGGAAGTAGGACTGGCAATAAGTGACTACAGTAGCACTAAATATCAAATATCGGTATGAAATATACCTCAGCTGTAGGAAATAACTGAGAGAGCACTACACAACAGGTGGTAGCTCAACCTCAACCGACAGTAAGTCGAAAGGAGTTGAGGCAATCTTTGTGAAATACATAGCAGTATACACTGTAAATTGTCATGGAGGTAGATGAAAGGTTTATAACTCACCGAATTCGCTCACGGTAAGAGATACCACGTGTCGGTTGAGAAACCATGGTTACCAAGATAAGGGTAATACATAGGAGGTGTACAGTACAGTAACAGAAAAGAGTGGGGAAAACTAGCTCTATGAGTACGAGAGTTGTGCAACAGGGGCCAGCGAGCCCATGCATCGAATATGAATAAGTGGCTAGTAATCAATGCCTAGAAGCCTTATAGGCCAGGATCGAAACCGGTAATGAGTTAGATAAACTCTAATGAGAATCCTTGGTTAGGAACTAAACCGCTAATATGGTCAAGATCCTTTAACGGACCGCGTGGAAGTTAAAACACTCCACGACGGTAGAACATTTTTAACACTATGTTCAGTGGTTGATTACGTGGGCGTAATCTCTTTTAAGGGGGGTAGAGCGTAAAACCGCTTAGTGTGTTTTACCGTACAGGTGTACGTGAACCATGTTGTGCATAGCACAAAAATAAATTGTTATGATGGTTGGCATGATTAATAATTTGTTATGATGGTTGGTTTGGTTAAATGGTGGTAATTGCGCACAGAAGATGCGAAATACTATTGTGGTAGGTGTGACTACCTTGGTAATGGTTGTGGGTAAGTACAAGTACTAAGGAGTAAATAAACTCCTGGGGAACTAAACCCCAATGGTGTGTGTTCGCATAATACCGAATGTATCACGATGTATTGTATTTTGATCAAAAACATATATATATATAGTGTGGTGATTTACGAAGGGTATGAAACTGACATGGAACTTAGTAAGAATTAGATTCCCTAGGTAACTTGATTAAAAGAGAATGGAGGTAATTGATAGACTAAGTTCTATCCCTGGGAGATGTAATGATTATGACTAGAAGGATCAAAAGATAGAAAGTGGAATATGCTTGAATTAATTGTTGGTTGAAAATGAAGTGGGAGGTGGAACTTGATTTGCATGCGATCAAGGGAAGCCGAACACAAATTGGGGTGGAAGGATAGTTCAACACTGATGCTGATCACATCAGGGTTGGATGACTCTTGAAGCTCCCTATAAGTGGTCACAAATAACACCATTAAGAAAGGATGCAAGGAGCATAAGTTGGACTTGGAGTTGTATTGAGTTTTCAAAGAATTTTAAATTGGTGGTTTCAGTCTTCATTGGTATTTCCAGAACAGTGGATTGATATTTTGAATAGAGGATTCTCTTGTTTACTTAACCTGGTAAAGAATATTTTTGTAGTACTTGCTCACGAGCTGAGGACGTATGAGCCTTGTCTTCGGACCGGTGACATGAGAAGTACATATGTTAAAAATTAAGTGAATGTTTTGATCTCCCAAAGGAACGGGGACCAGCAGGTGTCCATCGCGACCGGGTTCTGCGGGGATCACAGTGTATATGTACTCAACGTGGGACTCGAGCCCATGAAGAGATGGAAAAGGTATTTCTATTTGTTATACGTTCTAAGGCATGTTGTGTGGTATGTGTAATAAATGTTACTTTGACCATGAGTCTTGATGTGGTTCAGTTCTGAATTGATTATGTTACTTGGGCCTATGAGTCCAAAGGTGGTTATGTTGCCCAGACCTGAGAGTCTAAGGGTTGTTATGTGAGTACAATACTATTAAGGTACCCGGACCATTGAGTCCGAGGTAATCATGTGAGAATGATATGTTATGGATGGATGTGTATGTGAACCCGGACCTTCAAGTCCGAGGTTGTGGTGTAAGGTGTGTTGGTTATGGAAGTGTTTTATTATAAGTAATTCCCGTATTCTAAACCAATGATAGTGGGAAGTGTGAACTTCGGGGACGAAGTTCTTTTAAGGGGGGTAGACTGAACACCCCAAACCTTAATAGGCTGTTTAAATATTAAATTATAATTTATTAAGACTAAAAAGGAGTCTTAGAAACATTAGTAAACAATTTAATGAATAGTAAATACAGTTAATTGCCTAAAAGGCAATAAAGGGCGAAATATGCTCTAAGCTTGGGATAACCTTGGTTAAGACGTAATAAACTTACCAAGACCTTATATGTATATTAATGAATTTATTAAATCAGTTACCAAAGAAAACCGAGCTTGAAAACAAGTTAAAATACAAAATGTGCTTTGAGGAGCCTTAAAAGCACGTTTTTGAGTAACTGTCGTGTAAATGAGTTTTAAATGGCTAAATGTCCATTATTACTCTTTAATTAATATGTGTACTATTTAGTATCACATTTGGAAGTTTAAATTAATAAGAAATAAATATTTCACTTCTACGTGTTTTGTTATAGTGAATAGTGACTAAAATAAGCTAGTTTGTAACATATATTAACATATGTAATTTAAGTGAGCAATAAAGGCTAAATAACCCCTTTTATTTAATATGGGTCGGTTAGCATGTGGTGAGTCACACCCTTGCTAATTGATTGAGCAAATAAGTGAGTATTCTAAAAAGCACTATTTGCTTTACGTGAGAAATATCCTTAAAAAGCAACTACCATCAATCATTCTCTTAATCTCTTCATTCTTCCTTATTATCTCACGTAGCCATCTCCTTCCTTTTCTCTCTTTCACGATCGAACAGCACCAGCACAAACATGCAACTTCAAAATCTTGTAACTTCTTGCTCACTTGTCCAAATCTAAAACCGAGACCACCGATCTCTTAGTTTCTTCAAGCTCTTCGACGTAGTCCTTTCAAATCTTCAAGAGCTCCACTTTGGTGCCAAGAGGAATCTCCATGGAAGGAGCTTGAGTCCATCCTTTCACGTATTATTCTTCTCCTTTGCTTCAAGGTATGAGAACTCAAAGAAAAATGGTGTTTCCTCCAGGTTTTATGTTAACCAAAGGTAGCTTAAATTCCTTTGGAAAATGAACGTACGTTGTGTATTCAAACTACCTAAAGAGCCAATGGTTATGACATAGAAAAATGTTCTCAAAGACTAGTAAAAAACATACGAACTGCTGTTTGTATTTGCAGGTGAAAGGCAAATATATTGTGGGAAATTCAGTGTTTAAGATTTATGCATTTTAAGAGCCTAAGAGCTATGCAAATTTAAGTTTGTGCACTATGTTGTTATGTGGTGTATATTTGGTGAAGTTTTGAGTATAAGAGTGTACTGGGAAGTTTATACAAGTGATGGGTGTAAATAACTTACGCAGCAGGCGATGAAAAATGCGAGTACGTTGGTTCAGTAGTTTCGGTCCGGGACTTAGGGTCTGGATGACCTCCCGGACCATATATCAAAATTAAGTCGAGTGTTGTACGTGGTCGTAGGTCCGGACTTAAGCCTTATGTAAGGGCCCGGACCAACCCCCTAAAATAATACCGTGAGTTTTCTGGCTTTAGGTCCGGGACTTGGCCCTTGTACAAGGACCCGACCAACCTGTCAAAATTACCGAGGGATTTTTGTTTAGAATGGTCCGGGACTTAGGACTTGGGTGAAGTCCCGGACCACCCCAATAAAAGAGATCGAGAGGTTTGCTAAGTACAGGTCCGGGACCTAAGTTAGGGAGCAAGTCCCGGACCACTATAAAACTTGGTTCCTAGGTTGATAAACGATGTCTAATGATGGGTATAAGTTTGTAATGATGTTATAAGGATGTTAAGGACATGTTAGGTGAGTTGTAATGACAATTTGGAGGGTGAAAAGTTAAGGTAAAATGGGAGAGTAAAACAAGTTAAAAATGTAAAGATATTTAACTAGCTAACGGAGCTAACTATAGTCGTTCGACGTTACACAAACATGTTACCCCAATGTTAATGAAGGTAACTTTAATGTACCAGTTGTTCGAGAATTGTTCGAGGAACCTAAATGGACATGGTAGAGTGGACTCCGGCGACAGGTATGGTTTTCTTGCAACCTGTGTCCTACCGGATTACACCGGCTTGTATGCCAATGTGTTTTTCTGTGTGTTTGCCACCTTGTAAGATAAAACATGAAATGAGTTTATAGTAATTCATTTATGTGGCGAATCTGGTCACCAATACCGTTTAACCTCAGATAGGTGTTAAACCTTAGCTAACCAAATCTAGGTACACATGAGATATCGGTATTCGGTGTTAACGACCCAAACCTTGGGAACGTTCTAACCACGGCTATGCGTGAGTTAGTTGTGTATGGTTATTGTTTACAGGTGTGTGAACCTCCCTTGCGTGTTTAACACGGTTTTGATACCGTATGGTGTGTGGATGTGATAGGTTCCATAAAGGAGCTCTAACTACTTAACTATAAGTATGTGTGTACTAACGGGGGGTGAGGAGTCCGGTCATGTTCCGGCCACGCGTGTGATGGACGGGAGTCGATGTCATACCCGGTTCGACTCTCTTGGTGTATGTTAGGTTGTTTACTCATTGGGTTTCCAATCTTCCCTTTAGCTTAGCCAAAGCTATGTTACTGACCCACGTCGGTTTTCTGGGGCATACAATGGTTGTTCGGTGTGCTTGGTTTACTGTACCCAACGCACCTTAGTGTTAAGTTATCTGTTCATTTAAAGAAACGGTAGCAAGTTATGGAACGAGCTTATCATGAGTTTGGCAACATTCTCTAGACTCTAAAATGAACTAATTATGGTTGGGTTGGTTCCTTAAGAGAACCGTACCCGTTGTATTATGTGATATGGATGTATTGCAATTCCTATTCGGTGAAAAGTTATATGTGGTAAATTGTGGATATGTGGATTATGGTTATGAATTCAGGCTTATAATAAGAAGCGTTTAAGGATAACCCGATTAATGGGTAAATGTCGTCTGTTGAGGAAGTAACTCCATTAAGAGGAGAGTCACTCTAGGGTTAAAGGAAACAATGTTGATTTGTTATGTGTGGATGTGTGGACGTGTTGGGTGTTTGTTAAGCCCTATAGCTGGGCGTGTGCATTGTGTTGTGTGTTTATGGTTTACATGCAGGATTTAAATATAATCAACAGCATGCTAAGACGACAATTAGTTGTGCGTGGCCCGGTAGTATGCGGGCTGCGGGATTACCATACCAGCAAAGGTGCTGACCCCCTTGGGGGCCACCCTTTTCTCCTTTTTCTATTTCAGGTACAAGAAGCTGGAAGCCGTTCGAGAGTAGGACGGGGTAGATGTTTGTACATTGGTAGCCCTTTAATGGTGTATGTATTATAGGTGTAGTAAGACCGAATTTGTTATCGGCATTGGTTAATGAATACTCGGTACAGTGGGGGATGTATATGTAAATAATTGTTGGAAATGGAATCAAGATTGTATGGTGTAGTTGCTCGGGGATCTAGTCCATCAGACCGATATAATATGTATGTATTAGCCTTGTTAGCCACGTGGGTGGTTAACGGCGTGTAACACCAACGGATTAAGTAAGGTGATGGTTTATGTTTCCGCTGCAGATGGTTATTAAGTGTGACGTTGTGGATGGGGTGTTACATAAGCTGATGTTATACAGGGAGTAAGAGCACGGTGCGCAACAAGCGACCGTTGTATAAATGTTGTTAAACGATAATGTAACAGATAAGACCAGTTATGAGTTAAACTCAGTGGAGATGCAAGATAAGTGATGTTAAACAAACTGGGCAATAAGCCAGTGGTAGGTACTATGTGATGAGGAACTCAGTGTGAATTCCATGGCGAATCGCATAAGAGATTTACTGTCAAGAGTTTACACCTCTGCACTCTGTATGACTGAGTGTTTTGGTATTGCACTTGTGCAGTAATGATCGAATGAGATAGCTAGGAATTGGAAACATGTTAATTGTGGAGCAATAATGTTATAATGGCCGATGCATAGGAAATGCAAGGCCGCACCAATAAAAAAAGTACTTGTACAGTAAGTGACATGATTAACAGTAAGTGACTACAGTAGCACTAACTGCCAAATAACGGTATGGAATATACCCCAAATGTTGTAAATAGCTGAGAGAGCACTACACACTAGGTAGTAGCTCAATCTCAACCGACAATAAGCCGGAAGGGAACAAGTCAATCATTGTGAAATACATAGCTGTATACACAGTAAATTGTTATGGAAGTGGATAGAAAGTTTATAACTCACCGAATTCGCTAACGGTAAAAGATACCACACATCGGTTGAGAAACCATTATTACCAAGATAAAGGTGATATTGGGGGTGTACAATACAGTAAGAATGACAAATGGGGCTACTAAGCCCTACAGTTGTCAGAGTTTCGCAGCAAAAACTAGTGAGCCAGTGATTCAAGTGTTGAATGTACATGGTGAACATGAATGAATGGCTAATTATTAACCCCTAGAAGCCTAACAGGCCAGAATCGAAACCAACTAAGAGTTTAAAAACTCCAATGAGAATTCTTGGTTTAGGAACTAAACCGCCAATATGGTTAAGATCCTCTAATCAGAATCCATTGTGTAATGGACCGCGTGGAAGTTAAGATACTTCACGACGGCAAAACATTTTAAGCTAATGTTTAGTGATTGATTACGTGGGCGTAATCCCTTTTAAGGGGGGTAGAGCGCAAAACCACTTAGTGCATATTATCGTACAAGTGTACGTGATTTATGTTGTGCATAGTTATTGTTTGGATGATTGGTGTGTGTTACGTAAACATACGCATTCATTCATGGTTTAATTGTGGTAATTGCGCACAGAGGATGCGAATACCATTGTGATAAGTGTGTGTATTTGTTAACAATTGTGTGTGATAGTACAAATGTGGGAGTAGAGAAACTCCCGGGGAACAAAGCCCCGACAGTGTATAAATGTGAAACGGTGTGTTGTGTTTTGATAAAATATATGTGTATATATACTATATAGTGATTCATAAAAGGGTATGAGACCAATATAAAACCTAATGAGAATAAGATTCCATAGGCAACAGGATTAAAGTGTATGGGAATAACTGATAGACAAAGTTCTATCCTTGGAGATGTATGATCATGATTGAATGATTTAAAAGATAGAAAATTGGAAATGAGTGATTTACTTGATGCTTGAAAATGAAGTGGGAGGTGGAACTTGATTTGCATGCGATCAAGGGAAGCCGAACACAAATTGGGGTGGAAGGATAGTTCAACACTGATGCTGATCACATCAGGGTTGGATGACTCTGAAACTCCCTATAAGTGGTCACAAATAACCACGCTAATAAAAAAGCAAAGAGCTTAAGTTGGACTTGGAGTTGTGTGTGTTTTCAAAAGGATTTTCAGTTGGTATTTATAAAACGTTGATAGATACTTTACATAATTAAAGTTCTCTTACTTAACCTCACAAGGAAATTTTAAATTTAAGTGATTGTTTTGATCTCCCAAAGGCACGGGGACGGAAGGTGTCCATCGCGACCGGGTTCTGCGGGATCACAGTGTATACCAAAGATATTTTGATTGCAATACATGCTATGACATTGTTTGGTATGTGTGATAAATGTTATTTTGACTTTGATCTCCTAAAGTGTATGCTATCAAGACCTATGAGTCTAAATGTATTGTGTTACATAGACCTATGTGTCTAAAGGTTGTTATGTTACCCAAGACCAGTGAGTCAAAGGGGTTGTTATGTATGTGTAAATGTTGTTAAGATACCCGGACCATTGAGTCCGAGGTTATCATGTGAATATGTTATGTTATGTATGGATGTGAATGTGTTGCCCGGACCATTAAGTCCGAGGTTGTGATGTAAAGTGTATTTGGTTATGGAAGTTTTACCTCTATAAGTAATCCCCGTATTCTAATCCAAGATGTGAGGGAAGTGTAAACTTCGAGGACGAAGTTCTTTTAAGGGGGGTAGATTGAAATACCCCAAACCTTGATATGTGGTTTAAATAAAAACTATGTTATATAAAGGCTAAAAGTGCCTTAGAAACGTTAGTGTACAACTTAAACCATAGTAAAACACAATAAAGCACTAAGACACAGTTTGAGCAAAAACATGCTCTAAGCTATGAGTGAACTTGGTTAGGACCCAAAGAGCCTACCAAGACTTGATAACATTTAATTATGATTTGATAGGGCTAAATAAGTCCTTAGGAAACTTTGGTGGACAGTTAAACCAAATAAAACACAAGAGAATACCTTAAAGTCAATATGAGCAAAAATGTGCTCTAAGCTTGGGATAAATGTGTATAAGACCTAATGGTCATACCTATACTTTATAAATATGTTAATGAACATATTAAATCAATTACCAAAGAAAACCAAGCTTGAAAACAAGTTAAAACACAAAATGTGCTTTAAGGAGTCTTAAAGCACGTTTTTGAAAAATTGTCTTGTAAATGAGTTTTGAATGGCTAAATGTCCATCATTACTCTTTAATTAACATGTGTACTATATAGTATCACATTTGGAAGTCTATATCAATGGGAAATCAAAAATTTCACAACAATGTGCCTTGTTTTTGTGAATAGTGATTTTTATAAGCTATTTGTAACATATGTTATTATAAGTGAGACAATTGATTAATAAAGTCTAAAATACCCCTAGGTACTATTGGGGGCCGGTTTTTAAGGTGTGGTGACTCACCACCCTTGTTAACATGCTAAGGAAATAAAGAATGACTAACTTAAGTACTATTTGCTTTTTAAGTACAAATATCTTCCAAAAAGCAAAACTTATCTCATTCTCTCATTTCCTTCTTCATTTCCTACGTATCCAAGCTCTCTTCTACCTCTCTTCTCTCTGTTCTCACGTTCATACAGCACCACCACCATGGAAGTCCACCTTTGAACCCTTGTAAAACCTAGCTCACTTAACCAAATCAAAAACAAACACCACCATTCTCTTCCTCTCATCAAGCCTTCATTCCTATCTTCTCAAAATTTCAAGATCACCATTTCGGTGCCATGGAGTTCCACCATTGATGGAGCTTGAGCTTGTCTTTCCACATATTATTGATCTCCTTTGCTTCTAGGTAAGGAATCTCAAAGAAAAATCAAGTTTCCTCTCCTTTTAGTACATGGCCAAAAATTCACCTCACCATGGTGTCTTTACCTTGCTTGTTTTAGCTTCATTTGAATCTTCCAAGGGCTAGGAGGAGTCCTCTCTTGATACTTATTCAAGTTCTCTTCCAATTCCAAGGTAAAACAATTACCTTAATGTGTTAAAACAATATGTGTAACTAGGGTTTACAATGAGATGAAGCATAATGCTTGAATACTCATTCTATTATTTGTACATTGTTTAGAAGTTGACAAACAACCAAACACCCCACCGGTTTTACAAGGAAACAAGAAAGAAGTTTGTGAGGAAAAGAGGTAAACAAGCTATCTCAATGTAGTTTAAATGCCTTAGGAAAATGAGCTTGATTTGCTTAATAAAATACCTAAGGAGCCAATGGCAAATGAGCTAGTAAAATGCTCTCAAGGAGTTTATTAAGGGCATATGTATTGTTGGGTGTATTTGCAGGTCAAAGGCATTACTTATGTGGGAAATTCAGTGTTTAAGGTTTATGCAATTTAAGGGCCTAAGAGCCATGTTATTTAAGGGCCTAAGTGCCAAGCAATTTAAGTAATGCACTATATTGTGATGTAGTGCTTAATGTGTGAAGTTTGTGTGTAAAAATGTTCTTGATGGATTTTAGGAGTTCTTGAATGAAATAAGGTAAAAACCTAAGTGTTTGGATGTGAGTATATACAAGGGAAGCTATGGCCAAATTTGGGAAAATGTATAAGGAGTTTAAGTGCTTAAATGAACTTGGGTGAACTAGGAATTGTTAGGAATGGATACATGCTTCATTAAGGAAGAAAACATGCATTAAGGTGTTCTAAGGTGCTACAAGGATTTAGGCATTATCTTGGAAGTTCTAGAAATCCAATGAGTATTTTTAGGATGTATTAAAAGTCTTGGAGAAGTTTGTTTAAGGTTTAGGTTATGATAATGTGCAAGGTGGGAATAATGTTTAGGTAAGGTTTTGAGAAAGGAACTTTGAGGAGTTGTGAAAAAGAAGGTTTGGTTAGTAAGAGAAGATGCTTGGGAGATGATGTTATGATGGTGAGGAAACACTTTGGTATAGAGGTTATTATGGGTGAAACACCACATAGGAAACCAAATGTAAATGTTACAAGTGTTATGAGATTTTGGGTGGAAATTGAGTAACAAGTCAAACATGGAACTAGGGTGTTTGAGATGATATTTTGGCATTAGAATATACCTAAGATCATTTGGGAAGTTTATACAATTAAAGGAGGTGGAGAACTAATGCAACAAGACATGGAAATGCAATTTGACAATTCTGTAGCTTTGGTCCGGGACCTAGGTCATGGGTAAAGTCCCGGACCAGGCATTAAAAAGGGCCGAGAGTCGAACAAGGTTTTGGTCCGGGACTTGGGGTGAGTACAAGGTCCCGGACCACCCTATTAAAACCGCCCGAGAGTTTTCTAATGTGTTGGTCCGGGACTTAAGGTAAGGACCAAGTCCCGGACCACTCTAAAAATGTTGTTTAAGGTTGGAAAATGATGTCTAATGATGGGGATTGATGGTTAATGATGTTATGAGGTTGTTAAGGACATGTTAGGTGAGTTTTAATGACAATTAAGTGGGTGGAAAGTTGTAATAAAATGTGAAAGTAAAACAAGTTAAAAAGTGAAGTTATGTAACTAAGTTAACGGGGAAAAATTATAAGCATTATACATTAAATAATCAAGCAACCCCGATGTTAATAAAAACACATGTAATGTTAACAGTTGTTCGAGAATTGCTCGAGGAACATAAGTGGACATGATAAGGTGGACCCCGGTGACAGGTATGGTTTTCTTGCAACCTGTGTCCTACCGGATTACACCGGCTTGTATGCCAATGTGTTTTTCTGTATGTTTGCCACGTTATGAGATAAATCATGAAACGAGTTTACAGTCGTTATTGTTATTGTATGTTTACGTGCCGATACCGGTAACCTCGAATGCGCTTGAAGGGCTAGTTGACCACTATTAGGTAAACGTAGAAGAACGGTATCCGGTGATAACGTTTCCGACCTAAGGAACGTTCTAACCACGGCTATGCGTGAGTTAGTTATGTAATGTTTGTGTGTGATGTTGGTGTATGAATGTATGACTCTCCCTTCCCTTGTGTGTGTCTAACAAGACTTAACCCAATGTTGTGATTGTTTAACTAAGTTCAATGATGAACTTCTGACAAGTGCTAACGGGGGGAGTGAGGAGTCCGGTCTGTTCCGGCCACGCGTGTGAGTATGGGGGTCGTTGTCATAGCAGGTTCGATCCTCTCCGTATGTTATGGTTGTTTTCCAATTTGGTTCCCAACCTTCCCTTTAGCTTAACCAAGGCTATTACTGACTCACGTCGGGCCACAGGGGCATACTATTGTTATGTTTGTTTCGGTGTGCTTGGATCACTATATCCGAGACACCTTGTGTTAAGTTAACCGTTCATTTAACGAGACGGTAACGAGTTATGTAACGAGCTTATCATGAGACTGGCAACATTCTCTAGGCTCACTAGTGTATTAGCAATGTTTGGGTCGGTTCCTAAGAGGACCATTCCCGTTATGTTATGTATCTTTGTTGTGATGCAATATCTATTGCTGGTGTTATGTTGTGCACGTGGAAACGTGCAAAGTGTTGTTAAGTGTTGTTATGTAGTGTATGTTATATGTTGTAAAATGTGGAGTATGTGGATCATGGATATGAGTCCCAGTTTGAGAAAAGAGGCGTTTAAGGATAACCCGATTTAAGGGTAAGTGTCGTCTGTTAAGGAAGTAGCTCCATTAGAGGAGGAACACTCTAGGGACATTGAATACCTTGAGTGACTTATTAAGTAAGGATATTATCCGCTTGTTGAGCCCGTTGAGGCGAAATGATTATGTGTTGTGTGTTTACAGTTGCATGCATGATTTAAAAATAATCAACCGCATGCTAAGACGACAATTAGTTGTGCGTGGCCCGGTAGCATGTGGGCTGCGGGATTACCATACCAGCAAGGTGCTGAGCCCCTTGGGGGCCACCCTTTCTCTTCCTTTCCTATTTCAGGTACGAAGTGCTAGAAGCCGTTAGAGAGTAGGATGGGTAGTCGTTGTACATGGGTAATCATTTAAGTGTATGCATACAGTAGGTGTAGTAAGACCGAAATTGTTGTCGGCATCAGTTTATAAATACTCGGTATAGTTGGAAGGTGTATGTTGTTGTTGTGTTAATGGAAAGGGATAGTAATGTGTAGATACTCGGGAATTTAGCCCATCAGACCGGTACAATGTGTATGTATTAGCCTTGTTAGCCACGTGGGTGGCTAACGGCGTGTAACACAAACGAGTTAAGTAATGTGATGAGGTTGTTTTTCCGCTACAGTTTATTGTAAGTGTGTTAATGTTGGATGGGGTGTTACAGGTTCTCCACCAAATATCAACGTGTTTCCTGACTTTTAAAACAATCTTGTTTGCCCTATTCATCCTTTTCTGATCTCCGTATATAAACTCATCCTCATCTCCTATGGAGAATGATACAGCTGGTATCCTAATCCTTACCCATACACATCATAAATAGTTTAAGTTTTGATCCACTCCCATCTCCTGGAATATAAAATCCTCCAAGGTCTATTCCCAAGTTCTACACTCATTTATAATAGTTAAGTATTTCTTGAGTAGGCTCATGCCGGGTCAAGGTACTTGGCATTATGCCTCTGGATATTTCAGACCTTCGCTCATAGGCTCAGGTGACCTCGGTCTCATAGGTAAGGAACAAATGTCGAAGTATCCTATTAGGTGAGAGGTTACCTAAGTTAGGTCTCTCTATATTTTTGATACTTACTAGCACATACAAGTCTCATCGACTGATAATTGTAAACACACATTTATGCATTATGCATTTAATTTAAGTTCTAGGCTTACCGGTTTTGCGCTGAGCGCTAGCTTCAGCGCCTGAAGTTCCCACTGTGTACAGGGTATTTCTCCATGGAACTATCTCCTTTCCCCACCGACTCCCAGATGAGGATGGCTGTCCTGCCGGTCCTCTAGTATAGGTGTTGTTCTGCGGCGCTTGACCTTCTCTGGGTCCGCCCGTTTCGATAGCTGATGTTCTCTGTGAACCTCTAGATCCCTTGTATACTCGGCTCCCTGGATTGGAAAAGCATTCATACTCTCTGTGACCTTCCTTTTTGCAATAGCGGCACTCCACCTTCCTTCCTGCGCAGTCCACGCCTGGGTGATCATTTCCACAGCGTTTACAGTAATAGTGACGTCGGGTTGGCTTATTGCCTCTAGGTGGCGCTGTTCTCAGTGGCTGAGCATCAATAGCTGGGCCGGTCAGACGAGGGACCTGCTCCTTCGTCTTCTGACCATGGAAATTCTTCCGCCCCTTCTTCCTTTCAAAGAATTTCTTCCCCTTCTTGCAGTAACCGCCAGAGGTTGCTCCATCATCATCTCCTTCAATACTCTTTCTCTTCTTTCTTTCTATGCCTCCTCCCCTAAACTTTTGAATCTTCACAGTGTCGGAGTAGTCGACTCCTGGTATGTAGTCTAACAAACTGGTGAACCGTGCGTAGTATTGGTCAACTGTTTGACTCCCTTGATCAAGGTCTCGATCTCCTGCCTTTTCTCTACTTTAGGTGTTCAGGGTAGTACTTCTCCCGCAACACTTCTACAAACGCTGTCCATCCAAAGACCGATGTAGCTCTACGGTGGCCCTTCACAGACTGCCACCAAACGTCGGTTGCGTCCTTCAGGTTGTATGCGGCGATGTCGACCTTCTGGTATTCTGGAACTCTGACAGCCTTGAACGCCTTCTGGTGCTCTGTAATGAACCTCTCCAGTGCGGCGGGGTCCGGTTCCCCTGAATAAGTTGGTACTCTCGCGTCTGCAACGCTCTTCAACCAGTTGGTTTCCCTGGGCTGCAGCGGATGGGGTATGGCTCCCGTAAGTTGAGCTCCTAGCTGCTGCGCGAAGTCTGCCATGGCCGCTGCTAGGCCTGGTACTGCTGGAACATCTGCCGATGTCTCGCCACCGCGTCCACTTCTGTCTCCATGTGGTCTTTCGCTTGTCGACATCTAAGATAGTATATTATTATTTCTACTCAGTTTGCTACACCGTCATACACAATCACAAACATGTAAGTAAGCTAACTACTAGCAATAAAGATATCCCTAGGTTTTTCTTTCTAGGTCACGAATCCTCACACACATTTCTCGTTTCCCAATATTCATATGCTCATTGTCCTAGACTCAGTATCTTTCATCAGAGCGGTACTCCGCTCTGATACCACTTTTGTAACACCCCTAATCTTAAACCTGTAACAACGTCGCATGTCGTAGCATAATAAATAATAATTCGCAGAGGAAAATAATAATATCTACCTTGGTGTTACACGCCGTTACTCACCTTGTGAGTAACAAGGCATCCTCACTCTTCCAACATTACAACTCCTCACGCTGTGATGAACAGATACTGAGCACTCTAATTATTACAACCCAAATCCAACTGAATGAGCAACTAATGAAAACAACAATCTCCTTAATACATTACATAATTAAAACCAATAGCGTTTGTTGAAAACACAACAGCTACCCCCTTGTCCCGTACTCCGGCTTGAGACTTCTTCAATAACCTGGAATGTTTGGCCCATTGAAGGGCTCAGCAATCGAAATGCTGGTATGCTAAATGTAGTCTTAAATCATCAAGATTCCTTAAGTCGTTTTAGTCATCTTGATATTAGATTCTTTACATGAAATACCGGTCTACAATAATAATAGTAATAACTGTAAACATTAAAATCACATAACAAATCACCTGTAATCATCAGTGTACAATAGTACACAACACCAATAGTCACACATTAATAATTCATAGCAATAACCAATAACCACACATTAATAATCCATAATAATCACCAAACAAGATACGTGTATTAAACTGTACTTGTTAGTTAGCCTTTTTGTCAGTGACATATTAACCAAACCTTGAGTTAAGACTATAACAGTTGACCATCAGTTAGGTTCAATAATACCTAAAGGTCAGTTAGTCTTGTTCCAGTTTAGATGTATAAAACTTCCAGTCATAAGACGTTCGCGTAAAACAAAACGCAGTGGTGTTGAGCAATATAGCATACAATATCATATACATAAAATCACAGATATCGCTCTTAAACAATTAACACATAACGTCTGGACCTTAGGATAATCCTTAGGACATTCAGACCACACAATTAACATACCGTTCACCGTGATAACAGCTAGCTTGACAATTCACGCTTTAACAGTTCTTCCCCGTATGTTGTATATAAAACATGCAATACTGGGTAAAATTAATATAACTATCCACTAATTATTACAGTACTGTTACTGTTGCATTTATACTCGTTGTAATAACAACTCTGTATGTTCTTTATTTCCCCCTGTTATTTAACAGTGGATCTAGATTGTTCATTAGTTCATTTTTTATGTGATCTCCACATGTGATAATGAATTCCAATTTAAGATATACCTTTATCTCATCAATTATATATCCACACTTATTTCTCTTATTCCATATATGTAACACCCCGTCCAAGCCAATCGTGGTTATCGTAGAACTTACACTTAATCAAGAACGTCGCAGCGGATTTAACAAAAAACACCGGGACCTTGCCACGGTCTGATCATTAGAAAATACCGACCTTACCAATTTACAATACTTAACCAAATACACAACCGACCCAAAACACCACCAACCAACCGAGTTTAAGTATCTAAGTCATAATCGTAATCTTACATCAGTTTAAATATAAACAGACGGGAGCACAAGCGCAACCCGTACTCAAATGAATAGACCCATCCTAAGTCTAACCACCCCCACTCTCAGGGTGACTCCTCAGCGGACGCTTACCTGCAAAATAAAAACAGCCCCAAAGGGTGGGTCAGCACGAATGCTGGTACGCCCTCTCATGGCCCCCAAGCTAACGGGGCGGCTACGACGACTAATTGTCGATAGCATGGAAATTGATTAGAAACACAATCATGATATGAAGTGCTATAAACAACAATCCACAATGAACAAGTAGTTCGCACACATTGAACGTCTTAAATGCGTTCCCTTAGTAAGTGAGTTAAATATTCAACTCCTCAAACTCATGCCACTTTTCCTTAGTCCAATTTAATTTTCCACAACCTTAGCTCTTAACTTAACCTCAGAATACAAACCGTTCTTTAGTTAGAGAATGGTTGTATCTTATCTTAATCTTAGGATTTAGGTGATCCTACCGCACCATCTTAATGCCACCTACCTTGGACAGGAGTCCAGTGTAGCTGAGCCGGCAACCGACCCTAGGCAACGAGTCCGAAGACAAGTCCTCAAGCGGAAGTCGGATCTGATTCAGATACCGACCCCCTTTTTCCTTAGCATGCATGACCGGAGTCAGTCCCGGGTTCCTCACTCCCCCCCTTAAGTTCCAATTAGTGAAAATCTTACAAACCATGTGTTAGTTAAACCTTAACGGGTATTAACCAACAAATGTTAATACTTAACTCCTTTTCTTAACTCAGTAAGTGCTAAACTTAGTTAGTAACAATCTCAAGTCTCGTGGGTTAGTGTAAAGAGAACACATTCACAACGAGAACATATATATATAACCGGTTGCATGCTTTATCTTGTCTTAGTCATAGCAAATAAACAGATAGCACACAAGCCGAGGGACACCTCGTTAGCAAGCAGGTCACAAGAAAGATTGTACCGTTCACCGTCGACTGCCGTTGTTTAACTTTCTTCGGGGGTCCCAATTCACAAACCTAAAACATTGATTCATTTTAGGCCGTTAGTTATTTGCACCTTTCTTAACTCACTTAATCCCTAAAGATTCCCATTCGATACCCTCTTAAGTCTTTACCACTTAACCACATAAACTTATCTTTAACTTAAGGTTTGTACTTAACCTAACTTAATCCCTTAGGTTCTTAGGTTCCTAATCATTGTTGTTGTCTACAATGGCATACCTTATTACCAACTAACATCTTTAGAATTTAAAATTTCTTTTTTTTTTGTTTTTGGCTCGACCGATCTTACCGACCGACCTTACCCAAGGTCGGTCCATTCCAGGACGTCTTACCGTTTGAAAATTTTACCCCAACCGACCTTGCAAGTCCGGTCCCCAAGGTCGGTCCATTCCCGAGAGTTTTCCCCGTGGAAATTTAAGCCCGACCCAACTTGTAAGTCCGGTCCCCAAGTTCGGTCGATTCCAGAGACCAATTCCCGTACAAAATTCTAGGCATGACCGACCTTCTAAGTCCGGTCCCAAGGTCGGTCCATTCCAGAGACTCAATCCGTACTCAAAATACAAGCCCGACCAAACTTGTAAGTCCGGTCCCCAAGTTCGGTCGATTCCAGAACTCTTTCCGGTAGTGTAAACTGAGCTCGACCGACCTTGCAGGTCCGGTCCTAAGGTCGGTCGGCTCCAGGACTTGTTTCTAAATTCCCATTTAACTCCAAACTTCTCCTCATATACCCTAGTATGTTCTAACCTAGTTTGGGCACTTCAAACACACTTTAAGCCCTCCACTAACCTCATTAAACCACTCACCAATATCCACCTTAGTCATTATGCATTTTCCTATAATAATGCCTACACTTGTAATGTTTTCACTAGGCTCCTAAGTGGTGGTTCATACCTATTATAACCACTATGCCAAAATGTTTCCTCACCACTATAACATCATCTCCCAAGCATCCTTCACCATCTAAAATTCCTTTATGTAGCTACTCAAAGTTCCTTCACAAGTTTACGCCTCCTTCTTCCAACACATTATTTCCTTCCTACTTGTTTACCAACATTTCCCTAAGTCCTAAATACACAAGCATATCCCAAGACATTCATTTGATTCCTAAATCCTCCATGATGATGCCTAAGTCATTCTAACTCTCAAGAACACTTTAAACTCACTCTTTTTCATCAAGGCAATCCCTAGAACTTCCTAGTATTACCTTAGTCATGAAATTTCCTTAGAACATCTTAAACACTAAGTTTCTCCATCAAATTTTGACATGGGTTCTCTAGTATATTTCTACACCTAAACACTTGGTTTTTCACCATCAAATAACCAAGATCACTCAAATTCTCAAAACATCATTTTAACACACAATCTACACCAAAACTACACCACATTATCATATAATGTTTAAACTTAAAATGCTTGGCACTTAGGCCCTTAAATGACAATAATCTTAACCACTGAATTTCCACATATATTGTCTTTGACCTGCGAATACACACAACAAGGCTCCCATTGAAATAAAATGCTTCTTGTAATTCATCTCAACATTGTTGACTATCTCATTTGTCATTTGCTCCTTAATCACAAGTTCTCAATATAATAGTATTCTTTCTCCTAAGTTTAATATCCCTTTTTCCATTGTAAACTCTAAACTAAACCTTTCTCTTATCCAAGTCCCATCCCTAATGCATTAAAACACCTTAAGGTAAGGAATTTACCTTGTTCTTTCACAAGCTTCACAAACTTTCCTCTTAGATTTTCCTTGAGCAATCTCGGTCACCAATATATTTCTCCTTGCCAATGTTCTAAACAATATCCAATGACTCTAATGAGCACTAAACAACACACTAACCTTAAGGAATAAAACCTAGGTTAAAAATGTGCTTTAAGGTATTAAATTGATTGTTTTACCTTGGTTTCTCAAGACAAGCTTGAATATGAATCAAGAAGGACCTCCTCTATCCTTTGGAGAGTAGAAAACAAGCTTGAACAAGGCATTAAAATGAAGCCCCATGAGTATGTATTTTCGGTCATGAAGAAGAAAAGTGATGGAAACCTAAATTTTCTTACATATTCTTTACCTTAAGAGAATGGAGAAGCCAATGGAGTCTCCAAGCTTGAGTTTCCTCCTCAAATGGTGGTTTGGCTTGGCACCAAAATGAAGCTCTTGAAGTTTTGGAAAGATAGAAAGGAAGAGCTTGAGCTAACTTAGAAGAATATGTGATTTGTTTTGGTTTTGGAGCTAAAATGAGTAAGTAGTAATCAAGAGAAGTGGAGCTTAGCATGGGGGATGTTCTTCATGTTGGAGAAGAAGAGAGGAGCAGCTCAAAATCGGTGGGAACAAGAGAGAATGAAGAGGTGAGGAGAGAGGTGAATAAAGGTGAGATATTTATGTTAAAAGCAAATAGTAAACTTACTTACTTTTGCTTTCTTCTTTACTTAGCTAGATAAGTGTGGTGAGTCACACTTAAAAACCGGCCCCCTTGGTCAAATGAGGTATATTGTGGTCTTTGTTGACCATTTAATTGACTTACTTTGACTAATGTCTTAAACTAGCACTATTTGGTTACTATTCACTAAACAAGGCACATAATTGTGAAATTTTTGATTTCCCATTGATTTAGACCTCCTAATGTTACTAAGTAGTACACATGTTAATTAAAGAGTAATGATGGGCATTTAGCCATTCAAAACCCATTTACAAGACAATTTTTCAAAAATGTGCTTTAAGGCTCCTTAAAGCACATTTTGTGTTTTAACTTGTTTTCAAGCTTGGTTTTCTTTGGTAATGGGTTTAAAATGACCATTAGGATACTACTAAGGTCTTAGCATGACATTTGGGAACTCACCCAAGTCTCTCCATGAAATACCCCAAACCTTGATATGTTGTTAAACATTTAAACTATGGTATGTAAAGGCTAAAAAGTGCCTTAGAAACATCAGTGAACAATTTAAACCACAGTAAATGCAATAAAGCACTAAGATACAGTTTGAGCAAAAAACATGCTCTAAGCTATGAGTGAACTTGGTTAGGACCCAAAGAGCCTACCAAGACTTAATAACATTTAATTACGATTTTATAAGGCTAATTAAGTCCTTAGGAAACCTTGGTAGACAATGAAACCAAACAAAACACAAATAAATACCTTAAAGTCAATAAGAGCAAAAATGTGCTCTAAGCTTGGGATAAATTTGTATAAGACCTAATGGTCATACCTACACCTTATAAATATGTTAATGAACATATTAAATCAATTACCAAAGAAAACCAAGCTTGAAAACAAGTTAAAACACAAAATGTGCTTTAAGGAGTCTTAAAGCACGTTTTTGAAAAATTATCTTGTAAATGAGTTTTGAATGGCTAAATGTCCATCATTACTCTTTAATTAACATGTGTACTATATAGTATCACATTTGGGTGGCTATATCAATGGGAAATCAAAAATTTCACTTCTATGTGCCTTGTTTTAGTGAATAGTAACTTTTATAAGCTAGTTTGTAACGTATGTTATTATAAGTAAGTTGATTGGTCAACAAAGACCAAAACACCCTTCTAACTAAATGGTGGCCGGTTTTTATCAAGGTGAGTCACCAACATGTAAAAGAAATCAATTTAGGAAAGGAAGGAAAAGTAAGTAAAGGAAGAAAGTTACTTTATAACATAAATATCTTCCAAAAAGCAAAACCTATCTTCATTTCTCCTTTCCTCCTTTACTTCACACGTCTTCAAGCTCCCTTCCTCCCTTTCATTTACGATTAGCTAAGTTCCACACAAGAACTCCATCTTTGAATGCTTGTAACTCCTAGCTCCATGGTCCAAATTTAATTTCAAGACCACCTTTCTTCTAGTTAGACCAAGCTCTACATTCCTACCTTTTCAAATCTTCAAGAACTCAATTTCGGTGCCAAGGAGATTCACCATTGATGGGGCTTGAGCTCACCTTTTCACATATTATTGTTCTCCTTGCTTCTAGGTAAGGAATCTCAAAGAAAAATCAAGTTTCCTCTCCTTTTAGTACATGGCCGAAAATTCACCTCACCATGGTGTCTTTACCTTGCTGTTTTAGCTTCATTTGAATCTTCCAAGGGCTTGGTGGAGTCCTCTCTTGATATATATTCAAGCTCTCTTTCCATTCCAAGGTAAAACAATCATTCTAATACCTTAAGATAATATATGTAAACCTAGGGTTTACAATGAGATGAAGCATAAAGCTTATATACTCATTTCAATGTTGGTATATTGTTTAGTAGTTGACAAGGAAAGAAATGCCTTACCGGTTTAAGAGGAAACAAGAAAGAAGTTTGAGTGGAAAAGAGGTAAATATGCTATCTCAATGTGGTATAATGCCTTAGGAGAAATGAGCTTATAATGCTTGCTAAACCTACCTAAAGAGCAAATGGTGAATGACTTAGTAAGGTGTTCTCAAGGAGACTAGTAAAGGAACATATGTCTTGGTGTGTGTAATTGCAGGTCAAAGGCTTATATATTGTGGAAATTCAGTGTTTAAGGTTTATGCAATTTAAGGGCCTAAGTGCCAAGCAATTTAAGTTAAGCACTATATTGTGATGTAGTGCTAAATGTGTGAAGTTTGTGTATAAAGATGTGTTTGATGGATTTTAGGTGTTCTTGAATGAAATAAGGTAAAAACCTAAGTGTTTGGATGTGAGTATACACAAGGGAAGCTATGGCCAAATTGGGGAAAATGTGTAAGAAGTTCTAAGTGTTTAAGTAAGTTTTGGTGAACTAGGAAGTGTTAAAGGTGAATAGATGTTTACTTGAGAAGGAACGTGTATTAAGGTGATTTAGAGTGTAACAAGGACTTAGGCATGATCTTAAGGTTTTAGTATGTACCAAAGTCATTTTGGAGTTAGGCAAAGACTTAGGCAAACTTTGGTAAAATAAAGGAGTTGATGGTAAGAAATGAGGCTTGAAAGATGATGTTAAAATGAAGAGAAAGTATTTTGAGATAGTAGTTATTATGGGTATGAAACACCACTTGGGGACTAGGAGAAAACATTGTAAGTGTTAGGAATTTTGTGAAGATATAAGTAAAAGTTTAAGGAATTTTTGGGATGTTTCGAGAGGGTTTAAGTGTGCCCAAAAGATGTTAAAACAGTGGTAAAGCATAGGAAAAAATTGGGATGAATTTGGAGTTTAGAAGAGAGGAAAAAGCACATTAGAAATGGGTTCTGCAGTGGACCGCCCCTACGGACCGCCCCTGTGGGAGGTCCAGTGCAGAGAAGTGAAAAAAAAAAATATATGTGTAGCATCTGTTGTGGACCGCCCCTGGGACCGCCCCAGAGGGGCGGTCCAGACCAGAAATGAAGAAAAAATTTTGTTTAAGGCTCCTATGATGGGGGATTGAATGGTAATGGTTTAGATGATGGTTAGGCCTTGTTTGTGACTTTTAAAGGCCATTGGAAGTATAAACAAGTGTTAAGAGATTTGGTAAGAAATTGGGTAACAAGTTGGTTAATGTTATAAGGTGAATCAAAGTGATATTTTGGTATTGGAATATGCCTAAGTTAATGTGTGGAGTTTGGGTAATCAATGGATGAAGAGAACAAGTTGAACAAGGGTAGAAAAATGCAAATATAGCATTCTGTAGCTTGGGTCCGGGACTTGGTTAATGGTTGAAGTCCCGGACCATATATCAAAAACGGGCCGAGAGATGTTTCCATGTTGTGGTCCGGGACTTGGGATGAGTACAAGGTCCCGGACCACCCTATTAAAATTGGCCGAGAGTACTCCAATGTGTTGGTCCGGGACTTAAGGTAAGGACCAAGTCCCGGACCACCCTAAAAATGTTGTTTAAGGTTGGAAAATGATATCTAATGATGGAGATTGATGGATAATGATGTTATAAGGTTGTGTAGGACATGTTAGGTGAGTTATAAACGCAATTTGGTGGGTGAAAAGTTGAAGTAAAATGAAAGAGTGAATCATGTTAAAAATGTAAGGGTATTTAATTAGTAAACGGGGTTAACTATGGTCCTTCGACGTTACAACAAACATATTACCCCAATGATAATGAAGGTAACTTTAATGTGCCAGTTTTTCGAGAATTGTTCGAGGAACCTAAGTGGACATGGTAAAATGGACTCCGGTGACAGGTATGGTTTTCTTGCAACCTGTGTCCTACCGGATTACACCGGCTTGTATGCCAATGTGTTTTTCTGTATGTTTGCCACGTTGTAAGATAAAACATGTAATGATTTTACAGTAATTCATATATGTGGCGTGTTCAACTCCGATACCATTTAACCTCGGCAGTGTTAACCTTAGTTAACTGAGTCTAGGATCACATGAGAGTTCGGTATTCGGATTAAACGACCCGAACCATGGGGCGTTCTAACCACGGCTATGCGTGAGTTGATTATGTGATGTTGTGTAAGTGAATGTAGGGATCTCCCTTGTATGTTTAACCCAGTTCTAATACTGTATGAGTGTAGTTATGATAGACTCCATAGGGGGTTCTAACTAATATCTAAAGTAAGTATGTACTAACAGTAGTGAGGAATCCGGTTAGGCCGGTCGCGCGTTGTTTGGGAGAGGGTATCCTTCTTAGCCTTACCCTCTCTTTGTTATGGTTGTTTCCCTCACGGGTTTATGATCTCCTATTAGCTTACTCCAAAGCTTAGCTATTCTGACTTATGATCGGTTTGGGGGGAACATGTGTTTGTGTGGTGTGTTCGGGCCTCCAAACCCGAACCATCTTAACTTAAGTTACTCGTCCGACTATTAGGACGGTAATGAGTGTTGTTGTTATTGTATAACGAGCTTACCATGAGGGTGACACCATTCTCTAGGCTCACCAGTGAATTAACTATGTTTGGGTCGGTTCCTAAGAGGACCGTTCCCGTTATGTTATGTGATGTTATTGTAAAGTAAATCCTATTGCGATGTTATCATGTGCACATGGAACGTGAAGGGTGTTGTTATGTTTGGTTATGTGAGGAACTTATATGTTATAAAATATGGAGTGTGTGGATCATGGAAATGAATCCCAGTGTGTGATAAGAGGCGTTTAAGGATAAACCGATTTAAGGGTAGATGTCGTCTATAAGGAAGAAGCTCCATTAGAGGAGAAACACTCTAGGAATAATGAATACCATGAGTGACTTATCAAATAAGGATATATTATCCGTTTGTTGAGCCCATTGAGGCGAAATGTTATGTGTTGTGTGTTTACTGTTACATGCATGATTTAAATATAATCAACCGCATGCTAAGACGACAATTAGTTGTGCGTGGCCCGGTAGCATGGGGCTGCGGGATTACCATACCAGCAAAGGTGCTGAGCCCCTTGGGGGCCACCCTTTCTCTTCTTTTCCTATTTCAGGTACAGAGAGCTAGAAGCCGTTCGAGAGTAGGACGGGGTAATCATTGTACATGGGTATTCATTTAAGTGTATATATACAGTAGGTGTAGTAAGACCGATATTGTTGTCGGCATCAGTTTATAAATACTCGGTATAGTTGAAAGGTGTATGTTGTTGTTGTGTTGTTAATGGAAAGGGATAATAATGTGTATTTGCTCGGGAATTTAGCCCATCAGACCGGTACAATGTATATGGATTAGCCTTGTTAGCCACGTGGGTGGCTAACGGCGTGTAACACCA
Source organism: Limonium bicolor (assembly GCA_023374045.1). Classification (NCBI taxonomy): domain Eukaryota; kingdom Viridiplantae; phylum Streptophyta; class Magnoliopsida; order Caryophyllales; family Plumbaginaceae; genus Limonium; species Limonium bicolor. Next base: position 128,875,195 of record CM041778.1, on the reverse strand, counting down.
ACGAGTAAGTAATGTGATGAGGTTTGTATTTCCGCTGCAGTTTATTGTAAGTGTGTTAATGTTGGATGGGGGTGTTACAAAAAGTGGTATCAGAGGAAGTATCGTCTGATGATGACTGAATTACCGAGCTTAGGAAGTACCGAGTTAGGATTTAAGTACTTGGGGTTAGGGTTGAGTGATAGCGTGAGAGATACGCTAGATAGGAATTACCAGTGTGTACTGGAAACCTACAATCTCCATCCCACCCTCCACAGTCCCTGTTTTATAACTTGGGAGACAACGCCAGAGAGATGAAAGTCCTCTCATACTCGGGAATACCCGATCTGGCTGTTATTGAATACCTCTAAGGGTACGGAGAACCTGTCATACGGTAGATCCTGAAAACTGAGAATCCCGGAGACGGTTCCCATCTAAACAATGTTAACCTCATTAAATAGCGAAGAATGAAGGATTTTTGTGTATAAGAGAATAGAATTTCCGGCAACCTGGGTCGACATGCAGAGCAGTCGAGAGTAACCAGCTTGCAACGCACCGACCGTGCAACAGGCAAGAAGTGGATTAGTGAAACCCGAGACGAGTGTCTACGGGACCACAGGTGATAAGTAATACACCAACGGTATACCAACCGACAAGGGAACTACAACGTAGTGCCCAAATACGTGGAACGGGCTACAAAGTGAATACAATACTAAGAAAAAGGGGTCTCCCAGAATGGGAAACACCCTAGTTGATGGTCGTCATGTGAAGACAGTGAGAAGTCACCTAGAAGGGTTATTGACAAGGCAGTAAGATCAGTGAGGGCCACAAGGCCACTGATGACAGTATGGGTAAAAACAATACCACAACCGGTATGTGTTAAACCGATAGCCAGTTAGCGTGGCGCACTTGCCATAGCAAGTGCTGCTATAACAGGGCTATTCGGGAAATTTATAACCACTACAGAGTACTTAGTAAAGTACCATGAAGTTTAAACAGGATCATTATGACCATGGAAGGGCTTGGTAGCCTAACCTCTGTAATTGTAAATACACCAGTCCGCAAGAAGCCAAACTTGGTTAAGGTAAGAAGATGTTGTGAAACCGTGAAAATTTCTTTAAACCCAGATTTATTCAAACTCTTCCCTTTTCAAACCAAATTTCTTTCAAACCAATACTTCTTTCTACCTTCTTTTTAGAACCAAACCAGTAAAACCAAGGACAGTTGACAAGGATACAACAATGGATAAACTTTCCTCGATTAAGTTCGGGAAGCATGGAATGAATATTGTCACAGGACAATATAAGAGAGTTGACAACAGAATACTTCACCTAGGCGTGTGACGGACACTACGAGTGTACCAACAGAATTGTGGGACGACCGCACTCCGATAGGAGCTTGTGGGCCTGACAGACCTACTTATGGGTTAGTTGGGTAAGTAGTAGTAATGTATCAGTAGGGTACCCCCAATATGTATACAAGTAGAGTCCGAAACACGGGAAGTAGTCGACTCCGTCTACGGTCAGCAGTATGAGTCAAACAAGAGCTAAGGATTACAAGAATAGTTGAAGTTAAGGAACTCATTTAAATTACGAGACTAAAGGAATTAGTGAATTCCTTTCAACGAAATGCTAAAGAGTCAGGAGGTGCGAAGTGCACTAACTGTAATGTAAAGACATCGTATACGTCTTAAGGATCCTCAGGGATAAACATGTTAGCTGGAACGGTGACCCAGCCTGTACATGGCAAGCAGATGCCTAATGTGGACACATTAATGTGCAATGAACGGGATGAAACTCCCAGAATGAGTACCTACACTATCAGGAAATGTTGATCTTCACAAAAGAGGATAATGAGCCAGTTAAGAACGCAAACGGCGTGGCTAACTGAATATACCAATAAGTGTGAACTAGATGTAAGGCATAACTTAGCAACACCCAGGAGCGATCCTTGAAGGGTGTTTGCATCAACGATAATTGAACAAGATAACGTGATAGAAACACGAGGGTTGAAACTAACACCCAGTTTAGACATAAGTTGTCAGGAGACGGACTGACAAACCTGAGGGCATCCCATGAAAGGAAACGGAACGCAACGACCTTGTCATGGAGCTCAATATGATATCCAAACTAGGTAATGTTGAACAAAGAAGTACATGTATGTGGACAGCCTACAATGAGCGCAGCTCAAGGCAATAAGACTTGTAAGCCACAAGCGAGATATGTTAGTAAGTTTGATCGATTGCAGGACTTTATGTTATACAAGTAAAGAGAGTGGTAAACGAACCACTGCATTAAGAGTGGGGATATACTCTCGATATTGTGAGACCGCAGGAGCGCAGGATGTAGTTATGTGAATCAAGTTCAAGAAATATGTTAAGAAGGACGATGTTATTATTGAAAGAGAGCAGTTAGCTTAGTAGTATGTGGTATTAAGTGAAACACCGAGCTGAATAATGCCGGCTTGTGACTCGAATGATCAATGCTCAAGGAGCATTCGGTAGTCATCCAATGAGTGATGAACCATAATGTTAATATGAAAGTATATGTGTGGAAGTTAATGAGACGGTAAATACCATGTAAGTTAGTGTTATATAATAAGCACGGTGCGCAGTAAGCGACGTACAAGTGTTGTTGTTGAATAATAATGTGGCAGATAAGACCAGTTGTGAGTTAAACTCATGGACATGCAAGCAAGTGATGATACACAGACTGGGTAATAAGTCAATGGTCGGTACTATGTGATAAGGAAACTCAGTGTGAATCCCATGGCGAATCACATAAGGGATTTACTGTCAAGAGTTTACGCCTCTGCACTCTGTATGACTGAGTGTTTTGGTATTGCACTTGTGCAGTAATGAACGAGTGGGATAGCTAAGAATTGGAAACATGGTAATTGTGAAGCAAATGTGGAGGCATGATTAAACAGTAAGTGACTACAGTAGCACTAACTGCCAAATAGCGGTATGGAATATACCACAAATGTTGTAAATAGCTGGGAGAGCACATACTAGGTAGTAGCTCAATCTCAACGACAGTAAGTCGGAAGGAAACAAGTCAATCATTGTGAAATACATAGCTGTATACACAGTAAGTTGTTATGGAAGTGGATAAAAAGTTTATAACTCACCGAATTCGCTAACGGTAAGAGATACCACGCGTCGGTTGAGAAACCATTGTTACCAAGATGAAGGTGACACTTGGGGATGTACAATACAGTACGAATAACAAATGGGGCAATTAAGCTCTACAGTTATTAGAGTTTCGCAGCAGAAACTAGTGAGCCAGTGATTCAAGCGTTGAATGTACATGGTGAACATGAGTGAATGGCTAATTATTAACGCCTAGAAGCCTAACAGGCCAAAATCGAAACCAACAGAGTTTAAACAAACTCCAATGAGAATTCTTGGTTTAGGAACTAAACCGCCATAAGGTTAAGATCCTCTAATCAGAATCCATTGTGTAATAGACCGCGTGGAAGTTAAGATACTTCACGACGGCAAAAATTTTAAGCTAATGTTTAGTGATTGATTACGTGGGCGTAATCCCTTTTAAGGGGGGTAGAGCGCAAAACCACTTAGTGTATATTACCGTACAAGTGTACGTAGTGTATGTGACTTATATTGTGCATAGCAAAAAATTATATTATTGTTTTGATGATTGGTGTGTGTGTTACATAAACTACGCATTCATTCATGGTTGAATTGTGGTAATTGCGCACAGAGGATGCGAATACCATTGTGATAAGTGTGTGTATTTGTTAACAAGTGTGTGTGATAGTACAGATGTGGGAGTAGAGAAACTCCCGGGGGAACAAAACCCGACAGTGTATAAATGTGAAACGGTGTGTCGTATTTTGATAAAATATATGTGTATATATACTATATAGTGATTCATAAAAGGGTATGAGACCAATATAAAACCTAATGAGAATAAGATTCCATAGGCAACAGGACTAAAGTGTATGGAAATAACTGATAGACGAAGTTCTATCCTTGGAGATGTATGATCATGATTAGAATGATTAAAAAGATAGAAAATTGGAAATGAGTGATTTACTTGATGCTTGAAAATGAAGTGGGAAGTGGAACTTGATTTGCATGTGATCAAGGGAAGCCGAACACAATTGGAGTGGAAGGATAGTTCTACACTGATGCTGATCAAATCAGGGTTGGATGATTCTTGAAGCTCCCTATAAGTGGTCACAAATAACCACGCTAAGAAAAGAAGCAAAGAGCTTAAGTTGGACTTGGAGTTGTGTGTGCTTTCAAAAAGATTTTCAATTGGTATTTATAAAACGTGTGATAGATACTTTACATTATAAATCTCTCTACTATTTAACCTCTTAAGGAAATTTACTTAAAGTTAAGTGTTTGTTTTGATCTCCCAAGGAACGGGGACGGAAGGTGTCCATCGCGACCGGGTTCTGCGGGATCACAGTGTATATCAAAGATATTTTCGATTGCAATACATGCTATGACATGTTGTTTGGTATGTGTGATAAATGTTATTTTGACTTTGATCTCCTAAAGTGTATGCTATTAGGACCTATGAGTCTACATGTTGTTGTGTTACATAGACCTATGTGTCTAAATGTGTTATGTTACCCAAGACCAGAGAGTCTAAGGGGTTGTTATGTATGTGTAAATGTTGTTAAGATACCCGGACCATTGAGTCGAGGCTATCATGTGAATATGTTATGTTATGTGTGGATGTGAATGTGTTGCCCGGACCATTAAGTCCGAGGTTGTGATGTAAAGTGTGTTTGGTTATGGAAGTTTTTTCCAAGTGATTACTGTGTTCTAATCTAATGATGTGTGAAAAGTGGAACTTCGAGGACGAAGTTCTTTTAAGGGGGGTAGATTGAAATACCCCAAACCTTGATATATTGTTAAACATTAAACTATGGTATGTAAGGCTAAAAAGTGCCTTAGAAACATCAGTGAACAATTTAAACCACAGTAAATGCAAATAAAGCACTAAGATACAGTTTGAGCAAAAACATGCTCTAAGCTATGAGTGAACTTGGTTAGGACCCAAAGAGCCTACCAAGACTTAATAACATTTAATTACGATTTTATAAGGCTAATTAAGTCCTTAGGAAACCTTGGTAGACAATGAAACCAAACAAAACACAAATAAATACCTTAAAGTCAATAAGAGCAAAAATGTGCTCTAAGCTTGGGATAAATTTGTATAAGACCTAATGGTCATACCTACACCTTATAAATATGTTAATGAACATATTAAATCAATTACCAAAGAAAACCAAGCTTGAAAACAAGTTAAAACACAAAATGTGCTTTAAGGAGTCTTAAAGCACGTTTTTGAAAAATTGTCTGTAAATGAGTTTTGAATGGCTATAAATTCCATCATTACTCTTTAATTAACATGTGTACTATATAGTATCACATTTGGGTGGCTATATCAATGGGAAATCAAAAATTTCACTTCTATGTGCTTGTTTTAGTGAATAGTAATTTATAAGCTAGTTTGTAACATATGTTATTATAAGTAAGTTGATTGGTCAACAAAGACCAAAACACCCTTTAACTAAATGGTGGCGGTTTTTATCAAGGTGAGTCACCAACATGTAAAAGAAATCAATTTAGGAAAGGAAGGAAAAGTAAGTAAAGGAAGAAAGTTACTTTATAACATAAATATCTTCCAAAAGCAAAACCTATCTTCATTTCTCCTTTCCTCCTTTACTCACACGTCTTCAAGCTCCCTTCTCCCTTTCATTTACGATTAGCTAAGTTCCACACAAGAACTCCATCTTTGAATGCTTGTAACTCCTAGCTCCATGGTCCAAATTTAATTTCAAGACCACCTTTCTTCTAGTTAGACCAAGCTCTACCATTCCTACCTTTTCAAATCTTAAGAACTCAATTTCGGTGCCAAGGAGATTCACCATTGATGGGGCTTGAGCTCACCTTTTCACATATATTGTTCTCTTGCTTCTAGGTAAGGAATCTCAAAGAAAAATCAAGTTTCCTCTCCTTTTAGTACATGGCCGAAAATTCACCTCACCATGGTGTCTTTACCTTGCTTGTTTTAGCTTCATTTGATCTTACAAGGGCTGGTGGAGTCCTCTCTTGATATATATTCAAGCTCTCTTTCCATTCAAGGTGGTAAAACAATCATTCTAATACCTTAAGATAATATATGTAAACCTAGGGTTTACAATGAGATGAAGCATAAGCTTATATACTCATTTCAATGTGGTATATTGTTTAGTAGTTGACAAGGAAAGAAATGCCTTACCGTTTTAAGAGGAAACAAGAAAGAAGTTTGAGTGGAAAAGAGGTAAATATGCTATCTCAATGTGGTATAATGCTTAGGAGAAATGAGCTATAATGCTTGCCCTAACCTACTAAAGAGCAAATGGTGAATGACTTAGTAAGGTTTTCTCAAGGAGACTAGTAAAGGAACATATGTCTTGGGTGTGTGTAATTGCAGGTCAAAGGCTGTATATATTGTGAAATTCAGTGTTTAAGGTTTATGCAATTTAAGGGCCTAAGTGCCAAGCAATTTAAGTAAGCACTATATTGTGATGTAGTGCTAAATGTGTGAAGTTTGGTATAAAGATGTGTTTGATGGATTTTAGGTGTTCTTGAATGAAATAAGGTAAAACCTAAGTGTTGGATGTGAGTATACACAAGGAAGCTATGGCCAAATTTGGGAAAATGGTGTAAGAAGTTCTAAGTTTTAAGTAAGTTTTGGGTGAACTAGGAAGTGTGTTAAAGGTGAATAGATGTTTACTTGAGAAGGAACATGTATTAAGGTGATTTAGAGTGTAACAAGGACTTAGGCATGATCTTAAGGTTTTAGTATGTACCAAAGTCATTTTGGACTTAGGCAAAGAGCTTAGGCAAACTTTGGTAAAATAAGGAGTTGATGGTAAGAAAGAAATGAGGCTTGAAAGATGATGTGTTAAAATGAAGAGAAAGTATTTGAGAGATAGTAGTTATTTATGGGTATGAAACACCACTTGGGGACTAGGAGAAACATTGTAAGTGTTAGGAATTTTGTGAAGATAAGTAAAAAGTTTAAGGAATTTTTGGGATGTTTCGAGAGGGTTTAAGTGTGCCCAAAGATGTTTAAAACATTGTGTAAAGCATAGGAAAAAATTGGGATGAATTTGGAGTTTAGAAAGAGGAGAAAAGCACATTAGATAATGGGTTCTGCAGTGGACCGCCCCTACGGACCGCCCCTGGTGGGAGGTCCAGTGCAGAGAAGTGAAAAAAAAAATAATATACGTGTAGCATCTGTTGTGGACCCCCCTGGGACCGCCCCAGAGGGGCGGTCCAGACCAGAAATGAAGAAAAAATTTTGTTTAAGGCTCCTAATGATGGGGGATTGAATGGTAATGGTTTTAGATGATGTTTAGGCCTTGTTTGGTGACTTTTAAAGGCCATTGGAAGTATAAACAAGTGTAAGAGATTTGGTAAGAAAATTGGGTAACAAGTTGGTTAATGTTATAAGGTGAATCAAAGTGATATTTTGGTATTGGAATATGCCTAAGTTAATGTGTGGAGTTTGGGTAATCAATGGATGAAGACAACAAGTTGAACAAGGGTAGAAAAATGCAAATATAGCATTTGTAGCTTGGGTCCGGGACTTGGTTAATGGTTGAAGTCCCGGACCATATATCAAAAAAGGGCCGAGAGATGTTCCATGTTGTGGTCCGGGACTTGGGGTGAGTACAAGGTCCCGGACCACCCTATTAAAATTGGCCGAGAGTACTCCAATGTGTTGGTCCGGGACTTAAGGTAAGGACCAAGTCCCGGAACCCTAAAAATGTTGTTTAGGGTTGGAAAATGATATCTAATGATGGAGATTGATGGATAATGATGTTATAAGGTTGTGTAGGACATGTTAGGTGAGTTATAAACGCAATTTGGTGGGTGAAAAGTTGAAGTAAAATGAAAGAGTGAAACATGTTAAAAATGTAAGGGTATTAATTAGTAACGGGTTAACTATGGTCCTTCGACGTTACACAAACATATTACCCCAATGATAATGAAGGTAACTTTAATGTGCCAGTTGTTCGAGAATTGTTCGAGAACCTAAGTGGACATGGTAAAATGGACTCCGGTGACAGGTATGGTTTCTTGCAACTGTGTCCTACCGGATTACACCGGCTTGTATGCCAATGTGTTTTTCTGTATGTTTGCCACGTTGTAAGATAAACATGTAATGAGTTTACAGTAATTCATATATGTGGCGTGTTCAACTCCGATACCATTTAACCTCGGCAGTGTTAACCTTAGTTAACTGAGTCTAGGATCACATGAGAGTTCGGTATTCGGATTAAACGACCCGAACCATGGGGGTTCTAACCACGGCTATGCGTGAGTTGATTATGTGATGTTGTGTAAGTGAATGTAGGGATCTCCCTTGTATGTTTAACCCAGTTCTAATACTGTATGAGTGTAGTTATGATAGACTCCATAGTGGGGTTCTAACTAATATCTAAAGTAAGTATGTACTAACAGTAGTGAGGAATCCGGTTAGGCCGGTCGCGCGTTTTTTGGGAGAGGGTATCCTTCTTAGCCTTACCCTTCTCTTTGTTATGGTTGTTTCCCTCACGGGTTATGATCTCCCATTAGCTTACTCCAAAGCTTAGCTATCTGACTTATGATCGGTTTAGGGGGAACATGTGTTTGTGTGGTGTGTTCGGGCCTCCAAACCCGAACCATCTTAACTTAAGTTACTCGTCCGACTATTAGGACGGTAATGAGTGTTGTTGTTATTGTATAACGAGCTTACCATGAGGGTGACACATTCTCTAGGCTCACCAGTGAATTAACTATGTTTGGGTCGGTTCCTAAGAGGACCGTTCCCGTTATGTTATGTGATGGTGTTGTAAAGTAAATCCTATTGCGATGTATCATGTGCACATGGAAACGTGAAGGGTGTTGTTATGTTTGGTATGTGAGGAGCATTATATGTTATAAAATATGGAGTGTGTGGATCATGGAAATGAATCCCAGTGTGTGATAAGAGGCGTTAAGGATAACCCGATTTAAGGGTAGATGTCGTCTATTAAGGAAGAAGCCATTAGAGGAGAAACACTCTAGGAATAATGAATACCATGAGTGACTTATCAAATAAGGATATATTATCCGTTTGTTGAGCCCATTGAGGCGAAATGTTATGTGTTGTGTGTTTACTGTTACATGCATGATTTAAATATAATCAACCGCATGCTAAGACGACAATTAGTTGTGCGTGGCGGTAGCATGTGGGCTGCGGGATTACCATACCAGCAAAGGTGCTGAGCCCCTTGGGGGCCACCCTTTCTCTTCTTTTCCTATTTCAGGTACAGAGAGCTGGAAGCCGTTCGAGAGTAGGACGGGGTAATCATTGTACATGGGTATTCATTTAAGTGTATATATACAGTAGGTGTAGTAAGACCGATATTGTTGTCGGCATCAGTTTATAAATACTCGGTATAGTTGAAAGGTGTATGTTGTTGTTGTTGTTAATGGAAAGGGATAATAATGTGTATTTGCTCGGGAATTTAGCCATCAGACCGGTACAATGTATATGGATTAGCCTTGTTAGCCACGTGGGTGGCTAACGGGTGTAACACCAACGAGTTAAGTAATGTGATGAGGTTTGTATTTCCGCTGCAGTTTATTGTAAGTGTGTTAATGTTGGATGGGGTGTTACACTCCAAGCTTAGAGCACGTTTTTGCTTAATTGCTCTTAGGGTGTTTCCTTATGTTTTCTTTGATTAGAAATGTTTCTTAATGTTTCTAAGGTTATTTAGCCTTCTTATACCTTAGTTTATCATCTAAACACTATATCTAGGTTTGGGGTATTTCAATATATCAATATAATTTGGTTATCTTTATTATAACCACAATTATTTCATAAACTCTATATTATATTTCTTGGTTATTTTTATTACACCCACATTTATTTTATAAACTGTATATTGTATCCTATAATTGTTTTCCACTTATTCTTTATACTATACAATTTGGTTATTTTCACTATAATCACCTTTATTTGATAAACCTTATATTATACTTCATAATATACCATAATACATTATATTAATTCCTTCTTTATTAAATTACAAAGTCTACCTTATAAATTCGGTAGCTACATAATGAGCACGTTAACTTTTATAAATCATCCAATGACCATATACTTCTGGTCTTTTCTAATTTAAATATATTGACTTTATAAAATTGCTAAACAGTCCTTTAAATTTTCGGTTTCCTATATACTTCCCATAATTACATTTTAATCCCCAAAACTTTTATGTAAGTTACATATCAACTTATAACCATAGTTTTATTATTTAATTTCCTTAATTACCGAGACAACCCTTATATTTTATAAATTGCCAAATAACCTTATAACTTGTATAATTCATTAATTATCCCCATTCATTTTCGGAAATTGCAAAACAAATATATTAGTTTCAATAAATTACCAAATGACCACATTTATTTTCGGTCTTAACATGTAATTCCCTTATATTCACATTTTAACCTCAAAACTTTATATAAGTTACATATTAACTTATAAAACTACAGTTTTAATATTTAATTTCTTAAATAACCAAAATGGCCCATATACTTTTATAAATTACATTTCCCACCCTTTCCAATTCGGTTTTACATAATACTTTCTATAAATTACACATTCACCCTTAACTTTATAAAACTTAATATTTTATGTCATAAATCATTTTAACCCAAAGTTTTTGGTCAACACTTTGACCAAGACTTAATTTCATAATTAATACTTTAATATACCCATAAATTCACTTGTAATTTGGCTATACTCCAAACTTCTCAATAATTACAAAATAGTCCCCAAAACTTTATAAATTGTTATTTTAACACTTAAACACTTATTTAAATTCACCAAAATTCATATTATTAAATCCTACCTTATATTATACCATAATTATACCAAATAAACCCTTAAGCTCTCGGTTTTTAGTAGTTGTACTCTAAACTTTTCAAAATTTACATTTCAGCCATATAACTTTATAAATTAGCCATATAAATACTTGTAGCTATTTTTAATGTTCCCAAAATTTATAATATAAGTTATATACTTATATATTTCGAAAATCACCCAAATAATACATTAAGCTCTCGGCTTTAATTTTATTTTACCATATGGTTTTTAAAACTTGATTTAAACCTTATAATAAATACATATAAATGTTATAAGCCATATAACACTTCTAAAAATGCTAATGACTTAGAATGATTATAAACTCAAAACAGAACAAATAACCCTTAGATAATTCGGTTTAATAATAGGTGTATCATATTTAATTTTTGTGACACAATTTTATACCTTAAGGTAATATTCTTACCTTATATGTTATAAATTATTTTCCTTGATATTTTAACCCATGATTTTCGGCCTAATTTATCTGAAGGTTATACATAATTTTTTACCAAAGTTTGAAGCTTAAATCAAGCTTAAACTTAATAAGCCTTATTATATATACTTACTCCTTAAATCAAGACAATTCTTGTACTTGATTTCTCCTTGAATTTCAAGCTCTCCAAATGCTATCTTGATGAAGAACTTTCGGCCTCCTTATATAAATTTAGGAGATCCATTTGTTAGACTTTTAACAAGGATTTATAAATAAGATTTGGAGTAGTTTTACAAGAGTTTACCTTAGGAATTATCAAGGTATTTTGATAGATCCAAGTTCCTTCATGAAATAATGAAGAGAATATAGATTTAGAAGTTCCTTATTTTCGAAAATGCCTTAAGGAATTTTACTCGGATTTTTCAACATAAAAATATACCTTAACTGATCTTGTGTTCCTTGTGTTGTTGTTGAATTTAGGAACCTCCTTGGAATACTTAAGCTTGGCGAAAATAGCAAGGGTTGCTAGGATGATTTCTTGCTTCAGACTTAGAAGATTTAGCTAGGAATTTACATTAAAATGGTGTTAGAACATAGAACACCATTAATGAAGCTTAGAAGCTCTAGGGAATGAACTATCAAATGAAGAAGAAAATAGAGGAAAGGGGAGCTTACCAAATCAGCCAAGTGAAAGGCAAGGAAAGAATGAAGCTCTCGTATGACTTAAGGTAAGGCAAATTGTAAGGATTTTCCTTTTGTTAAATTAATGCTTATTTGACTAGTCTTTCCATTGATTTATTAATTGTTTGGTTGGCTCAATAATTCCCTTAATTGATTGCACAATTTCGGCCATGTGACAAGAATAATGGAGGTCTTTGTTGGCCACTTGAAACTAGAAGACAAGAGCAAGGTTAGTGCATGTTTTCTTTTGATTTTCTATATTGATTTTGTCTTGTTTTCTCATGTCTTTTACGATACCACGTGTGCATCTAGGAGACTTATTTCTTTGATAATTGAAGACCATATATCATGGCTAGATAGGTATACAATTTAGCTTGATTTAATAAGGCAACAAGCCTTTTTTTTTTGTTGAAGTCGGCCACACATGCTATAGATGACAATTGATTTTGATTTATATTAGACAATAGGTCATGCTAGTTAGGTGGTTGTCTTTCTTGACTAATTGACAGCAATAATACCCTCTTTCCTTGGTCCCAATCGGCAGCCATGAGGCTATAAGACAACTTGTTTTGTTGTTTGCTTGCAACTTGTATATTATTGTAGTCTAGCATTACTTTGGTGTATTAAATTCTTATAACTTTTGTTTTACAAATCTTTTCTTGATTCCTTGCAGGTCATACGTATATGAAGGGTTTATTTGACTGCACTACTTAATACATTAACATATAATACATGATAGGGTGAGTCATTATCTATTATGCAATTTTCTAGGCCAAAACTAGTCAATTTTGACCATAAATGGCGCATGGTATAGGGATTAAATGGGATTAATTTTTCATTTAATTCCTGTCAAATTATATTGTACTAAGACCATACTAATATGTGTAATAGGTTCCAGCATTTAATTGGTACATTTATACCATGGTAAAAGATGAAAGTTTTAAGGTAAAAATGCTGATTTTAGGTACCTTTTTGATGATAAAATCGGCTTACTTGTGCTATGAATTTAGCACTGGAATTAATTTATTTAGATGGTCAATTTATCCCCTTTAAATTTATCAACTCGTGGCTCCTCAAAAACTTCAAGGCAATTGCGTAAAACGTATTTTTGTGACACCCGAAGGTGCGTTTTTTGTGCTTTAAGGATTTTTCTGAAAAATAATTAGTCGCTATGAGTTCCAAGTGTTTATTGACATTGTCTATAGTCAATAATAATATGTTAAGGTGTTACATTGAGTTATATGGGGTTATATAAACTCGTAACTCAATTTTCGGGCTACCGGGACACTCCCGGGGCAAAAAGGAGCGTTAAGAAATTCCTCCGAGCACTTTGTGTATTTTTGAAAAAGTAGCTTGAGAATTCTCTTTAGAATGTTGAATAATGATTTTAGGAACTCTAAGAATGAATTATATAGGAGTTCGTGCCACCTCGGCACGCCTCCAGGGCATTCTCGGGCCTTTATGGGCCCACATCGAGAACTTCCAGAACTTTGTATTTAACTGGGAATTTATCCTGAGAACTTCATCTTATATGTTTATTAAAGTGTTATGGTGTATTTAGAATGAAGTGTAATGCATTATTTATTTTATAAGGTATTTCCGGGACTTTCAGGCCTTAAGGGGCCTTAAGGGAACTCCCGAGCATCTTGTATTTTACTCAGTTCTAACTGAGGACTTGTGTTTTAAAGGTCATAAAATGATCCTTGATTAACTTCATATGAGTTTAATAGCTTATATAACTTGGTTAGCTTAAGGTCGGGCTTTAACGCTCGTTTATGACCTTAAGGAGTTTAGGTGCGTTTTTAACGCCTAACCGTTATATACTTTTCTCAGGGTTTAATAATCCCCCAATTAATATATACTTCCCTTTATTTAATTATTTAAAGGTTAGGGGTATTTCAGTATAAGTCATAATGAACGAAATTAATTCATAAAATGTTACATAATATAAGTAGAAAACAAAAAAAAATCAGATGAAAAGAGGCATAGGGCTGCCGACTTGGGGGTATGAGTCGACAAGGCTAATTTGCTTTTAAATTCACTATTTCAACTACTTAAGACTTTCATTAATTGCCAAAGCATCTTGACCCCTTAGTGAATCATTAACCAGACTCTTACCTATCAAATGAGAGCTTCTAAATTCGGAGCTCATCCTCTCATGAAGAAACAACACAAAAAACTCCATGTTCTTAGATTAAGCCTTAAAGAACACCCTTCCTTGTAGAAAGCATAACTTTCTCGTCCTAGCTCCAAATCACAAGCTTGATAGCTCGTTGGAATCCTCTCTTCAAGAGCTTTACAACCATAGCTCATGAGCCCCCAGATTCTCAGGAAAAATCACTAAGAAGTGCCTTTGATTCTCGAGGTAAAACATTGCCTTCTTGAAAACTTCTTATTCTTTGGTTTTTGTTACAGCCGATTGGCATGGGATACTAACCCATTTTATTCTTCATCTTATTGTATAATTTTGGGGACAATTCCTTTAGCAAATTGCTGGTGAAATTTATAAGGAATTCAAGCTTAAATATTAAGCTAAAGTTTAATATACAAGGTAATCCTACAACTACCTATTTCATGGTTCTAAATATTGATCTATATATGATCTAACATATTGTATACCTTGTTTATTATTACCGAATTTAGTAGGTGTTAGATTTAATTTTTAGCACCTAAAATGTTAATATTTTGTAAATCTAAAATTAGATTTACAACCCTTATGATATAAACTTTAATATAAGCTATCATAATATATAAGAAAAGTTCATATACTAAAATTTAGTGTGTGGCCGAAAATTAAGAGAACTTAGGTGAGTTAGAAAATTATATAACTAAGTTAAATTAAAGGAATTAGTATAATTAAGTGTAATATGTAAAATTTGTGAAGTTTTGGTCACATATTATAATTGCCGAAACTATATATGAATTATTATGAAATTTATGAAGTTTAGATGATGGGAAAATAATTGTAGAATTAAGTTTACAATTTATAAAGAGTTTATAAGTATTACTAGAATTTATAAGGTTTTTGGTATATTTAAAGTTAATAAAAGATAGTATATGTATACTACAACTTTAGATAATTAAATCTGGTGATTTAGAAATGTCTAAAATGATTTTTGATGTTCAAAAATCTGTAGGAAAATTAGTTACGAAAACTAGAAATTAATTAGAGTTAAATTGGTTAATAAATGAATTAGGATAAAAGAAACGACCACAAGGGTAAAATGGTAATTTCCCTGGTTAAACCCTGTCAAACGTGGTCAAACTTGGTCAATGGCAGTTTGTAAAATGTTTAGAGAAGTTAGAACAAAATTTGTAGCAAAAGATTAGATATTAAAAAGATAAAGGAATAAAAAGTTAAGTTAAATTAACTTTAGGGGTAATTTGTAAATAATGGAAAGTTAGGGGGTTTGACCATAAAAGGCTGGTCAAACTTGGGTATATTTTGGTAATTGACCAAAAGTATAAAAGAAATTAATTAAATTAGACTTTGGAAGATATTAGAAATAAAAATAACAAGTTTAGAATTGTTATAAGAAAAATAGAGATTAAGAGGAGACTATGGGTAAGTAATGTAAATAACACATTTTTATGTGTTTAAAAGGTTAAGGAAATTAAATTAAGAATTTAGAAACAAGTTGTAAAAGAAACAGAGTTAAGACGGGGTTAAACGAGACCCGTAAATAAATTAAGGTATACGAGGGGTATACCGTAATTTAATAAGTATAGGAGAAATCAATATTTAAGGTATTTCTAATGAAAGTACAAGTTATATTAGAAAAAAGAATAAATACGTATGATACGGAGTATCATACGGACGTATACGAAAAATTTTAGTGTACATGAATAGTACCCGTATACGTGAATAGTATACGTATACATGAATAATAACTACGTATATAAGAATAGTCAAATACGAGACGTATACATGAATAGTAAAATACGTATACGTGAATAGTAAAATACGTATACGTGAATAGTGAAAATACGAAAATTAAGTTATTTAACCACGCCGTCCTAATGAACTATAGGAGCGGAGTAAGGTGACCAGAATAGTCGAGACGTCATCTGGGAGTGGACGAACGTCGATAGGCTAAGGTATGGGATTGTTGTAGCTTGTTGCTAACGAGGTCTACCTCGGTTTGTGTGCTATGTGTTATTGTGATACGACCGAGCAAGATTAAGCATGAAACCGATTTATTGTATTGTTATTGTGTGTCCATTGCACACTAACACAAATTGATTCAGAGCTTGTCATTAACTAGGTTTTGTAAACAATTGTATAAGGTTATAAATACTCCCTGTTATTAGTTGGTTAATACCGAGAGAGGTTTAACTAACAAATTGTCAATGAGACTTTAGCTAACTGGAACTTGGGAGAAGAGGAATCGGGACTGACTCCGGTCATGCATGTTCAGGTTAGGAGGTCGGCATCTGTATCAGATCTGTCTTCTGCCTAGGGTCGACAAACTAACCCGACCATCTCGAATGAACAGTTCGAGATGGGAGGCAAATTCAGGAGGCGCAGGAGGGTCAAGCCTACACCCCTCATAACTTAAGAATTATGTTTATTAAACAATGGAGCTAATAACTCATTGGCTAGGGTTACTTTGACCCGACAAAAATAAAAACATTCAGTTAGAGAACAACCATTCTTATAGGAGAATGGTTGACACTTATAAGGTATGGTCAAACACGAGAACTAAACAATTCTCAGGCCTCAGGAGTTAGAAATCTAACTTACTCATTAACGGGCGTCCATTACGACGTTCGATTTATTTGAGCTGTGAATGTTTCACATAAATGTGTTGTTGTTATTGTACTTCTTATTATTGTTGTATGAATAATCAACTGCATGTATACGACAAGTAGTCGTGTGTAGCCCTGGGTAGCTTGTGGGCTGCACGTTTTCTGTACCAGCCATGTGCTGAGCCCCTTGGGGCCTGTGATTTAAACTTTGCAGGTAGGTGCCAGACGAGGACCCAGCCTGAGAGTAGGAGTGGGTAGAGCACTAAGGGTTTAATTTGTTTACGAAGTGTGCCTGTACACTCGTTTTATAAACTGTGGTAGTAAGTTGTAATAATAGGAGAGATACTTCAAACTCGGTATTGTATTTTGTTGTAAGACTATGTACGCACTCACGTTCGGTACACTCGGGTCCATCAGACCGTAGATGAGACTAGAATAAGCCTAGTTTAGTCACGTGGGTGACTGACGGCGGTAACTCCAACTTTTAGTATTTTCTTCCGTTGTTGTAATATTGTTGCAGGTTTGTTATGTGATGGTTCAGGTTTAGCAGTTGGGGTGTTACAAAAAGTGGTATCAGAGCGTAGTTACGCTCTGATGACTAGAGTTACCGAACTAGAGTAGGTACCGAGTTAGAGTAATAGTCATGGGTTTGGGTGTGAGATAGTATGTGAGCTGAGTCAGATAACCACTAATAAGAGTGGAGTATCTTACTGTTTAGATGATGTTATAAATGCTTAGACCAAAGCCTTTGTAATCACGAGCTTACTGTACATTTATACTTATTCAGATGTCAGGAAGAAGAGGAGGACGAGGCCGAGGCCGTGGCGATGAAGGAGATGAGGCTGCTGAGATCCCGGTGGACAGACGATAGCTGAGATCGTTGCTGCCGCCCTAAGGCACATGGGCTATCAGCCCGGTGCGGGACCGCCTGCTCCACCACCACAGCTCCGGGAGCCAAACTGGGTGAAGAGTCCCGCTGACCTTCGACCCCCACCGTTTAGAGTGGAGACAGACCCCACCAAACTTGAGGCATACATCTCAGAGCTGGAGACCGCCTTCGAGACCCTTGATGTACCTGTAGAAGCCAAGGTAAGGCTTGCTGCGTTCTACCTGAAGGATGCGGCGAGCGATTGGTGGAAGCTAGTTTGGGCCGAATATGTGGCCAACCCCAACTTCGGCTGGGAGCAGTACGCGGCCTTGCTGAGAGTCAAGTACTACCCCACCCATGTCCAGACTAAGAAGCGTTTAGAGTTGGACGCGCTGAGGCAGACTGACAAGATGACGGTGGACGACTACTACTCTCAGTTCATCGCTCTTATCCGTCTTCTACAGGAGGATTGGATATTCAGACCAAATTATGGTCGACCGCTTCTATGGCGGGCTGAGTCACCGACTACGCTATGGCATGGGCCCGGCAAGCTATACTACCTTGCAGGTAAAGAAAGTTGAGTTTAGTTGAAATGAATGAACGTTATATGAGAATGAATGTCAGACTGATATCTTTAAGAGCAGGAGTGCTATCATGCCGCTGCTAAAGTTGAAATTACCGTCCAGCTGAGGGACGAAGATCAGGCACTGAAGAGAAAAGTTGCTGGAAATAGCTCTGACAATTAGGGGCAGGGGGGACAGAAGAAAGGTAAGTACCAGCCCCCACCCCAAAAAGGCTCAAAAGGTAACCAACCTAAGGTTGCTGAAGAGCCACAAAAGCAAACCTACGGCGTAGCAGCGAAGCCTCTGTGCTCACTGCACCAAAGGGTGACAAGTAACTCCTTAAATTGAGTTAGCAGTCAGATATCAACCTTGAAATTCAATTACTAATGTTGCAAAGCAAACAGGTACTGAGACCGGAAAGGGGGACCGGCGGGGGATATAAGCGCCGTTACAACTGTCGTAGGTGCAACCAAGACCACCCTGGAGTTGATTGTGAAGGCAATAAGGTGGAGTGCAATTTCTGTGGTGTGTTCGGACACCGAGCTTTCGAAGTTTCAGAAACTCCGAGAGTAAAGCCTATAGACCTGGGTGGAAGGCCAAGGGCAAGGGCGTGGCCGCTCTGAATCCTGGAACGACGGTCCAAAGGCGACACAGCCAGCTGCTAACAGGGGACCCCGGGTTGTCCAGCGATCAGGGCCGCCTGCACTACACATGGTGGACCGGGAAGACGAGGCTGAACCCTCATCGAGACCAGGTACCACTACAACCTATTAGGGAGAAAACTGTATGCTTATCGCATTCATGCATGAATCAGTGACTATATGTTTTGAGTGAGTTTCTAGTTAGTTAATTAGAACTCATGTAGATAAATTATTACCACCTTAGGAAACTTCAACATTTGTATCCAATACCTTCGACACCTATCTTAGAAGAGACCGACCTAAAGATTCACGAATTCCCAAGGGAGCAGTGTCAGGTCATCCGGCCAGGTATGATCTTATTAAAAGGATACCTGTCACCAAAGGCACAAATCGCCATCATCAGGAGATGTAGCCAGATAGGAGTGGGACCAGGAGGTTTATACACCGGAATACCCTGGAGGATCGAGAATGAAGTTAAGAATGATGTGCTTGGGTAAGAACTGAAACCCTTACACCAACACTTACAAAAGACGAGAGCAGTGGAAGGGGAACAACACCACCAGAGATACCTGAGGAATATCATACGGTTAATACACAAGCCGTAGGGATTGCTCAACAACTTGAAGTGGATTCAATCCCGAACCTGGAAGTAGACCTCTGCATATCAACCTCTACGAAAAGGAGGGACGACTTGGACTAC
The DNA here is from genome assembly GCA_023374045.1 of Limonium bicolor. Taxonomy (NCBI): domain Eukaryota; kingdom Viridiplantae; phylum Streptophyta; class Magnoliopsida; order Caryophyllales; family Plumbaginaceae; genus Limonium; species Limonium bicolor. Next base: position 128,855,656 of record CM041778.1, on the reverse strand, counting down.
ACAAGATAAGGACGAGACAGCGGAGTCTCTTTAACCGAGGGATACTCGTAGTGTTGGTCCATTGGAGACGCCGCCGAATTCCTATATGGCGAGCAGAAGGCGTAGACCTTGCCCAGAAAGTGGTACTTAAGTCAGGAGATATTCTAATCATGGGTGGAAAATCGAGAATGTTGTATCACGGTATTAAGAGGATTAAGTTGAACACGGCACCATCGACAGTAATCAATGCCACACACATGAGACCTGGACGCCTGAACTTAACCTTTAGGAAGTACTAGCCATGTAATACACTGAAGTATTGTAATAGAAAACTCATAATGTAAAAGGATGGTTTAAATAATATCAGTGCTGATTACTCGTTTCGACTCGTATTATACCATCAGTACTTATGATCCTTATGAAATACATAGGTTATGGATTCGGTTCGGAAGGTGCGTTAAGCTACTCACTGAGGCACGGGCCGAAGAGAGCGGCACTATCCTCACGGGTACCTTTCTGATCAATGGCGTTGATGCATCAGTACTATTCGACTCAGGGGCCTCGCATACCTCGTCTCATCATCATTTGCAAGGAGGTTGGGGCTAGACGCTGATGAGCTGCCAGACTTTACGGTTATGCTCCCGTCTAAGGAGAAGGTTTGATGCACTCACTACTACCGAGCAGCCACTACCCGAATTAGAGGAGAAGACTTTCCTATCACCTTGATTGAGTTCAGAGATTTAGGGTTTGATGTTATATTTGGGATGAACTGGTTGGAGCGGCACAAGGGTCGTATCCTCTGCGCCGAGCACCGACTGCTACTCAGGAGTCCATCTGGGGTAACTATATCATACCGCCAGAGACTTAGAGAGCCTTCAACCAAGATCATCACCGCTATGGCCATGTATCGAGAGCTGAGAAAGAAGAAAGAAGTGTACCTCTGCTATGCTCAGGATCTAGAGAGAGATTCAGAGTTCGACCCCAAAGTACCAGTGGTGTCGGAGTTTTCCCGACCTCTTTCCAAGGGAACTACCCAGTGCCACCACCACGGGAGGTAGAGTTCACCATCGAGCTACTACCAGGAAACGGACCGATAACCAAGGCGCCTTACCGCATGGCTCCAGCTGAGATGAATGAGTTGAAAGAACAACTGAGAGACCTGCTCGACAAAGGGTTTGTGTGGCCTAGTGTATCACCATGGGGAGCGCCAGTACTCTTCGTGAAGAAGAAGGATGGCAGTCTCCGCCTCTGCATCGACTACAGGGAGTTGAATAATGTTACAATAAAGAACAAATATCCGCTACCATGCATAGACGATTGTTTGATCGTTGAAAGAAAGGGCATCTGTGTTCTCCAAGATTGATCTCAGATCAGGGTATCATCAGATTCCTGTTAGAGAGAGAGATATTGAGAAAATGGCATTCCAGACGAGATATGGCCACTACGAGTTTACAGTGATGCCGTTTGGTTTGTCGAACGCACCGGTGATATTTATGGATCTGATGAACCGTTTGTTCAGGGGAACAGTTGGACAAGTCAGTTGTGGTCTTCATTGATGATATACTCATTATTCAGGGTCGAGAGGTGAACATGAAAGTCACTTGAGACAAATTTTAGAGATACTAGGGAGAACCAGCTTTATGCTAAGTTCTCCAAGTGTGAGTTTTGGCTTGACCAGGTCTCTTTCCTTGGTCATGTTATCTCAGATGCTGGGATCTCAATGGATCCAGCAAGATTGACGCCGTGCGCACCTGGCCAAGACCGAAGTCAGTTACCGACATCAGAAGTTTTCTCGGCTGGCAGGTTATTACAGGAGGTTTGTTAAGGACTTTTCTAAAGTCAGCAAGCCAATGACCAGTTTGATGAAGAAGGATGCACCGTTTGTATGGACAGATGACTGTGAGAGTTCATTTCAGAGTTGAAGGACTCATTGACTTCTGCACCTGTCTGACTATCCCAGACGGTATAGAGGGATTTGAGGTATATTGTGACGCATCAGGTAGGGGATTGGTTGTGTACTCATGCAGCATGGCAAAGTAGTGCTTATGCCTCTCGCCAGCTGAAGAACATGAGGAAAACTACCCACACACGATCTGAGTTGGGAGCTGTAGTCTTCGCCTTGAAGATATGGCGCCATTACTTATACGGAGTTAGTTTGACAATCTACACCGACCATAAAAGTTTGAAGTACATATTCACTCAAAAAGAGTTGAGATGATATGAGACAGAGAAGATGGTTAGAGTTCCTGGAGGACTACGACATTGACCTCCAGTACAAAGAAGGGAGGCCAATGTTGTAGCTGATGCTCTGAGTCGTCGAGCACACTCGCTTCATGCCATGGTTGCTAGTTCCAGCTTGATTGACGAGGTGCGAGAGGCTCAGCAAAGCGATTCATATATGATGAAGATCAGGCAGAAGCTGATAGAGGGTACATTCGAGAGCCAGAAATACGACTTCGAATTACATGATGACGATCTGATCAGATTGAAGGGTCGATTATGCATTCCTCGCAGTAGCACTGAGCTGAAGGAGCGCACATTCTACGAGAGTCACACTGTTCTTCTGTTTCTATCCATCTGGGAGCTTCGAAAATGTATAAAGACATGAAGCGTTACTTCTGGTGGACTGGGATGAAGAGTGACGTTACTAAGTTTGTAGTGAGGTGCCTAACTTGCCAGAAGGTAAAGTTCGAGCACAGGCGACCTGGAGGCATGGTTCAATCAATGCTAGTTCCAGAGTGGAAGTTTCATGATATCTCCATGGATTTCGTGGTTTGACTCCCACCTACCAGGGGAGGTCTGAACATGATATGGGTTGTAGTTGATCGCCTGACCAAGGTATCCTGATTCATACCGATGAAAGACACTTGGAAGGTAACAAGCTTGCTGAACTGTTCGATAAGGAGATCATGAGACACCACGGAGTACCTAAGACCATAGTATCTGACAGAGACACCAGATTCCTTTCAAGATACTGGAAAACTACACGGGAAGTGTTGGGTACAGAATTGAAGCTAAGTACCGTGTTCCACCCTCAGACAGATGGTCAGACTGAGCGTACGATTCAGACACTTGATGACATGTTACGAGCATGTGCCTTGGACTTCCAGAGCAGTTGGATCGATAAGTTCATCAGATCGAGTTCTCATACAACAATAGCTATCATGCTACGATCAAGATGGCAACTTTCCAAGCATTGTACGGCAGACCATGTCGCACACCACTTGTTGGGATGAGTCAAGTGAAGCGGTTATTATAGGACGGAGTATTTAGAGCAAGTTCAGGCTGAGGTTCAGCAGATTTGAGAGAATATGAAGGCAGCCCAGGATAGACAGAAAGTCGTACGCTGATGCGTGACGACAAGACTAGAGTTCTCTGTGAACGATCAGGTGTTCCTGCGGATTTCGCCAATGAAGGGATATTAGATTTGGACAAAAGGGCAATTTGAGGCCAAAGTTTGTAGGTCCATATGCCATTACGGAGCGGTGGGCCCAGTTACTTACAGGTTAGACCTACCCGGTGAGCTGGGTAAAGTGCATGATGTTTTCCACGTCTTACAGCTTAAGAAATACATGCACCACCCCTCCCATGTTTTGCGGCGAACAGCTAACCATCGAGCAAACCATGAGATCAGTAGAGACCCTCAGCGGATTCTGGATATGAAGACTAGGGACACTCGCCACAAGTCAGTGAGACTGGTGAAGGTCCTCTGGTCCAACCAGGACATCAAGGAGGCTACTGGGAGTTAGAGGACAAGATGTGAGCGAAGTACCCTTCGCTCTTTTCAGACTAGATTTCTTGTTAGGGTACGGGGCGTACCCCTTTTTAAGGGGGGTAGAGCCTCTTCGCTTTTGAGTTGTAAGCAAACAATCACATAGTGTTGATTGTTGTTTGTTGCTTACTTAGTGTTAAGTATGTATAATACCTGTGACAGACTTGCTTACTTAGTGTTAAGTATGTATAATACTTTCTGACAGACCTTATGAGTCAGAAAGCCTATATACATGTTGTTTTATGTATGTGATTTTGTATGTGAAGTTCGGTGTTCTAAGAGATATTAGATGCATAGGAACTTTGGGGGACTAAGTTCTTTTAAGGGGGGTAGATTGAAATACCCCAAATCTTAGCATATTGATGAACTATCTAATTATAATATATTAAGGCTATAATATGCCTTAGAAACATTAGAAAAGAGTTTAAACAACAGTGTACACAAAAACATACCTTAAGCGTTTAAACCAAAACGCACCTTAGAGCACGAAAAAGTGCTTTAAGGAGAAATGTGCTTAAGCATTATACATGGAACTAAAGGCTAATGAGCCTAAACACACCAATAAGGAATAAGGGAACAACAATAAGATGGTCATAGGAACCATTACATGTACACACAAATTAAGTATACAAAGTCCACACAAAACCGGTACTAAACTGACGAAAGTCAAGGAGAAATCACTAAAACGACTGGTATATAAATTGGAATGAGCAAATGCTATGAAATACCCCAAACCTTGGTATGTTGTGTAAATGTTAAACTATGGTATTTAAAGGCTAAAAATTTCCTTAGAAATATAAATGAACCATTTAAACCATGGTAAAACACAAAAAACACTAAGACACGGGTTGAGCAAAAACGCTCTAAGCTTGGAGTGAACTGGCTAGGACCCAAAGAGCCTACCAAGACTTATAATGTTTATTATGACTTTAAAGGCTAATTAAGTCCTTAGGAAACTTTGGTAGACAATGAAACCAAACAAAACACAAATAAATACCTTAAGGTCATATGGGCTAAAATGTGCTCTAAGCTTGGGATAAATGTGTATAAGACCTAATGGTCATACCTATGCCTTATTTATATGTTAATGAAATATTAAATCAATTACTAAAGAAAACCAAGCTTGAAAAACAGTTAAAACGCAAAATGTGCTTTAAGGAGTCTTAAAGCACGTTTTTGAAAAATTGTCTTGTAAACGAGTTTTGAATGGCTAAATGTCCATCATTACTCTTTAATTAACATGTGTACTATATAGTATCACATTTGGGTGGTTATATCAATGGGAAATCAAAAATTTCACTTCTATGTGCCTTGTTTTTATGAATAGTGTTTTATAAGCTAGTTTTGTAACACATTGTTACTATAAGTGAGACAATTGATAATAAAGTCTAAAATACCACTAGGTACTATTGGGGGCCGGTTTTTAAGGTGTGGTGACTCACACCCTTGTTAGTTTACTAAGAAAAGAAAGAATGACTAATTAATGTACTATTTGCTTTATAAGGATAAATATCTTACAAAAGCAAACTTATTTCTTCATTCTCTTCTTTCCTTTCATTTCCCACGGTGGCCATCTTCTTCCTCCTCTCTCCATCGGTTTCCAACAGAACCATATCATTCTTCATCCTTCTTCACTTGTAACTTATGACTCCATGCTCCGAATTAATTCCGAGACTACCGTTCTCTTAGTTGGAGCAAGCTCTACAACATTGTCCTTTCAAATCATCAAAACCACCATTTCGGTGCCAAGGAGAACTTCCATGGAAGGAGCTTGAGCTAATATTTTTATGCCTTGTTGATCACCTTTGCTTCAAGGTAAGGAAAAACCAAAGAAAATCCATTTCCTTCATTTTTGGTGTTGACCGAAAATGCACCTTGTAATGGTGTCTTCTCTTGTCTTGTTTTAGCTTCATTTAAATCTTCCAAGGGCTAGGAGGAGTCCTCTCTTGATACTCATTCAAGCTCTCTTTCCATTCAAAGGTAAAACAATTACCTTGATGTGTTAAAACAATATATGTAATTAGGGTTTACAATGAGATGGAGCTTAAAGCTGAAAACTCATTATGATTGTTTGTATATTGTTAGTAGTTGACAAGGAGTGAAATGCCTTACCGGTTTTAGAGGAAACAAGAAAGAAGTTTGAGTGGAAAAGAGGTAAATATGCTATCTCAATGTGGTTTAATGCCTTAGGAGAAATGAGCTTATAATGCTTGTTAAAACTACCTAAAGAGCAAATGGTGAATGACTTAGTAAGATGTTCTCAAGGAGACTAGTAAAGGAACATATGTCTTGGTGTGTGTAATTGCAGGTCAAAGGCTTATGTATTGTGGAAATTCAGTGTTTAAGGATTATGCAATTTAAGGGCCTAAGAGCCATGTTATTTAAGGGCCTAAGTGCCAAGTTTAATTATGCACTATATTGTGATGTAGTGTAAATTTGGTGAAGTTTTGTGAGTGATGTGTTCTTGATGGATTAGGTGTCTTGAGTGTTTAATGGTGAAAACTATGAGTTTTGGAATGATATGTGTAAGAGAACCCATGGCGAAATTTGTAAAATGTATAAGGAATTCTAAGTGCTTAAATGAACTTGGGGTGACTAGGAATTGTTAGGAATGGATACATGCTTCACTAAGGAAGAACACATGCATTAAGGTGTTCTAAGGTGCTATAAGGATTAGGCATTGTCTTGGAAGTTCTAGGAATTCAATATGTGTTTTTGAGAATGTATTAAAGTCTTGGAGAAGTTTGTTTAAGTTTAGGTTATGTGAGTGCAAGGGTGGGAATAAGTATAGATAAGTTTGAGAAAGGAACTTTAAGGAGTTGTGAAAAAGAAGATTTGGTTAGTAAGAGAAGATGCTTGGGAGATGATGTTATGATGGTGAGGAAACACTTGGTATAGAGGTTATTATGGATGAAACACCACTTAAGAAACTAGGAGAAAACATTGTAAGTGTTAGAAATTTGTGAAGATATAAGTAAAGGTTTAAGGAATTAGAAAAAGAGTTTGTGAGTGTTTAAGGATATCTTAAGGTGTGTTTGAGTGCTCAAATGAGGTTAGGATACTAGGTCATATGGGGTGAAGTTTGGAGTTGAGTGTAAAAAGGAAAACAAAGATTTGGGGCAGACCGGACTTGCGACCGGACTTGCAAGTTCGGTCGGGCCCAGTTACCCTGCGAGAATTAGCTTCTGGAATGGACCGGAAAGGACCGGACTTGGCAAGTCCGGTCGGCTGAATTTCCAAAGGGAAGAAACTCTCGGAAAAGACCGAACATGGACGGACTTACAAGGTCGGTGGAGTAGTAAAATTTTGGCGGAAATATGTTCTGGAATCGACCGGACATGGACAAGTCCGGTCGGTAAGTGGTCGGACCAAAAACATGGGTTAAGGTTATGAAATGATATGTAATGATGGGGATTGATTAGTAATGATGTTATAAGGTTGTTAAGGACATGTTAGGTGGTTTTAATGACAATTAAGTGGGTGAAAGTTGTATGAAATGTAAAAGTAAAACAATTAAAAAGTGAAGTTATGTAACTAAGTTAACGGGGAAAAAGTTATAAGCATTAGACATTAAATAATCATGCTACCCCGATGTTAATAAAAGTACATGTAATGTTATCAGTTGTTCGAGAATTGCTCGAGGAACATAAGTGGACGTGGTAAAGTGGACTCCGGTGACAGGTATGGTTTTCTTGCAACCTGTGTCCTACCGGATTACACCGGCTTGTATGCCAATATGTTTTTCTGAGTGTTTGCCACCTTGTAAGATTAAAACATGTAATGAGTTTATAGTAATTCATTTATGTGGCGAATTTGGCCTCCGATACCATTTAACCTCAAATATGTGTTTAAACCTTAGCTAACCAAAACTAGGAACACATGAGTGATCGGTATTCGGAGTTGACGGCCCAAACCTTGGGAACGTGCTAACCACGGCTATGTGTGAGTTAGTGGATATTGTTGTTGTATGCAAGTGTGTGAACCTCCCTTGTGTGCTTAACTCGGTTATGATACCGTATGGTGTGTGGATGTGGTAGGCTCCATAATGGATCTCTAACTACTTATTTATAAGTGTATATGTACTAATGGGGGGTGAGGAGTCGGTTGTTCCGGCCACGCGTGTGATGGACGGGAGTCGATATCATATCCGGTTCGGCTCTCTTGGTGTATGTATAGGTGGTATTCCAATTTGGTTTCTACCTTCCCTTAGCTTATCCAAAGCTAGTTACTGACTCACGTCGGGCCACAGGGGCATACGAATGTTATTTCGGTGTGCTTGGGATTACTATATCCGACACACCTTGGGTATAAGTTAACCGTTCTATATAACCGGACGGTAACGAGGTGGTAACGAGCTTAACATGGGATTGGCAATAATCTAGGCTCACTGGTATACTAACTATGGTGGAAGGTTCCTTGTGAGAACCGATTTATGGTGTTATGTAATGGTATTGTGCTATGCAAATTCCCTTGCTATGCTACGATATGTATACGTTAGGTGTTTTAAAATGATGTGATGTTATCATGTGTACGTCGAAACAAGAAAGGTTTGTTATGTTTGTTATGTGAGGAATGAGATATGTTGTAGGATATGGAGTGTGTGGATCATGGAAATGAATCCAGTTTGTGACAAGAGGCGTTTAAGGATAACCCGATTAATGGGTACATGTCGTTCGTTAAGGAAGTAGCTCCGTTTTAGAGGAGAGCCACTCTAGGGTTTAAGGAATCATTGGATGGTTGGTTAAGTGTGGATGTGTTGGTTATAGGTTGAGCCCATTGAGGCGAAATGTTATGTGTTGTATGTTATGGCTTGTATGCATGATTTAAATATAATCAACTGCATGCTAAGACGACAATTAGTTGTGCGTGGCCCGGTAGCATGTGGGCTGCGGGATTACCATACCAGCAAAGGTGCTGAGCCCCTTGGGGCCACCCTTTCTCTCTTTTCTATTTCAGGTACAAGGAGCTGGAAGCGTTCGAGTAGGACGGGTAGGAGGGGTATGTTTATCATGGGTAGCCATTTAAATGGCGTAGCATGTAGGCGTAGTAAGACCGAAATTGTTATCGGCATTAGTTTGTAAATACTCGGTACGGTTGGAATGTAAATGTTATAGGGTTGTTGTTAAGGGAAGAAATGTAACGTGTAGTGCTCGGGAGTCTAGTCCATCAGACCGATACAAAGTACATGTATTAGCCTTGTTAGCCACGTGGGTGGTTAACGGCGTGTAACACCATTGGAAATAAGTAATGTGATGAGTTGAGTTTCCGCTGCTGCAAGTGTTGTTAATGTATGGTTGTGGTTGGGGTGTTACAAAAAGTGGTATCAGAGCGAAGTATCGCTCTGATGACTGAATTACCGAGCTTAGGAAGTACCGAGTTAGGATTTAAGTACTTTGGGTTAAGGGTTGAGTGATAGCGTGAGAGATACGCTAGTAGGAACTACCAGTGAATACTGGAAACCTACTATATCCTTCCCACCCTCCACAATCCCTGTTTTATAACTTGGGAAACAACGCCAGAGAGATGGAAGTCCACTCTTACTCGGGAATACCCGATCTGGCTGTTATTAAATACCTTTAAGTACGGAGAACCTGTCATACGGTAGATCCCGAAAACTGGGAATCCCGGAGACGGTCTCCATCTGAACAATGTTAACCGCATTTAATAGCGAAGAATGAAGAATCTTGTGTAAATGAGAATAGAATTTCCGGCAACCTGGGTCGACATGCCGAGCAGTCGAGAATAACCAGCTTGCAACGCACCAACGTGCAACAGGCAAGAAGTGGATTAGGAAACCCGAGACAAGTGTCTACGGACCACAGTTGTAAATAATACACCAACGGTATACCAACCGAAAAGGAATACAACGTAGTGCCCCAACAAGAGACAAGTCTCAGTAACCACGACGATGCGTGGAACGGGCTACAAAGAGAAAAATACTAAGTAAAAGGGGACTCCAAGAATGGGAGAACACCCTAGTTGATAACTATCATGTGAAACAGTGAGAAGTCACCCAAAGGTTATTATCAGAGGACAGTAAGATCAGTGAGGGCCAACAAGGCCACTGATGACAGTATGGGTAAAAACAATACCACAACCGGTATGTGTTGAAACGATAGCCAGTTAGCATGGCGCACTTGCCATAGCAAGTGCTGCTATAACAGGGCTGTTCGGGAAATTTATAACCACTACAAAGTACTTGGAAAAGTACAAAAGTTAAATGTGATTGTCATAACAGTGGAAGGGCCTGTTAGCCTAACCTCTGTAATTGGAAGTACACCAGTCAGCAAGAAGCTAGACTTGGCTAAGGTAAGAAGATGTTGTGAAACCATGAAAATTTTCTTTCAAACCCAAATTTATTCAAACCTTTTCTTTTCAAAACCAGATTTTCTTTCAAACCAACACTTCTTTCCAACCTTCTTTTAAACCAAACCAGTAAAACCAGGGGCAGTTGACAAGGATACAACAGTGGATAAACTTCCCTCGATTAAGTTCGGGAAGCAAGGAATGAATATTGTCACGGGACAATATAAGGGAGTTGACAACAGAATACTTCACCTAGGCGTGTGACGGACACTACGAGTGTACCAACTGTGTGTGGGACGACCGCACTCCGATAGGAGCATGTGGGCCTGACAGACCTACTTATAGGTTAGTTGGGTAAGTAGTAATGTATCAGTATGATACCCCATATATGTATACGAGTAGAGTCCAGAACACGGGAAGTAGTCGACTCCGTCTACGGTCAGCAGTAAAATCAAACAAGAGCTAAGGATACCAGGAAGGGTTGAAGTTAAGGAACTCAGTTAAGTTAACGAGACTAAAGGAATTAGTGAATTCCTTTCAAGGGAATGTTTAAGAGTCAGGAGTGCGAAGTGCACAAACTGTAAGTAAAGACATAGCATATGTCTTAAGGATCCTCAGGGATAACATGATAGCTGGAAAGCAGGCAAGGCAGATGCCTAATGTGGACACATTAATGTGCAATGGACGGGATGAAATTCCCAGATGAGTACCTACATATTAGGAAATGTTGACCTTCACAGAAGAAGATAATAACAGTTAAGAACGCAAAAAGGCGTGGCTAACTGAATGTACCAATAACTGTGAACCAGATGTAAGGCATAACTTAACAACACCCAGGAGAAATCCTTGAAGGGGGTCGCATCAACAATTGTTGAACGAAATACATGACAGAAACACAAGGTTGAAATTAACACCCAGTTTAGACATAAGTTGTCAGGAGACGGACTGACAAACCTAAGGGGCATCCCATGAAAGGAAACGGAATGCAACGACCTTGTCATGGAGCCCACTACAACCTCTAAACATGTAATTGTACAGAGAAGTACATATGTGTGGACAGCCTACAATGAGCCCAGCTCAAGGCAAATAAGGCTTATAAGCCATAAGCAAGATTTTATATAAATCGATTGATTGTAGAAGTTTATGTTGTATAAGTGGATAAAGTGGTAAGCGAACCACTGCATTAAGAGTGGGGATACCTCTCGATATTGTGAGACCGCAGAAGCGGTAGTTAGTGTGAATCAAGTTCAAGAAATATGTGGAGGATGGACCACGTTGTTATTACCCCAGGATGATTTGAATAAAATAACACGAAAGAAGTGCTCGTACCAGTTGTGTACACAGGAAGAGTATAAGTCTGATAGCAATCACCATAGGTGTGTGAAGCTAAATGTGTAGCGAACAACGCTCAAGAAACATAAAGCTCAAAAAAAATATAATATAGTATATTCAAAAATCAGCCAAATAAGTGGCCAGATAAACCCAGTGTAATAGCGGAAGCTAATATAATAGCGGATGCAGTATAAGTTGATGTTGTATAATGAGTAAGGATACGGTGCGCAATAAGCGACCGTTGTGTGAGTATTGTTAGATGATAAAATGGGAGTGAGCAGAGTTATGAGTTAAACCCAGTGGAGGCACAACAGTAAATGATAGCAAACGAACCGAGCAGTAAGCCGGTGACAAGTATTATGTGATAAGATTTCAGTAAAACACAGTGTAAATTCCTATCGCAATCGCATGAGAGATTTACTGTCAAGAGTTTACGCCTCTGCACTCTGTATGACTGAGTGTTTGGTATTGCACTTGCGCAGTAATGATCAAGTGGGATAGCTAGGAATCAGAAGCATGGTAATTGTGGAGGAATAATGTTATAATGGCCGATGCATAGGTAATGCAAGGCCGCAGGAATGAAAGAATACATGTACAAAACCAAAGGTGGAGACATGATTAACAGTAAATGACTACAGTAACACTAAATACCAAATGTCGGTATGGATATACCCCAAAGGTTGGAAATAACTGAGAGAGCACTACACATTAGGTAGTAGCTCAATCTCAACCGACAGTAAGTCGGTAGAAGCAAGTCAATCATTGTGAATTACATAGTAGTTTACGCTGTAAGCTATGGAGAAGTGGATGGAAAATTGTGAAACTCACCGAATTCGCTCAGGGTAAGAGATACCATGCGTCGGTTGAGAAACCATTCTTCCAAGATAAGGGTAATACATTGGAGATGTACAATACAGTAACAGTAACGAATGGGGCAAACTAGCCTATAATTATCAGAATGCGCAACAGAGGCCAGTGAGCCCATGCGTCAAATACCGAATATACATTGTGAATATGAATGGATGGCTAGTCATCAATGCCTAGAAGCCTCACAGGCCAGGACCGAAACCGGTTATGAGTTAAAACTCCAATGCGAATTCTTGGTTTAGGGACTAAACCGCCAATATGGTTAAGATCCTCTAATCAAAATCCATTGTGTAATAGACCGCGTGGAAGTTAAAACACTTCACGACGGCAGAACATTTTAAGCCAATGTTCAGTGATTGATTACGTGGGCGTAATCCCTTTTAAGGGGGGTAGAGCGCAAAGCCACTTAGTGTGTTTTACCGTACAAGTGTACGTGAACTGTGTTGTGCATAGCACAAAATGATTTGTTATGATGGTTGGCGCGTGTGTTATAAACATACGCATTTATTTGTGGTTAAATTGTGGTAATTGCGCACAGAAGATGCGAATACCATTGTGGGAAGTGTGTTTATTTTGTTAACAGTGGGTGTGAGAGTACAAGTGGAAGGGAGTAAAGAAACTCCCGGGGAACTAAAACCCGATGGTGCATAAATGTAAACCATGTATTGTATTTTGATAAAAAAAATATATGTATATATATACAGTGTTGTGATTTATGAAGGGTTATGAGACCGACATAGAACCTAGTGAGAATTAAATTCCCTAGGTAACTTGAATTAAGTTGGATTTGGATGATGATTGATAGACGGAGTTCTATCCCTTGGAGATGTATGATTATGACTAGAAGGATTCAAAGATAGAAAATGGGATATGCTTGAATTAATTGTTGGTTGAAAAAGAAGTGGGAGGTGAAACTTGATTATCATGAGATCAAGGGAAGCCGAACACAAATTGGGGTGGAAAGATAGTTCAACACTGATGCTGATCACATCAGGGTTGGATGACTCTTGAAGCTCCCTGTAAGTGGTCACAAACAACCATGTTAAGAAAAATACAAGGAGCATAAATTGGACTTGGAGTTGTGTGGTGTTTTCAAAAGGATTTTCAATTGGTGTTTTTCAAACAATCGATTAATATTTTGAATAAAAGATCTTCTTATACTTAACCTAGTAAAGAATATTTTTGTAGTACTTGCTCACGAGCTGAGGACGTATGAGCCTTTGTCTTCGGACCGGTGACATGAGAAGTACATATGTTAAAAAATTAAGTGAATGTTTGATCTCCCAAAGGAACGGGGACCAGAAGGTGTCCATCGCGACCGGGTTCTGCGGGATCACAGTGTATATGTACTCAACGTGGGATTCGAACCATGGAGAGATGGAAAAGGTATTTCTGTTTGATATACATGCTATGACATGTTGTTTGGTATGTGTGATAAAGGTTATTTTGACTTTGATCTCCTAAAGTGTATGCTATCAAGACCTATGAGTCTAAATGTGTTGTGTTACATAGACCTATGTGTCTAAATGTGGTTATGTCACCCAGACCTAAGAGTCTGAGGGATATTGTATAGTGCAAGTGTGGTGAAGGTACCCGGACCATTAAGTCCGAGGTTACCATGTGAGTATGATATTTTATGTATAATGTGGATATGTTGCCCGGACCATTAAGTCCGAGGTTGGATGTAAAGGTGGTTGGTAATGGAAGTTTTATGGCTATAAGTAATTCCCGTATTCTAATCCAATGATGCGAGGAAATGTGAACTTCGAGGACGAAGTTCTTTTAAGGGGGGTAGATTGAAATACCCCAAACCTTGGTATGTTGTGTAAATGTAAACTATGGTATTTAAAGGCTAAAAAGTGCCTTAGAAACATAAATGAACCATTAAAACCATGGTAAAACACAATAAAACACTAAGACACGGTTTGAGCAAAAACATGCTCTAAGCTTGGAGTGAACTTGGTTAGGACCCAAAGAGCCTACCAAGACTTGATAATGTTTAATTATGACTTATAAGGCTAATTAAGTCCTTAGGAAACTTTGGTAGACAATGAAACCAAACAAAACACAAATAAATACCTTAAGGTCAATATGGGCTAAAATGTGCTCTAAGCTTGGGATAAATGTGTATAAGACCTAATGGTCATACCTATGCCTTATTTATATGTTAATGAACATATTAAATCAATTACTAAAGAAAACCAAGCTTGAAAACAAGTTAAAAACGCAAAATGTGCTTTAAGGAGTCTTAAAGCACGTTTTTGAAAAATTGTCTTGTAAATGAGTTTGAATGGCTAAATGTCCATCATTACTCTTTAATTAACATGTGTACTATATAGTATCACATTTGGGTGGCTATATCAATGGGAAATCAAAAATTTCACTTCTATGTGCCTTGTTTTTGTGAATAGTGATTTTTATAAGCTAGTTTGTAACATATGTTACTATAAGTGAGACAATTGATTAATAAAGTCTAAAATACCCCTAGGTACTATTGGGGCCGGTTTTTAAGGTGTGGTGACTCACCACCCTTGTTAGTTTACTAAGAAAGAAAGAATGACTAATAAGTTACTATTTGCTTTATAAGAATAAATATCTTAACAAAAGCAAACTTATCTCCTCATTCTCTTCTTTCCTTTCATTTCCCACGGTGGCCATCTTCTTCCTCCTCTCTCCATCGGTTTCCAACAGAACCATTCATTCTTCATCCTTCTTCACTTGTAACTTATGACTCCATGCTCCGAATTAATTCCGAGACTACCGTTCTCTTAGTTGGAGCAAGCTCTACAACATTGTCCTTTCAAATCATCAAAACCACCATTTCGGTGCCAAGGAGAACTTCCATGGAAGGAGCTTGAGCTAATATTTTTATGCCTTGTTGATCACCTTTGCTTCAAGGTAAGGAAAAACCAAAGAAAATTCCATTTCCTTCATTTTTGGTGTTGACCGAAAATGCACCTTGTAATGGTGTCTTCTCTTGTCTTGTTTTAGCTTCATTTAAATCTTCCAAGGGCTAGGAGGAGTCCTCTCTTGGACTCATTCAAGCTCTCTTTCCATTCAAAGGTAAAACAATTACCTTGATGTGTTAAAACAATATATGTAATTAGGGTTTACAATGAGATGGAGCTTAAAGCTTATAAAACTCATTATGATGTTTGTATATTGTTTAGTAGTTGACAAGGAGTGAAATGCCTTACCGGTTTTAAGAGGAAACAAAGAGAAGTTTGAGTGGAGAAAAGAGGTAAATATGCTATCTCAATGTGGTTTAATGCCTTAGGAGAAATGAGCTTATAATGCTTGTTAAAACTACCTAAAGAGCAAATGGTGAATGACTTAGTAAGGTGTTCTCAAGGAGACTAGTAAAGGAACATATGTCTTGTGTGTGTGTAATTGCAGGTCAAAGGCTTATTATTGTGGAAATTCAGTGTTTAAGGTTATGCATTTAAGGGCCTAAGAGCCATGTTATTTAAGGGCCTAAGTGCCAAGCAAGTTTAATATGCACTATATTGTGATGTAGTGTAAATTTGTGTGAAGTTTTGTGAGTGATAGTGTTTTGATGGAATTAGGTGTTCTTGAGTGTTTAATGGTGAAAACTATGAGTTTTGAATGATGATGTGCTAAGAGAACCCATGGCGAAATTTGTAAAATGTATAAGGAATTCTAAGTGCTTAAATGAAATTGGGTGAACTAGGAATTGTTAGGAATGGATACATGCTTCACTAAGGAAGAAACATGCATTAAGGTGTTCTAAGGTGCTATAAGGATTTAGGCATTGTCTTGGAAGTTCTAGGAATTCAATATGTGTTTTTGAGATGTATTAAAGTCTTGGAGAAGTTTGTTAAGGTTTAGGTTATGTGATGTGCAAGGTGGGAATATGTATAGATAAGGTTTTGAGAAAGGAACTTTAAGGAGTTGTGAAAAAGAAGATTTGGTTAGTAAGAGAAGATGCTTGGGAGATGATGTTATGATGGTGAGGAAACACTTTGGTATAGAGGTTATTATGGATGAAACACCACTTAAGAAACTAGGAGGAAAACATTGTAAGTGTTAGAAATTTGTGAAGATAAGTAAAGGTTTAAGGAATTAGAAAAAGATTTTGTGAGTGTTTAAGGATATCTTAAGGTGTGTTTGAAGTGCCCAAATGAGGTTAGGATATACTAGGGTCATATGGGGTGTGAAGTTGGAGTTGAGTGTAAAAAGGAAAACAAAGATTTGGGGCAGACCGGACTTGCGACCGGACTTGCAAGTCGGTCGGGCCCAGTTACCCTGCGAGAATTAGCTTCTGGAATGGACCGGACATAGGCGGACTTGGCAAGTCCGGTCGGGCTAAATTTCCAAAGGGAAGAAACTCTCGGGAATGGACCGGACATTGCGACCGGACTTACAAGTCCGGTCGGAGTAGAAAATTTTGACGGAAATGTGTTCTGGAATCGACCGGACATGGACAAGTCGGTCGGCAAGTCCGGTCGGACCAAAAACATGGGTTTAAGGTTATGAAATGATATGTAATGATGGGGATTGATAGTAATGCTGTTATAAGTTGTTAAGGACATGTTAGGTGAGTTTAATGACAATTAAGTGGGTGAAAAGTTGTATTGAATGAAAGTAAAAACAAATTAAAAAGGGAAGTTAGTTAACTAAGTTAACGGGGAAAAAGTTAGAAGCATAGACATTAAATAATCATGCAACCCCGATGTTAATAAAAGTACAGTATGTTATCAGTTGTTGTTCGAGAATTGCTCGAGGAACATAAGTGGACGTGGTAAAGTGGACTCCGGTGACAGGTATGGTTTCTTGCAACCTGTGTCCTACCGGATTACACCGGCTTGTATGCAATATATTTTTTCTGAGTGTTTGCCACCTTGTAAGATTAAAACATGTAATGAGTTTATAGTAATTCATTTATGTGGCGAATTTGGCCTCCGATACCATTCAACCTCAAATATGTGTTGAACCTTAGCTAACCAAAACTAGGAACACATGAGTGATCGGTATTCGGAGTGACGGCCCAAACCTTGGGAACGTGCTAACCACGGCTATGTGTGAGTTAGTTGGATATTGTTGTTGTATGCAAGTGTGTGAACCTCCCTTGTGTGCTTAACTCGGTTATGATACCGTATGGTGTGTGGATGTGGTAGGCTCCATAATGGATCTCTAACTACTTATCTATAAGTGTATATGTACTAATGGGGGGTGAGGAGTCCGGTTGTTCCGGCCACGCGTGTGATGGACGGGAGTCGATATCATGTCCGGTTCGGCTCTCTTGGTGTATGTATAGGTGGTATTCCAATTTGGTTTCTACCTTCCTTAGCTTATCCAAAGCTAGTTACTGACTCACGTCGGGCCATAGGGGCATACGAATGTTATTTCGGTGTGCTTGGGATTACTATATCCGACACACCTTGGGTATAAGTTAACCGTTCTATATAACCGGACGGTAACGAGGTTGGTAACGAGCTTAACATGGGATTGGTAATAATCTCTAGGCTCACTAAGTATACCAACTATGGTGGAAGGTTCCTTGTGAGAACCGATTTATGGTGTTATGTATTGGTGTTGTGCTATGCAAATTCCTTGCTATGCTACGATAGGTATACGTTAGGTGTTTTAAAATGATTGTGATGTTATCATGTGTACGTCGAAACAAGAAAGGTTTTGTTATGTTTGTTATGTGAGGAATGAGATATGTTGTAGGATATGGAGTGTGTGGATCATGGAAATGAATCCAGTTTGTGACAAGAGGCGTTTAAGGATAACCCGATTAATGGGTACATGTCGTTCGTTAAGGAAGTAGCTCCGTTTTAGAGGAGAGCCACTCTAGGGTTTAAGGAATCATTGGATGGTTGGTTAAGTGTGGATGTGTTGGTTATAGGTTGAGCCCATTGAGGCGAAATGTTATGTGTTGTATGTTATGGCTTGTATGCATGATTTAAATATAATCAACTGCATGCTAAGACGACAATTAGTTGTGGTGGCCCGGTAGCATGTGGGCTGCAGGATTACCATACCAGCAAAGGTGCTGAGCCCCTTGGGGGCCACCCTTTCTCTCCTTTTCTATTTCAGGTACAAGGAGCTGGTAGCCGTTCGAGAGTAGGACGGGGTAGATGTTTTACATGGGTAGCCATTTAAATGGCGTAAGCATGGTAGGCGTAGTAAGACCGAAATTGTTATCGGCATTAGTTTGTAAATACTTGGTACGGTTGGAATGTATAAAGTATATGGGTTGTTGTTAAGGGAAGCAAATGTAACGTGTAGTTGCTCGGGAGTCTAGTCCATCAGACCGATACAAAGTACATGTATTAGCCTTGTTAGCCACGTGGGTGGTTAACGGCGTGTAACACCATAAAGAAGTAAAGAAGTAATGTGATGAGTTGAGTTTCCGCTGCAATGTGCTGTTAAATGTATGGTTGTGGTTGGGGTGTTACACGCTATTTCACGAACAAAGTTTCTAAAGGTACTAAATGTACTAAGAACACATTTAAACTAGCCAAAACAAATTGCATAATCAATGTGAACCCGGAAGCACATAAAATGTGTTTAAGGCATTTTTGGCTATGTAACATACCAAACACATGGTATAAGTCATAATGAACGAAATTAATTCATAAATGTTACATAATATAAGAAGAAACAAAAAAAAATCAGATGAAAAGAGGCATAGGGCTGCCGACTTGGGGGTATGAGTCACCAAGGCTAATTGCTTTTAAATTCACTATTTCAACTACTTAAGACTTTCATTAATTTCCAAAGCATCTTGTCCCCTTAGTGAATCATTAACCAGACTCTTACCTATCAAATGAGAGCTTCTAAATTCGGAGCTCATCCTCTCATTGAAGAAACAACACAAAAAAACTCCATGTTCTTAGATTTAAGCCTTAAAGAACACCCTTCCTGTAGAAAGCATAACTTTCTCGTCCTAGCTCCATATCACAAGATTGATAGCTCGTTGGAATCCTCTCTTCAAGAGCTTTACATCCATAGCTCATAAGCCCCCAGATTCTCAGGAAAACCCACTAATAAGTGCCTTTGATTCTCGAGGTAAAACATTGCCTTCTTGAAAACTTCTTATTCTTTGGTTTTTGTTACAGCCGATTGGCATGGATACTAACCCATTTTATTCTTCATCTTATTATAATTTGGGGACAATTCCTTTAGCAAATTGCTGGTGAAATTTCTAAGGAATTCAAGCTTAAATATTAAGCTAAAAGTTTAATATACAAGGTAAATCCTACAACTACCTATTCATGGTTCTAAATATTGATATATATATGATCTAACATATTGTATACCTTGTTTATTATTACCGAATTTAGTAGGTGTTAGATTTAATTTTAGCACCTAAAATGTTAATATTTTGTAAATCTAAAATTAGATTTACAACCCTTATGATATAAACTTTAATATAAGCTATCATAATATATAAGAAAAGTTCATATACTAAAATTTAGTGTGTGGCCGCCGAAAATTAAGAGAACTTAGGTGAGTTAGAAAAATTATATAACTAAGTTAAATTAAAGGAATTAGTATAATTAAGTGTAATATGTAAATTTTGTGAAGTTTGGTCACATATTATAATTGCCGAAAATATATATGAATTATTATGAAATTTATGAAGTTTAGATGATGGGAAAATAATTGTAGAATTAAGTTTACAATTTATAAAGAGTTTATAAGTATTACTAGAATTTATAAGGTTTTTGGTATATTTAAAGTTAATAAATATAGTATATGTATACTACAGCTTTAGATAATTAAATCTGGTGATTTAGAGATGTCTAAAATGATTTTTGATGTTCAAAAATCTGTAGGAAAATTAGTTACGAAAAATAGAAATTTATTAGAGTTAAATTGGTTAATAAATGAGTTAGGATAAAAGAAAAGACCACAAGGGTAAAATGGTAATTTCCCTGGTCAAACATGGTCAACTTGGTCAATGGCAATGGCAGTTTGTAAAATTTTTAGAGAAGTTAGAATAAAATTTGTAGCAAAAGATTAGATATAAAAAGATAAAGGAATAAAAAGTTAAGTTAAATTAACTTTAGGGGTAATTTTGTAAATAATGGAAAGTTAGGGGGTTTGACCATAAAAGGCTGGTCAAACTTGGTATATTTTGGTAATTGACCAAAAGTATAAAAGAAATTAATTAAATAAGACTTTGGAAGAAATTAGAAATAAAAATAACAAGTTTAGAACTTGTTATAAGAAAAATAGAGATTAAGAGGAGACTATGGGTAAGTAATGTAAATAACACATTTTTATGTGTTTAAAAGGTTAAGAAAATTAAATAAAGAATTTAGAAACAAGTTGTAAAAGAAACAGAGTTAAGACGGGGTTAAACGAGACCCGTAAATAAATTAAGGTATACGAGGGGTATACCCGTAATTTAATAAGTATAGGAGAAATCATATTTAAGGGTTTCTAATGAAAGTACAAGTTATATTAGAAAAAGGAATAAATATGTATGATACGGAGTATCATACGACGTATACGAAAATTTTAGTGTACATGAATAGTACCCGTATACGTGAATAGTATACGTATACATGAATAGTAACTACGTATATAAGAATAGTCAAATACGAGACGTATACATGAATAGTAAAATACGTACGTGAATAGTAAAATACATATACGTGAATAGTAAAATACGGTGAATAGTGAAAATACGAAAATTAAGTTATTTAACCACGCCGTCCTAATGAACTATAGGAGCGGAGTAAGGTGACCAGAATAGTCGAGACGTCATCTGGGAGTGGACGGACGTCGATAGGCTAAGGTATGGGATTCTTGTAGCTTGTTTGCTAATAGGGTCTACCTCGGTTTGTGTGCTATGTGTTATTGTGATACGACCGAGCAAGATTAAACATGAAACCGATTTATTGTATTGTTATTGTGTGTCCATTGCACACTAACACAAAATTTAATTGCAAGTTTTCATTAACTATGGTTAGTAAAACAAAGTATAAGGTTATAATACTCCCTGTTATTAGGTGGATAATCGAGAGAGGTTTTAACTAACAAATTGTCAATGAGACTTTAGCTAACTGGAACTTGGGAGAAGAGGAATCCGGGACTGACTCCGGTCATGCATGTTCAGGTTAGGAGATCGGCATCTGTATCAGATCTGTCTTCCGCCTAGGGTCGACAAACTGACCCGACCATCTCGAATGAACAGTTCGAGATGGGAGGCAAATTCAGGAGGCGCAGGAGGGTCAAGCCTACACCCCTCATAACTTAAGAATTAATGTTTATTAAACCAATGGAGCTAATAACTCATTGGCTAGGGTTACTTTGACCCGAGAAAAATAAACAATTTAGTTAGAGAACAACCAATTCTTATAGGAGGAGAATGGTTGACACTTATAAGGTATGGTCAAACACGAGAACTAAACAATTCTCAGGCCTCAGGAGTTAGAAATCTAACTTACTCATTAACGGGCGTCCATTACGACGTTCGATTTATTTGAGCTGTGAATGTTTCATATAATGTGTTGCTGTTATTGTACTTCTTATTATTGTTGTATGAATAATCAACTGCATGTATACGACAAGTAGTCGTGTGTAGCCCTGGGTAGTAGCTGGGGTTGCACGTTTTCTGTACCAGCCATGTGCTGAGCCCCTTGGGGCCTGTGATTTAAACTTTGCAGATAGGTGCCAGACGAGGACCCAGCCTGAGAGTAGGAGTGGGTAGAGCACTAAGGGTTTAATTTGTTTACGAAGTGTGCCTGTACACTCGTTTTATAAAACGGTGGTAGTAAGTTGTAATAATAGGAGAGATACTTCGAACTCGGTATTGTATTTTGTTGTAAGACTATGTACGCACTCACGTTTGGTACACTCGGGTCCATCAGACCGTAACTTGAGACTGGAATAAGCCTAGTTAGTCACGTGGGTGACTGACGGCGGTAACACCAACTTTTAGGGGGCGTTCGGTAGAGCGCTGCATAAGCAGCGTTTCTCAAGTATCTAGGTATGGTTAATAGTTGCAGGTATGGTTAGCTAATGGGGATATGACAAGTAGGATCAAATATTTAGTGAACAAATAACATATTGACATGTGTAAACAAAAAGTAGAGATGAATCCCACATTCATCTCTATTTGGAGATTAAGCTTACAAATGAACCGGGGCCTTAGTATTTTTTCCCCTGTGTTGTAATATTGTTGCAGGTTGTTATGTGATGGTTCAGGTTTAGCAGTTGGGGTGTTACAAGGGGTGTGAAGTAATGTCTTATTCCGCAATACCTTTCAACACACGCACTCATGATCAGAAACTAAAAAAAACTGCATTTAAATACTTCGCATGCAAAAACTTTTCTTGGTCAAGAATTAAAAACAAACGATTTATTTATTAATTAGTTGCTTTTTTTTCTTCACCCAAACTTTTCTCTTTACCATGTAACGGCTTTGGACCAACTATCCCAGTTCACAAGACCTTAGGTAGATAGGTGATAAAGCACCCCGAGGACTTAATAACCAGATAAAAGAGGCCTGATTAGGTTTAGGAATTTTTTATCAGAGGAGTACCTTGCCTTATCATTTCATTCCAAACATTCATATCATTCCCAAGGTCCAAAGCTAAACGCATTTAGTCTCCACAATTAGCCAATCCATCAAATTTCAGTGAAAAATAGAGTAAATTTAAGAAAAATAATTCTGGAAAGACAACTTTTAAGCAAAAAGATTTTTAAGGTTGTCATCAGGCTCAATTTCAAACTTCCACAGATATTTTCACCCAAAATCTAACATTAACGGCAAAGAGTAGCATATTATCATCACCTGAAAACAATCAAAAACTGGTGGTCTGAAGTGATAACTGAAGGTCACTCCCTACCCTACACTTAAAATTAAACAATGTCCTCATTGTGTGACAAGACAGGAGTGAAAAACTCAAAGCTCGCAGAAAAACAATTATGTCCGAAGGAAAAAGACAACCGAGCAGTCATCAACAAAAATTAAATTTAAAAGAAAAAAATTAAAACAAAAACTCCCCTGGATTTTGTTGTTGCTGAAGGAAGAACGACCCACCCCACACTTGAGCTTTGCTCAAGTGTTGCAGCCTGGTTGCAGTATCACCATGAAGAATTCATCTAAAAAGAAAAACAACAAACGCAACCAAAACTACAAACGAAGTTAAGAGTTAATAAACAACAAAACTAGGAAAATAACTACAAAAAGAAATTAAAACCAAAATTTAAAACTAATAAAATAAAATATAATGTTGGGTTGCCTCCCAGCCAGCTGCCCTTCTTTAACGTCTTTGGCTAGATCATATCTTTCTAAAGTTAACCAGGATCGAATATGAATGTCGATGTGGGCTTCAAAGGGTGGGTGGGGTGGCATCATATATCTTCATAGATTGTCCCCGATCAAATGGAAATAAAAATTCAACACTCCAAATATAACAGTGTAAACTCCACCAATCATGCGTCAAGTGGTTGTGTTGAGGTGGGTGATACTTATTCCCCGGCAACGGCGCCAAAAACTTGTACGGTATGAAACGTATATTCAGCAAGTGTACTGGTCTGTCGTAGCAAGTTTTCCTAGGTAGTATTTCCTAGATTATCGAACCAAAGGAGACTGTGTCTAGTTTGAGTCTTTAATCTAACTACTAAAAACTAGAGAAAATAACAACAATAAACTCAGGAGGTTTGGTTGCAGAAAGTAAATAAACTAAAATAAAGACAAAAACAATTAAAAGTGATTTTCTAACAATTGTAAAAGGGCGAATCCTGATTACTATTTCTTCATAGTTTATCAATTCCCCCTGAGTGTTTTTAAATTCTCGATTGCAACCTCAGATCCAAATTAATCTAAAACCGATATCCCGCGAGATAGATCCTTACTAGCAATTCTCAAACCCTAACTCTCGTTACGAATTTACAAACAAACTAGTAGCATTAACAAATCATCTGGTTTCTAGTCAACTAATCCCCAAGAATTATCATCTGTAGTTTCACTGGTAATATTCCTATGGTCTAATGAACGCCGCAGTTCTCACTTATAATAAATTCAAATAAACTCAAGCAGTAAGTAATCACAAGAGAATACAATAAATAACTAGGAACAAAACTACACTGTATAGAATTTATATCGACAACTCAGGAAGCAAAATAATAAACTAGTTATCCGGTAAAACCAGAATTCTAAATGACTACTCAGAGATCGGAGACAAAGAAATAATAACAATAATAAAGAGATTAAAAAACGTCATCTAATTGTGGAACGATGACAAATTCAGCCTCTATCTTCTGCTCCGATCTGTTTAAAAATGACTAATGTTTCCTTGACTCTGTCTCGAACTGTCTTTCTCGCAACGCTAGGGTTTGATATTTGTTCTGTTCGTAATCTCCGAATAAATTTCGTATCGTCGCCTGTCTATCTATATGCTCGGCTCCTCCAAATCTTATTTCCAAAATAATAAATAATCCATCAACAAAAGATTGATATCATAAACTTCAGCATCCTCTCATCCACGTGGATAAGGATGTCTGGCTGCCATGTTTTGAAATCGTGAGTATCTTGCCATCCTAAATTGGAATTAACGTCCACGTGTGAGTGTTATGTCATGGGTTCAACGTATTAGATAAATCAAAGGTCTGATTGTGGTCCGGGGATGCTTGCATAGTATAAACCCGGACCATGCAATTATTTAGGCAGTAAGTCTCGTCCAGGTGTGGTCCGGGTTTATAAACAAGTACATAAACCCGGACCATGCTGTAAATTGACCAGAATATTCATTTGCTTCTTTTTGGTCCCAGTCTTCATGGTTAAGTTCTTGGCACATATATCTAGACCATTTTCTTCAATATTTGACCTGTTTTAACATAAAACCATATGTGAGGAGTAATCTTAACATATAATATAAATTAGCACATAAGTGAGGAAATATATAACATTAGAACTTAAATTAATATACAATTAAACATAGAAATATAGATAAATTCCCCACTTATCAGAGGCTCCTCCACATCATCACTTATGTCCATATCATCTTCCGTAACTGCTTCATTGAAAGGATCATCATCCATTGGATCCATTGGTTCGTATTGAGCATCAAAAGCGTGGACAACCATTGTCTCATAGTTGTTCAATGTTGATGACTGATCATTTGTTGTATCAATGCGACTTGACAAATCCGCCGAATTAGTTGAAGCTACTTCACCATGGAAGTTCCAGACAAAGTAGCCGTACATGAATCCCTTCTTTGCCAGATACACCTTGACCATATCAGCACCTAGGTACTGAGTATTCTGGCAGCGACGCAAGGGACAAGGACATTTATTTTATTATTCTCCCTCACACACTCAGGATGTGATAGTGCGAATGCAACAAATTCCTCTATCTTTGCCAACATTCTTGGTTGGCTTCCATTTCGCATTCGCACTAAATTATACATCAACGCCTATCTGAACTCATTTGTCTACAAGAAAAAAAAAATGTGTCTACTAGTATGATTGTCAATAATACTCAAGTTAAATAATAATAGAACATAATGATAAGATCAATCAACTACTGGTATGAAAACTAGTATGATTGTCAACTATTAATTACTCTTATTATATTATATACACCGTATTTTTCACATTATTCGACAGCTACACCTCTGAAATTGACAAAAGAGGAGAGGAGAATAAGTCTGATACTTGAATGTTGGAGAAGGGAGTGGAAGAAAGAAGGAGAGGAAGAAAAATGCAGCTCATGGTTTAACACATTGCCTTAGACATTATTAATCCATTATCTAGTTAGCAATTTCTTGCAAACTAAACTACAATTTAATCACCACTGTTACTAAACTCCAGCATCATTTTTTCCATGACTGAAGCTGTCATATATCACTAATTAGTATTTCAATATGTGTTGTTCAGTTTTTTATTAACAAGCAACCATAATATGCTCAACTAAACCATGTTTAAAATATCAAAGACGACAAGAAAACAACTTGAACTTTAACAAGCAATCACAATCTGATCAATTAAACTACAATCTGTTCAATTTAACTAAAACGTGTTCAGTTGACACGTCATCTTTTGTGTTATAGTGCAGCAGCAGTGATTTGCTGCTCATGAATTAGCATCAACAAGAGCAGAGAGAAGCTGAAACAAGTGAGTGAAGAGCATATACTCCATGCTCACCAGCAAGAGCTGACGCAAAATTAAAGGGAAACAAGACTGTTTTAAGCTCCCTAAAAATCTGGTGCGAGAGATGCAATAGTACATTGGTTTTGTGTGGCAGAAAATTGTCAGATTATTGTGCTGTTTTTCGGGTGTGGTTAATGAAAAAGAAGAAAAGACAGCAACTTGAAAGAAGAGAATATCATCACTTATAAAAAAAGGGGTCCATGGTGCACGATAATATTCCAACCTGTTTTTTTTTTTTTTGGATTCTGTATGTTGCTGTTTATAGCTTGTGAACACAAGATGTTGTTAACCTATTATATTTTCGAATGCTGTACAGCGGGGGTAAAGATTAAAAGACCATGAACCCTAAATATCCAACTACTGACAAAATAGAACCCTAATTATCATATGAGGTGTGATAGAAAAATTAAATAAGTTCTGCTACAAGATGTCTAATATCCATAGGTGTACAAAGATGTCTACTATTTCACAAAGGGCAAAATGGTATTTCTAATAATGAAGATCTGAATGTGAAAGCCGAGAAAAAATGACAAAAGGCCACCTGTATAGAGGAATGCCAAAAAACTTCTAGAGAATAACAAAATATGTTTCCTAACTAGACACTATCAGAATTGGAGACTTCCTGATACAGACAATAAAGTGAAATTATTCTAGCTAGTTTAAGGGACAAAGTGTATGACTTGTTTATTAATGATTACTAATTGTCCTATTTAGCTCCTAGCTTTAACCATGTAACTAACTAAGTAAAGTAACACCAATGTTTCTGGAAGACAATATTAAATTTATATTCAGATTTGTATAGATATATATCCACTACACTAGCTAGGAGAGGAAAATAGAAGAAGATGAAGAAAAATGCAGTTCATGGATCAAACATCTAAATTTTTTATTAATACAATCAAAAGAAATATTACTCACAAGTATGATTCATTTTTTGCAATAGAAAAATTCTATGGCGTCATGGCAGGAATAAGTATTAAGGTTTTTAGCAATTCATCTACTTATCACTTACTTAATTGTCGCCAGTTAGCTTGCAAAATTACCGTGACTAAACTGAAGAGAGAAGAAGACAAGTTAGAGTATATTACCATGACTGAACTGAAGTGTTATCAGCCCTGTCTTCAATCTAATGTGCGGGCAACAGTAAGTCCTGCACAGCACAAAACACAAGAAGAGGATTAAGACAGCGTATGAGTATAAATCTAGTAAGAAATATGCCTCAGTTTGAGTATTAATTAAAAGATTATCTCACATGTTCTTTTAAATCGTCACATACAAATTAAATTCTCCAATATTCACGCCCCAACGTATGCTTTAATCTTAATTTATGCCCATCAAAGCAGATATGAGTTTTGGAAAACTCAGACAAAGAAGAAACAAAAACCATGTCCTTTATTCTTTGTATTAAATGTGACTTCTAAAAGAACTAATTAAATATGACAGAAAAAAAACTATATAGTAGCTACAGTATATTTATACTAATTTCTTCTTTTTATTTCTTAAACACGAAAGTCAAGAAAGTGAGTTCTTCTCTGAGAATGGATTCCCAAGAGCACCTTTCCCAAATGGGTGGAAATGGAAAGCTGGACTATATGCAGTTGGGTTCACAAGAAGAGGCTTATCAGATGCATCTGAAGATGCAGTTAAAGTTACAAAGGATATTGGAAAAATCTGGAAAGATGAAACTGGCAAGAAGAAAAAGAACCCAAGAGCACCAGGTGCCTGTAACAGGAGATGCATATCACAACAATTTCAAAATTACAAGGGAACCCAAGCTTCATGCAACAAATTAAGAAATATATATGATACAACTCATGTATTCTTCTATATTTTTTATGAAGCAGCCTCTGTTATTCAATTGTTTTACTGAAACCATCAGATAAACAGGGGCACATGGATCCAATCCAAAAAAACTACAAACCATCTGCATGAACCATTCAAACAAACAACCCATGCTTCTACTAGCGGTTTACAAAAATCAATGAAAATAAGTGGGGGTTGCAGCACAAGATACAAATAGCACATGACATTGAAATGAGCCAAAACTGTCCAGAAAATGAGTAAGCAGGGACTAGCAGCTTCGTCAAACTTGCTATCTGCAGATTGTTCGGGATTGAGGAGATCTTCTGATTGGCTCCCTCAAAAAAGGAAAACAGTTTAACCCCTTTAAGTACAAGGAAATCTACTTCCAAGATTGAAAGGACTTCTCTAAAACCTCCACCCTGGAAGAAAGCTGAAGAACAAGGGGAACTACCGCTGAGAAGGTCCATCAGGGGTATTGCTACCCCAATTCTGGAATATCATAAAAGAGCCCGAGTGGAACCGACTCAAGAAATAAAAGTGGGAAAAGGAAAAGGATAATGAGTGAAGAGGAATCACCAATGGAAGTTAGCGATGCTGATGGCAACAGAAAGCTTGAATCTAATGCTGCACGGAAGAAACGAATGAATGCTCAAAGTTATAGGGCATTATTCAAAACATCAAGTGAGTGGCTGTTTACTTGTAACCTGTTAAGATATCATGTTCGCTGTTTATACTGAATCAGAAGTGGCTTTCACATGGTAATTGAATTTGTATGAATTCTGTAATTGCTAATAAATTTGGTTCCTGATGCTATTGTAAGTACTAAGCTTACACTATACACTGTAAATGCTATAGATGATCCGTACTAAGCAATGTTTTTAAGTGAACCCTTCTATGATACCATGTTTGAGATCCACCTATTATTGTCCTTTGCTAGTTGAAGGTGTAATTTCTTAGCTTCATACTTCAGAGGGTACTTCTATTTAAGTTTGATATAAGTGCTTGAGAGATATGTATAGAAAGTGGTGGATTTATACTTGGAGGGAAAAAGATGCCAATGCGGTGAGACTAGGGGTAAAGCGGTTTCTCACCTTGCACTCAGTAGGATAGTTTGCATTAGTAATAGTGAAAACAGGAGTACATACAGCCATAATGTTCGATTGCCAAAAATGGCTAAACCAGTAGCAGGACCTTTCTCCCGAAGGAGCCTATCATTATTCAGGGCAAGCCTTGCCTAATTCCTCTGAGTGGCCAAAAAGGGTATGTGTAGACATGCCTTCTCTAGCTAATTTACTCACTACTTATACTAGTACTCAAAGGGGAAATAACCAAAAGCAGTAAAACAGAATAAAGCTAAAGATAGATAAGGATAAGGCCAGCAGGCTGATTAATGTTTGTGGTTCCCCTTTTCCTCCGTCCTTCCCTTGGTGGTCTCACCTCCTGCGAGGCGGTTGTGGTTGTTTCTTTTGGATCTCCTCTCATACGCCTTCCCCCTTTATCGTGAGTGGTCAGTGTTAGAGGAAGCTAGAGGGGGACAAAACCCATCCTTTTACTAGCATAAACAGCGGCTAATGCCCAAAAGCTACAAACCTAATCACCGTTTAATTCCATGCCCATCCCACTTCTAATGTCATCCATGACTCACATACACAGAGGCTGCAACAGTCGACGGAAGCTTATTCCTTCCCACATATAAAAAAGCGAAATATCTGTATCTCTTCCAAAGGCACTTACTTGGCCGATCTTTGCCAAAACCATGGCAGTAACCATACATCCAGAAAAATAATATTTGTTGTCTTTGCTTCATTCATGCAATAACTTTCATGACGACTGAATAGCACCTAATTGACAACGTCAAGGACTAGTTTACGAGATTTCAAAGTTGACCACCTCATAAGTGCAAAAGAACCGAGGCAATGAACACAAAAATAAGTGCAAACGAACCGAGGCAATGAACACAAAAAGACAGACAAATAGCACATATTAGTTCACAGTAGTAGATGATCGAACACAATAAAATCACAAGGAAACTGAAACTGCTAGTATACAATGAACTGAAACACCACATAGTGATTTCGTGATGGTCATGAGCTTGTTTCGAATTGGGGTTAAGATAAAAAAAACCATGAACCCTAATTATTCAACTACTGACAAAACAGAACCCTAATTATCATATGAGGTCTTATAGAAAAATTAGATCTAATTTTGTAGTTTCCGTCTAATTTGTAGTTTCCAGAGTAAGAAAAGTTCTGAGTATATCACCGGTTATAGCACCTTCGATTTCAAACCCCTCTGATTCCAGCCCCTTTTCACTTTGGTGTACGAACGAGAGATGCAACCAGCAACTGGGAGCTCTTCAATGGATGTGCAGCGGGAGAGAAACACAGAGCCACGCAATGGACAAAGCGCGCGAGAGAAAGATGGTGTTCTTGTTCGGCGCCTTTGCGAGAGAACGATTTACTCAAGAGGATGTACTGAATGATAGAAAGTTGAGGAAACCAGACGTTAAGAAAGAAAAGACCAAGCGCACGTTTTAATTTTCCCAAGCTTACCGACGGAATAATCCGTCGGTATACATCACTGAAAACGACACCGTTCAATGTTATAAGTAATCTCACCGCTTATATAAAAGAGTCGTTACCGACGGAATGTATCCGTAGGCAATTACCGACGGACCAGTCCGTAGGCAATCTTCATGTAGAAGAAAAACACCGTGTTTCATCTTAAACTCGCGCCTGACATACGAAGTAATTACTGACGGAATTGCGTACGTAGGTAATTATTACCGGTCGGTATCCATCTTAGAAAACGGCAGTGTTTGATGTTATTTGTAATGTTGCCTGCTTATATATAAAAGACACATTACCGACGGAATGTATCCGTAGGTAATTACCGCGGAAGGTATCCGTAGGTAATTACCGTCGGTAACCTTTTATCAAAATCCTGCCTACTTACCTTCGGAAATTTTCCGTAGGTAATTTGTTGCCATTATACGCGCCATTACCAACCAGTCCTCCCGCACTTTTCCCTACAAATTTACCTACGGAAAATTCCGTCGGTAATTTTTTTGTTGGAATTCCGTCGGTATTCCGTAGGTAACAACTTAACCAATAGCTGGTAGGTAGGGGTGTCAAAATCGAGTTCGGGTCGGGTTGAGCTCAACCCGAACCCGACCCGAAAATAGTTTGGGCAACCCGAACCCGACCCGAACCCGGAGCGGGTTGTACTTCTTTAACCCGAACCCGGAGGGGTTGACCCGAACCCGACCCGTTTTTTCAAAATTTTATTTTATTTTTTAAATTTGGATTATTTAATAAAAAAAATAATACTATAATATTAATTAATTATTATGTACAATATATAATCATATGTTATGATTAAATGTTTATTTAGTCATAAATTAATCATTAAATACTAATTAAGTCATTAAATCTAACATATTTCTATTTTTAATTAAATTTTTTCGGGTTACGGGTTAGCGGGTTCAACCCGAACCCGAAGCGGGTTTCAATGACCCAACCCGAACCCGACCCGAAAATCATTTCGGGTCAAAAATCTCAACCCGAACCCGGCTTTTTACGGGTCAGTTTCGGGTTAGATTTCAGGTTTGGGTCAAGATTGACATCCCTAATAGTGGTACTGTAAACCGTAGGTATTCCGTCGGGAATTACCTACGGAAAATATTCCGTAGGTAATTTCGTAGGTAAACTGCGTTTTCTAGTAGTGTAGTAGAAAATTTCTACTATGGTTATAGTATAACATAAAAGCTGTCATTTATTGTGCATAAAAGCTATCACTTATTGCTATCAAGAAACAAATGATAACAATAAGTGACAGCTTTTATGCACAATAAATGACAGCTTTTATGTTATTATAACCATAGTAGTAAGTTTTCTACTAAGGTTACAGTATATAACATAAAAGCTGTCACTTATTGTGCATAAAAGGTGGTCACTTATTGCTATCATTGTTAAAGACGCTTAACAAGCAAACTTAGGGGGAATCCTACTCTCAATCTTTTTAATTGCCAAGGGGACATTCATCTAGTTTTTTTTAAAAGATACGATGCACCCCACATCAACAGTGTGTGGCTAGTATT
Source organism: Limonium bicolor (assembly GCA_023374045.1). Classification (NCBI taxonomy): domain Eukaryota; kingdom Viridiplantae; phylum Streptophyta; class Magnoliopsida; order Caryophyllales; family Plumbaginaceae; genus Limonium; species Limonium bicolor. Next base: position 128,823,359 of record CM041778.1, on the reverse strand, counting down.
CCAAATGACTGCATGCAATCTACAGACACTCATGTCCTAGTGTTTAAAGATTTCTCAGACCGATCGACGTTCAAAACAGAAAGAAGATGCGAATCCAATCGAAACTGGAGATGGAGAAGTGCCTAGCTTCTCCATCTCCATCTCCATCTATAAACATGAAACTCATCAACCGGGCAATTTGGTACCACTTTATCTTCATATAGTCCCCCATGCCACCATATAATCGACTAAGATTCCTCCTCTCCTCCCATATAACTATTCTAGAAAACCATTTTCTCATTCAAGGTCATGAAGTGGGCGGTAATTCATTAATCGCCACTAGACTCTACTTCGTGGCAGCCTCATTTAACTTTTTAGCCTATTTCTTCAACCTCTCTGTTTCTGAGTTCTCATTCATCCTTTCATCTGTATCTGCCTCTGCCTCTTTTGTACATGTTTTTCTTATTCTGTCTCTTTTGTATCAGTAGAAGAATCATCATGATCGTCGGTACTTTCATCTTCAACAGAGGCTGCAAACCGTCTCCATCGGCCAAATTCGTCTGACTTTTATCCGATTTTCTGTGATGTTTGAGTGTTGTCCAGTTCTGATTGTTCGATCTACTGAAGCTTCCACAACATATATACTAGTTAGAGGTGACTAAAGGAATCGAAAAGGAGAGAAGAAAGGTCGTGAAGGAAAATAAAGTTGGTGGGCCAGGCCGTCCGAGTTCAATTTTTATTATAGGTTGATGACGATTTAAGGTCATAGGCGCTAGCCAAAAAGTGTAAAGGGATACTAAAATAATAACTACAAGAAATTAAGAAGTTGTAAGTAGCTAGAGGTCTCTAATATGGCCAATGGTGGTCATATATTAGATTCCAAACATTAGAGGGTTAATTGGAATGCCTAGCTTGACCGGATAACAAATCTGAGAAGAATGTGAAGGAACTTAAAAGTTGATGTTGGTATTGGTAGAAACGTAGACAAACTTCTGGGTGGATGTTAAGGTAAAAGCAATATGAGGAAGGGGACGTCAGACAAGCTGACGATGCCGTAATGTTATGTATGTATAATTAATTAATACACCCTATATTCATCTAATAATATGTTATACTATAATATAACATTAATACACTCTATAGTCATCTAACCAAATTAATTTCGCCATAACTACGTGGCTATATTTGTATGCATGCCGAAACGTATTATATTTGACGCATAATATTAAACACATTAATTCCAAAGTCCATTGTACAACAGCAAGTAAAATCAGCACATAGTACAAATAGATGCTCGCGACAGTTTGGTTTGCATGCAAAATTATTCCCAAACACACGTACACTTTATTTCACGCTTTTAATCCCAAAAAATAGAGTATATATGTTCCTGATTAACAAGTTTGGTTTGCAAAATTACCTAATTGCAGAATAGAGGCGATAAAAATCAGCACACGTACAGTACAACAATAGATAGATAGATAAGCGCGCGACACAATTTGGTTTGCATGCAAAATTATTCCAACAAACCAACTTAATTTATTCATCACGCCTTTTAATCCCAAACAAACAGAGCATGTATGTTGCTGATTAACAAGTTTGGTTTGCAAAATTACCTCATCAGCAGAAGAATAGAGGCGATAAATCTAGCGCGCATGTATTTCTATGCAGAGTGATCTAGAGGCATGCATGTTCTGTTTGTGCGATTTTGCAAAACATTATTACCGATCGAAAGATGATATGACAAAAAAGGATAGACATGCATATATATATATAATGTATATATCTGTTCGCAGATTAAGGGCAAAATTACCGATAGCGAGAGGCACCGATATCGATCGACGCATGCATGTGGCCTGCCTTCATCGCCCCAGAAGATAGAATATATTGAAGATCGATGGCGGAGGGAAGAGAAGAGAGGCATCGCGGCGGCAAATATTGGTAATTTCTAGGTCAGTGGTATCGATTGAGAAGAGATAGAGCCGGAGAGCGAGGTTTACAGAGGGAGAGCGAGGTTTATAGAGAGTGGGGAGGGGAACAGTCTTGATTAGATTGATGAGAAGACTGGGCGGGAGGACGAAAAGTGTTTATAATTTAGGTAACATAAATAACGCTTCACTTACAAAGCGTTCTTTATGTTGATCGTAAGTAGCATAAAGAACGCTTCAGTTATGAAGCGTTTTTATGTTATCGTGCCAAATGTCATAAAGAATGCTTATTTTGAGAAGCGTTTTTTATACGTATCTCTTAAAGAACGCTTTGTAAGAAAGCGTTGTTTTTGTCTTTGGGCGCGATAACATAAACAACGCTTTGTAAGCAAAGCGTTTATTAAAATGTCCCGCCTATTATAAAAAAACGTATTTCAATATAACCGTTTTTAAAGGGGCGTTGTTTATTCTTTTTTTCAGCAGTGGTTCATGACCATAGGAATATTACCAATGAAATTAGAGATGGAAATTCCTCGGGATTAGCTTACTGGAAACCAGATGAATCTTGAACGCTACTAGTTAATTAGTAAATTTGTAATGAGAGATAGGATTTAAGAATTGTTAGTAAGAATCTATCTTGCGGGAGACCGGTTTTAGAACAATTCAAATCTGAGGTTGCAATCTAGAATTAAAAAACACTCAGGAAAGGAATAGGAAAACTTGCTACAATTGACTGGTACATTTGTCGTTAGGTTTAACCCGTACAGTAAGGAGTTTGAGAAGCAAAGAAAACAGAGGGAGAGAGAGAGAGAGAAGGAAATCAAAATAAGAAGAGATTGAAGGGAGGCGGTAGAGAGCATGTATGTTGCTTGAGTTAGGGTTTCAAACTAAGAAGAAAATGAGGAGGGGCGCCGAACAAGTGTGTTCCTAGTCGCCAGTTAGGGTTTGCAATTGGGCTTACCGAACAATGCCCTTTTGCCCCTTCAATTTAGTTAGTTTTGGGCCCAATTAATTATTAGCTTATATTAGTAAAGGCAAATTGTTGGCTACATGTGGATGTAGCCAAAGATAGCTATATTTACCGTACAACCAACAATGAAAACATGTACAATGAATAAGGAAAACTTGTACAATAAATAATTATACTGAAAGTACTGTTTTGTGTATAATATTTGTTATATAAGTAATGTACATGTTTTATGTGTAATGTACATGTTTCTTCTACTACATGTACATGTAATGTAGGTATCTTTGACTACATATGGGTGTAGCCAAGACATGTTGATTAGTAAATGAACATGGCCCGAATCATTTTTCTTCAACCTTTTTTTAGTCATTTAAATGCACGTAATTCACATTAGTATGTTAAATAAACTCCCACACTCTCATACACTAATTTTGTATTATTTTATGTAATGATGTATATTACATGGAATACCGATTTAATTATTTAGTTTCTCTCTTTAATTGTTCTTTGATTTCATTATTTCGTGTAAGGTTTAATAACCTTCCTGAACCTTATTTTTTGTATATAATTACTATTAATAAGGTTCCACGAATTCTTAAGTTATGTAAACATTTACATAACCCATTATTGAGACATATTAGTCTTAATAATTATTTAACTCCTTTTCCTAATGGAAGGTTTAATAACCCCGTTTTGAACGATATAATTAGTTATATGTAAATGTAATTAAGGTTCCATAAATCCTTAATAAATTAAGACCTATTAATCTTAATAATTTATATAATTAAACATTAATTATTTTTAATTGTTAGGAATATTTCAGATATCCGATCACTTTTGTTTGCACTGTAATGGGCGACTTCCAATGGTGTAGAAAAGATCCTCCTGAAGATTATGCATAGTGATATCCTCTACTTTTATTCTAAGTTTTCTCGAGACATAAGAATTATCCCTAAATGGTTCTTGGAATTGGTTGATGCCCTCAATGCTTTCGCCTCTTTTGATTTCTGTACTTGTAATCCTTAGTTTAGCAACTCTCCAGCTTATCTAGTTAGTTAGTCGGTGTTTTAATTCATCCTCAAATGGAAATCCTGGAATTGTCTAACTGTTCCTAAATTTATCATTTTTAGCTTGTAATTTAGTGAGCGAGGTTAGTCCCCTCACTTCTTGTACGCAGACGTTTTTGTTAATCGAAGTAGCAAATGTTATATAAAAAAAAGAGTAAATTAGTCATAAACCCCTTGAGAATTTGAGATATTATAGTTAATCCCCTTATGTTTATCATAATTATTGGTAACCACCTTAAGGTTAAGGTATCTTTGACTACGACCCCTCAAACTATAACTCTGTTATTAGAAAGTTAACTACGTGTTGATCTATCAACTTAATCACATTAATAATCCAGACTGGACAACAAAACTGCTTAATCAACATCGTCTAACTCTCTCTCATCCCACTTTAGATGCATTTTTTAGGACAGGTTGACATTTTTAGGAAAATAACAATACAGATTATGTAGTGCTTTTTATCCAGTCTGACATTATTAATGTGATTAAGCTGATAGGTCAACGCGTAGTTAACTTCCTACTAACAAAGATATAGTTTGGGGGCTCGTAGTCAAAGATACCTTAACCTCGAGATGGTTACCAGTAATTATGATAAACACAAGGGGGTTAACTGTAATATCCTAAATACCCAAGGGGGTTCCGAGTAATTTACTCTAAAAAAAGTGTTTCTTTTACTTGTTGAATATCCTCCTTATTTTTCATCCCCGTATGCCATCATCAGTATCTTTTAATAAAAGATAGCAAGTGTAATGAATATATTTTGGTATATTATAGGTTAGAATAAATTTTTTGGAACTCCTTAGGTTATCATTATTATTAGTAACTACCTTGAGGTTACGGTATCTTTGACTATGAGCCCCAGAACTATAACTTCATTAATAAGTCGATAACCCTTTGTTAACCTGTCAGCTTATTCACTAAATGATGTCAAGCTGGACAAAAAACACTACTTAATCAGCATCGTCTAAGTCTCTCTCATCCCACAATTATTTTCCTGAAAACGACAACCCTAACTTATCCAATATGATCATGCTCCAAAGTTTTCACGTGTTTTAAGAGGTTTTTTATCTGCTACGCAGCACTTAAGAAAGGAGTTATTCTTGGTTGTAGGCTATTCCTGGGTTAGGGTTGGCGCTTTTAGGAAAATAGTAGTGTGATGAGAGAGACTTAGACGATGCTAATTAAGCAATATTTTTTGTGCAGCATGACATCATTTAGTGAATAAGCTGACAGGTCGGTAATGAATTGATGATTTATTAGCGAAGCTATATTTTGGGGGTTCGTAATTAGAGATACCGTAACCTCAAGGTCGTTACTAATAATTATGATAAACACAAGGAGGTTACCGGTATTATCCCAAAATCTCAAGGGGGTTCTCAGTAATTTAACTCTTATACTACGAATGACTAGATCAACCAAAACCTGAAACATAAAACAACAATTGAATCAGTAGGAAGCTGTCATCTTTGCATTTGTAGTGTTTGTCATCAATTTCAGTGTTAGTCCCACCATTTCTGTTCTATTTTATTCTAAAAACTACATCTAACAGCTATCATCAATTTCAGCGCCGATCCCATCATTTTTCCTATGCTTTATTTTGATAGCTACATTTGGTATAAAGTCATGCTCAAATTAAAAAAAATAGAGTAAATTACTTTATGCCCTCTAAGGTCTGAAGATATTACAAGTTATCATCTTTAGGTTATCAATATACTCTCAACCCTTTAAGATATGGGGTTTCTTGACATGACTTTCAAAATCATAAAAATGTTTGCTTAGACACTAATTCTTTTCGACTTGATAACTTATCTCATAACATGTTATATTTTTACTCACTGTGTCATATTTTCACATTTGGAAATACTTAAAGCATAACCTCACCCACAATTTTTTTTCTCCCTAAAAGCCTAGCAAAAACCATGAGAGTGTGACTCCTATGCACGCCCTTTATAGAATTAAATTATGTAAATATATAAAAATTACTAAATTAAATTACGCATTCATAATGATTATATGTTTATAATGTTTGAATATATCTCAAATATAAAGTTTTGATATGGTTTTTTAAAGATAAATTTCAACTCTTATAAAATTTTCTCATGACAAAATCTAAAAGAAGCAAATAAAAAATTGGGCCCCCTATATTAAGGGGGCCTTGTTTGGTTGTCCTGTTTGCACAGGCTTAAAGCTGGGTCTGCTCCTATGAACATATTTGTTGCTCGGTTGGATTTATGGTTCTTCATTTTCGTTATAGGAAGAAGAAAACAATGCTTTAGAAATAATGACTAATAAGAAGAAAGAGATTGCGGGTATGGTTGTGTATGACAATGGACATGAAGGATTGCTAGATGGAAGCAAATTCATGTCTAAACAAACATATTTATAGTTTTAGGGGCTCACTGTTAGAAACTCCATACCTCGATGGGGTTAAAAGATATATGGATACCCTGAAAATGCTAAATTGTAATATCTTCACAGCTAGGGGAGTGAAGTACTTTACTCTAAAAACACAGGGAAATTTCATGAAATACCACTATATTTTTTTGCTTATTCATAAAATGCCACTAAAAAATGGAAATTTATTAGATACCGCTATATTATACCCAAAATTCATTAAATGTCACGATAATCATTGACCAGCAAAAAAAACAAAAATATTCATGCTAGTTAACAAACTTTTTTTAAAGGTTCACAAATGTCACTAGCTGTTAAAAATTTCAAAAAGTTTTGAAAATACTATGAAAAAATATAGATAGATATTAAAACATATTAAAATAAATATTAAAAATATCATAAAATATTGGAATATTTTTAATAGTTCTTAGAAAATTTTTAAAAGATTATTAATTATTATAAAGTAGACTTTAAATTTTTTAAGTCATAATAGTTCTAAAACAATTCAAAATTTTGTTAAAAATATAATTAAATATTAATAATTATTAAATAATATTTCAAAAAAAGCTGTTACTAAGTTCCAATTTTTAAACACATTATTTCAACAACATATTAAATATCTTTTTAAACAAAATAAAACTTTTTAAGAAATGAGTTTTCACTTTTTTGCTTCTTATTTAATATGTTATGACAAAAATACAATTTATTTGGTAATTAGTTTTACTGAAAAGAATGAACAGTTTGAAAAAGTAATGAAAAAAGAAGTGAATTAAAATATCATGTATAACTTGACAAGATTCCAACAATTATGAATTATTTTATATTAGTTTTATTTTAATTTATCACTTTTTCTCCTAATTTTAACTTTCTTCATAAAACATTATTTTAAAATTGTTTAAATACTATTAAGTCTTTAAATATTTATATTCTATTTTATGGTACTTAATTTTTTTTAAAAAAAAATTCAAAAAGTTATTCAATTCATTTCAATATTTATGATATTTTTAATATTTAATTTAATTATTTAATATACTTATATTTATATTTTTTTATAATATTTTAAATTTATTATGATTTAAAAAAAATTAACTCCTAGTGAACTTTTAAAATAGCTTATTAAGTAGTAGAGATATTTTTATATTTTTTCCTATTGATCAAAAGTTATATATTTCTGAAAAACATAGTGGTATTTCATAAATTTTATTTTTTTTAGTGACATTTTTGAATTAATAAAAATATATAATGGTATTTCATGAAATTTTCAAAATATATGGTACATTATATTAATAGTTGATGCGCATATATTCCCTGCATCGTAAAGTTATTTATTTCTATATATACCCACACTTTAATGAGCATATAAAACTGCTATTTCATTTAGACTGCTGCAAGATCAAGGCGTTTTGCTTGAATGCAGAGAATTTGAACTATCAAGTCATTCATCTTGAGGCACATGCAAAGCCAAAGAATTATTGTTATCACCCTCGTTTAACGAAAAGGATGTGGATGTGCGCTTCCTCTTCACCTGCCGTTCCAGATCCTCAACCTCCCTCCTGTCTGCAAAGGAAAAGAAGGACTTCAGCCGCACAGAGTGGGAAGAGATTCTGCTGCTGCCCCTTGATGACGGGTCGTTAGCTAATTCAGGCGAATTGCGCTTGTACTTGTGCAATATCATCCAAAAGTTAAGGATTAGAGCCACAAAGCAGGTGAAGCCACATATCAGGAAGAGTCCGGTGAAATTATTCAACTGAAGCTGGTCTGATCCTTGCGCCGAGCTCTTCTGTGAACAGGACCCTGCTTTTACTTTTGCACGCCATTTTTCAGTAATGTTTTGGAGCTTGCCATCTTCTGACAGTTGGAGGATGGCAGTTGACAAGTGAACCGCCAACGGAGAGTCGCTAGGAAAGGCCTGTCAGATTATACAAGTGAAGGCAAGTAATGTCGTTTTACATCAAAAAACAATGTCGTTTTACATAAAGTGCTGTAGCCCAACTGTTTATTGATCATACCATAGACACCAACCACAAGAATTAAAACAGCACTTCAAAAGAGAAGGAATTATATACTTACAAATCCCCACCCTCCCTTGGTGAACTCCTGACCAACAATAGAGAACTCACAATACTCAGCTAGAAAGAGGTCGATATATGGCCTTTCATCGACCACAGCAGCCACTGCTTTGAGGGTGAGAGCTCGTGCATATTCTTCCGGAGAATTTAGGGTTATGATCCTCGTCCTGGGTATGCTCAGCTCCTCATTCAAGTAGTTTTCCGCAAAAGAGCCCACTTGTACTCCAATTTTTAAATTACTCGAGATCAAAGAGTCAATCCCCTTGATCTGAGGTGAAAGCTGTTGAACAGTTAGGTACGAGGTTAAGCTGGCTGTGTAGCTCGACTGTATGATCAACACCACAAAAAGCCAAATAAACAGCACCATCCGACCCAGCGTGCTAACCACTGTTTCTCCTGAAGGTGAGCAATGAAACAAAAGTAATCAAGGTTTGAACTCAGAACAGAAGCTTCTAGTGCAAGCTGAGAAAATTGAACTCCAGACTTACTGTGCGCGAAAAACATCGTTGAGAAGCTGAACCTGTGTAACAAGAGTTAATTTCACATTACAGAAGATCAGAGGCAATGCCGAAAGAACCCACCTGAGCCTCCCTTGAGAAAAAAGATCAAACTAATCCAGATAGAGAGTAGCCATTAGATGAGACTTACCACACAATGGTTGTAACTTGCTTTTTTGGTGGTCCACGAAATTCGTCATTCAATCTATGCTCTAAAATCCACACTATAGCTCCCACAATAAGGAAAAAAGACCCTGTGACTGCCCACATCGTTGCTGAAAACGGGCGAAGGAAAGTCCAAGAACTTAAATTCAGTTTCTTGATTGGAACCACCACAACCAACCCAGACTCTGCAAATGGTTGGGTAAAATCAATATCCTTTGTCCTGTTAGTCACTATAGCAATATCCCCTATTACAGCATCAAATTCCTGTACTTCAAGGTAACAAATAAGTGAAACAACCAATCGTTAGTTACTAGCGCATTCAAAATAGCACACACAAAGCACTAGTGCGTTGCAACATACATTTGTTCTAATTCTGTTGACAAGTTCAGCGTAGCTTGGATTCCTATGCCGATCCCCAAAATATATGAATTCAAAAGGAACTGGATACGGGAGCAGTTCAACTGCGGCACGGAAAACATCTATGCAATACCCATCAACTGTATTACTGTGGTTGTCTACAGAAACAAACTCTTGAAAGCTGACCCGATATGGGACTCCAACCCTCAACTTCCTTCCGTTGTCTGGGAATACCCATCCACGAGGTTTCTTGGTTGTTCCGCCAGGCCAAACCACACCGTTCAGCTCTTGACTTGCAAAAGACCGGTTTTGCGGTTTGCTGTAAAGGGTTTCTGGTGTCTCACTCGAAAGCCCCGAGTGATTAGACCAGTATCCGATCAGCCTAACTCCATCTCCAGCCACATTAAGGATATCAAATGATGGCTGAAATAAGGATCTCGATTCATCAACGTAATGAATCAGACCCGTCAGTCCAGTCATATTGGTTTTCAGTATGAGTTCTAGAAGCTTTGGCCCTTCATTGAAATTGCTTAACTGACTGAAACTGAGAGTTTTCCCTCCAATAGAAGCCAACTCTGGATCATCAGAGAAGGAAATATTGTAGCCTTGGCTCCAAAATGCTTTCAAAGCAAAAGCAAGCATCCATACAGTATCATAAGCATATAGACTATAAGCAGTCAAGCCGATCGACCCGTTGGTCAAATGTGTCCACCTAGAAGCAAATGCCCTTTTTCTCTCAGAATCAGGAAAGTGAGGTCGAAGTGTTATCATCCCCTGGTTAGATCTATTTCTATCTGAGTAAAGCTGGGGATGAGCATCCAACATGGTGGCTAGCCAAGATGTAGCAATCCACACATACCCATCAACCATCATCTCAAGCTCCTCCACCATCTTGAGAAACCTTGGACCATATGAAGTGGTTAAATGAACAACAATCACCCGTGATTCCATCATTTTCACTTGATTTAATACATTTTTTGTTGAAAGATCGTCAGCTTCAGAAGCAGGGGGCAATGGTGCTTTGTAGGAGATCTTGCAACGCCTCTCTGAGAGCTGATCACCTAATACCATAATTCCATTGCGGCTCTGATCATCATCGGAGAAGATGGCTGTGACTTGCGTCCAGCCAAAGTAGCTTATCATTTCTGCTATGGCTCTCATTTGAACAAGATCGTTAGGAGCTGTCTGAACAAAGTAAGGGTATTGTAGAGGCGTGAGCATAGGATCTAGTGCAATGAAGGATAGTAGTGGGACGTGGAGTTTGTTTCCGAAGTTTGACAGCACATGAGCCATCGTTGAGGACTGAGGGCCGATTATTGCCACAACGTCCAGCTCCATGAACTGCAAAGCTGGTCAATTATGAACAAATGAATTGCATGTAATCACCAGATGACTATTTCAGTTGATGTACACAATCACAGAGGGTGAAGCGGCAGGAAAAAAAATAGTTAAGCAGGTTCTGGACCAACATAAGTCGAAACGGATCACCCTGTTAATTTATATAGAATACAAAAAAAAAATCAAAAGATGCATAATGCAAAGGCTTTATTTTCTTTCGAAGAAGCAAAAGTTCATTTTTCATAGCACGCTTCCGGGTCTATAGATCTACTTCACTTTAGGGTTCATGTGCTAATACCGCTTCGAACACATTATAAAATCCAAGAGTTATGACCTGCCTATTTTTGGAGTAGAAAGGTAAGTAGATTGTTATAAACCCACGATGTAGCTAAACCCATACACCTCCAGACAACACCCACATCAAGTTTTAACACTAATATCTTGGACCGCCTCTAATATTACACTTAGTCAAAGAATATGTCTAGACATTTGTCACTAAAGAGTTAATAAGAATAGTACACACAAATAACATTGTTTTGCTCTGAGAGCTTGAGCTCTGGACTAATTGTACCTAGGCGAAAAACCTACTAATCTTTTAGGAACAAGTTCTTCCAAGGCTTATCTAAAAATATGAGCCCCATTACTGCTCTTCTTTTTCAATACACATCTATAATACTCAGAATCTAGAAATAACAAAATTTTGGTCGATTACCTCCTACGATACTGAGAAATCCGCTAGAGTTGGAATCATGAAAATGGAGAGCAAGCTGTCGACCACCAAGGACACTGGGATCAGAATTTATGTCATCCACAGCCGCTTGCATTGCAATCTGTGAGGTTCTTCCATTAACAGTTTGTAGAGAGAATATAGCTCCAATATCCACTGTATCCTCACCGGTACTCTCTTGTGAGTATATGGCGAAGGAGAAAACTCCAATCCACCATAACAGCTGAACAGAATTTAGAAGTCTAACTTGTGAGGCGTAATGAAAATTCCATCTCCTCAGACTCATTATGCAGCAGGAATCAGCTCTAAACTTTCCTCCTGAACAAAGAGGAAGCAACTCAGTTCCCGATCCATAGGTAGAAACAATAGAAGGAGAGTTGATACTACTAATTACTCTATTTGAAAAGTGCGAATTCATCTCACTTTAATAAACGTCAAAGAGTGGTATTTTCGAACCAAAGGTTCTACTAATTACCCCACCTATAAAAAAAATCTGACTTTAATAAACAAATCAAATAAAATGCACGGCCCAAGCAACCAAATGCAGTGGGAGAAACAATCGAGTGAGGAGACATAGGATAGGAGGATTGTTACACTAGAGGTTGCGGAATTGTGAACCAAGAAAGCATGTAAGTACCCCTCTTGAGTACGTCCATCCAGAGCGGAACCAGAAACTCCAAGAAGAGGATGAAAGTTGTCCAAATAATTTTCGAAAAAAAAAAGGCAACAATTAGGAAGCATTTTGCATCCATCACATTCTAGTAGGAGCAGCCGCAGAGGTTCGCATGAAAGGACCAGAGTTAATTTTCTAATGGGCTGACCTTTTTCTTGTAATATTTAACCCAAGCTATCATTGTAGACGTAACAGGAATAACGAGTCATGTACTTGAAAATTTTTATAAAGGTTGTTGAATTTAAAATCTTCAAGTTCAAATAAGAATGGAAAAGCCTAGAGTAGCCTCAATCTATATGAATAATTTTGTAAAATTTGCTTCACGGACACACTTGAAATTACAACATCAAAATACAAGTTTCCGCAGAAAAAAAACTGTACCTCCTAGAACATCTGTTTCCACGTTTGGAGTGCGTATAATAGAAGATCTCCTCTTCGCACTGAAATGCAAAAAAACTGCATAATAAATAATCAAACCAATGGAAGAAAAAATAGTGAGAGTGAATGGATCATCATACCCCATTTATGTAGGAGGTGAATGTAAACTGAAAACAGCACCAACATCCATATGACGTTGCAGTAGTAACCCACTGAGAAGTTTGTACCATAATACAAACAGGGTTCTCTGTATGAGATAGTGCATGATGACAGTGACCTTTCACCACGGAATCGTCCATCACTCAGAGTGGTGGTCCTCCACACTGATCACGTTTTGTTTGGCTGTAAAAATCTTGAGGCATCATGAATCTAGGATAATCTGTTATCGCTCCCCTTCTCTCAAAGTGGTCACTCACCGCCTGTAAGTGTTGCTCCAGTCGACTTTACCATCAGCTTGAAGCTCAGCCATCCATAATGGAGAAAGTTCCAATTCATTTGGCATGAAAATATAATATAGAACCAGTCACCAATCACACATATCGTTCAGAACACGTGAAAAATTAGGATCGGTGAGCTCCCTTGAACAAACCTTACCACTTGCAAGAAGTTTCCAAATGGGACAGCTTACTTTGGTTTTTACCTCAGAACATAAAGAAATATCATGTAGCATTAAGCGATTACATTCCATATTTCCCTTCATGCGTGATTGGAAGTTTGTGGTCTCACAAAAGTCAAAGACTTGAAATGACCATCCCGACAGAACCCAATTTTCTTCAATAACATTTCGGTAGCTAACTCAGGTTCCTAAAGAAATGGAGTATGGAAGTGTATTCATACCAAGAGATGCTTGTTAGAAATATATAGATTAGGGTACCTACCTCTTGAGCGCAGCGGAATAATTAAGATCGTCCTTTTACTTGTTGTCAACCGGATTGTCCTTCCCTTACTGTCAATCGATGAAGCCTTCGCGTCTACCAGGTGGAGGAAGCCACAACAGCGTTCCCCTCGCTCTTCACGACCTAAGAACCCTAACACGGCTCTTTCTCTGTGTATTATGTGGGAACTAGGGTTTTCGTATCTTGTCTATTACTGGAAACTAATTCCAGAGTCTCTATATATAATAATAACAGAAAAGAGATAAGAATAACAAATATTCTTATTAATATTATTTGACGTTGGTTGTAACTAATATTTAACAAATAAATATTATCTTTTATTTATTACTTAAATAAATATAACCAACACTGTGTATACAGATTGTAAATCATTAGATCTTTACCGCTAAAGCCACCAGTAGACCACCATCAAAGTCTCTGAAAGCTTGTATCTTCTGCATCGTTGGTGAAAAAACCATAAATAATCAGCAGGCATCTGGGGGGAGCAAATAATCAAGGCAACCCTCACAAAGCTCAAGGTAATATCTACTCGGGAAGAATCAACAGCTTCCCAATTCCAAGTATCAGTGGTTTAAAGCCACACTCAATTCAGGGAAAAAGTATTTTATCAAAGAACAGAAAATGGAGAGTGATCCAGGTATTAATGTTGACAGATGCTATTAGTTCGTATTCTGCAGCTCTATAATTAATTAATAGTTGTTCCTCTTCGGGATTAGGTGCTATTATTATTAGTGTTGCGGAAGCGACTGGGTAAGAGAATAAATTATTGTACTAGAAAATCACTCCGTACAGGAAAATTCCCAGGTCGTGGTGGGGTCACAATGGTCCCGCTTAAGAACCACTTCTTTAGACAGAATTTCCTGATTGTAATTTCTTAGCACAATAAAGCACTACAAAATTACCAACAATAGCTGCTAAATAAAGCTATAAAAGGGACACCGGAATTTTACGAGATTCAGCCAATTTTGCCTACTTCCTCGGACACTACCAGAAATCTCTTATTCATACTTTAAGAGATATAGAGAGAAGCTAGAGATTACAATTTAGCATTCAGAAGAAATTACTAATTGTTGGGATGATTAAGAAGTGAGGTGAGCACTTCCTTTTATAACAAAGGAAGTGCCCTTTGTTTTCCTCACCCTCGATGTGGGATAAAACCACATTACACAATTCTCCACCTTGGTTTATCCCACTAACCAAAAACAAACTCTCTTACAAATCTACTTGGTAGTGTCTACAATTGCGCCTTTAGGTGCCATCTTCAATATGCAGGATGTTGGTCAAGTCCAAGCAATGTTTGAACTTGACTGTGGTCACCACCTTGGTCATCATGTCTGCTGGATTCTCAGCTGTCCGGATCTTCTGAACTAGAATATCCCCTTCTTCGAGTATCTCCCGCACAAAGTGATAGCGAACGTCAATATGCTTCGTCCTTGCATGATAGACTTGATTCTTTGCTAAATGAATAGCACTTTGACTGTCACAGTGCAGTGTGATGTGCCTCTGACCAATTCCCAAGTCTTTAAGCAACCCATGAAGCCAAATACTTTCCTTCACAGCCTCTGTCAGAGCCATGTACTCTGCCTCGGTCGTAAACAAAGCAACTGTAGACTACAAGGTAGATTTCCAACTCACAGGCGCCTTGGCTAAAGTGAACAAGTAACCAGTAGTTGATCTTCGCTTATCCATGTCACCTGCATAGTCAGAATCGCAATATCCAACCATACCTTGACCACCTTTAACATCCCGCTCAAATAGCAGACCAACATCTACAATACCTTTAATATACCGTACAATCCATTTCACAGCATGCCAATGACCTCTGCCAGGGTCCTGCATATACCTGCTCACTACTTCAATTGCTTGTGAAATGTCAGGCCTCGTACACACCATGACATACATTAAGCTACCAACTGCATTCGCATATGGGACTCGTGCCATATATTCTCACTCCTCTTTGGTCATAGGAGATAACTGAGTACTTAGCTTCAAATGAGGTGCAAGCGGGGTACTCACAACCTTTAAATCAGCGTGCATGCCAAAACGTTGTAGCACCTTCTTCAAGTATTGCTTCTGAGTCAATTTGAGCTTGCCACCCCTTCTGTCTCTGCTAATCTCCATCCCGAGAATATTCTTGGCTTCTCCCAAGTCTTTCATCTCAAACTCTTGTGCTAACTGAGCCTTCAATCTATCAATCTCTGACTGATTCTTTGAAGCTATTAGCATGTCATCAACGTACAAGAGTAGGTAGATGTAAGACCCATCATGTAGCTTGCGCAAATATACACAATGGTCATATTTGCTTCTTGTGTACCTCTGCCCTTTCATAAACAAATCAAATAATTTGTACCATTGCCTTGGAGACTGCTTCAGCCCATACAATGATTTGTTCAACCTACAAACCCAATCCTCTTTACCATGAACCTTATATCCTTCCGGTTGAGACATATAGATCTCTTCCTCCAGATTGTCATGTATGAACGCGGTCTTTACATCGAGTTGGGTTAGTTCCAAATCTAGCTCCACTACCAATGCCAACAGAATTCTAATGGAAGAATGCTTCACAACTGGAGAAAATACCTCATGGTAATCAATTTCTACCTTCTGTGCATACCCTTTGGCCACCAACCTGGCCTTGTAGCGGACACTGTTTTCACCTGGAGTTCCTTCTTTCTTTGCAAATACCCATTTGCAACCAATTGCCCTTTTGCCCTTTGGTAGTTGCGCCAATTTCCATGGGTTGTTCTTGTGAAGAGAATTCATCTCTTCTTCCACGACACCTTTCCACTCCTTACTTTCCGAGTTTTGATTTGCTTCTTGGAAAGTAGGTGGTACCCCTTCATCTACAACTGGAAGTGCATAAGCCACCATATCTGTAATACTCCGTATTTTCGTTTTTTTTTTTCAGATTTCATGACATTTCAGTTATATCGTTGCTTATGATATGTGTTACTTTGGATAGCTGCTGGGACGTCGGAGTCCTTAAATTAAAAGACGAGGGCAAGGAGGTCATTTCCCCTCTCTTTATTTTGGTAAGGCTTAATTAAGGAAGGTTAAGTCATTTTGGTTTCTTTTTCAATTCACGATCAGTTTGTAATAGCGCGTTCTCCCTCTTGACAGTTTTCACGATCTTCTTCTCTGCTTCCCCTTTGTGTGCTGGGTGAACTCTGTGGGAATTGTTGCTGCTGCTGTCAGATTTCTGCGTCGAATTCCCGCTGTCTTTGTTCAGATTCTTCTCCTCTGCAAATCAGGTTTGATTCTCTTTCGATTCGGATGGTTTCCGCTTCTGTTTTGAGAGGACAGTTTTCTGATTTTGGGGCTTGTCTCTGCGAATTCAGTAGTGCATTGTCCGTCTTCTCTGCTGCGGTTGTTCGTCTGATTGTGGGCATCGTTGGGATCGCTTCTGCTCGGCAATTCGATGTAAGTGGGGGATGGAATCGGGGTAGTTTGCTCACCCTCGGGGATGAATTTTGATTTCGTTTTCTGTTTTGTGGATGGTGTTGCTTTGTGAGTTTCTTCTTGATTTTTGTGTTGTTCATCGCGTGGCTAAACCCCCGAGGGTACTGATTTACCATTCAGTGGATTTGTGTGAGTTTGGCTTTGATTGTGGTTGGATTTCTGTGCGTTTGTTCGCTCTGTTTTCGTCTGGTTCGCGCTGTCCGAACATCTGTCCGAACATGTAAGTTCGGACAGTGCATCGGGCGCGTTTCGTTTTTGAAGGTTTTGACGTGTCCGAACGTCGGTCCGAACTTCGAAGTTCGGACCTGACGCGAGGATGGTTTTTCGTAAAAGTCTCGACGGGTGTCCGAACTTGCAAGGTCGGACGCAAGTTCGGACACGATGGTGATTCTGGCTTTTAACTCTCGACTTACGTCCGAACTTCGATGTTCGGACGTAAGTTCGGACATTTGGATTTCCGCGACTTCTGATTCTCGGCCTCTGTCCGAACTTGCAAGGTCGGACGCAAGTTCGGACATGCCACTGTTTTGGGCATAACTTCTCCGTTTTAGCTCCGTTTTGAGTTCCGTTTGCGGGGTTGGATTCCCCTATCTGTGTACAAGCTTCCTATGCTGTTTATATGCATTTTTATGCACTTAAGATCTGTTTTGTGAGCTTTTGGTTTTGGGACCTAGTTACTTTGCTTCTGAGCCTTGGATAGTCGGGTCGGGCTGTCCCGTAGCATGCTGCGCAGGAATTCCTTCTGTTTATATTCCTTAGGGTCTCCCTTGGGATGTTATTTGACCGACGGGTCTGTTAGCTGTCTCTACGGCTTCTGTTGTGGGATCCTCGGATCCATAGGACCTTATGTGTGTCCTTCTGTTGTGTTAGCTTGTTTCTAGTGTCCCATTCTTTCTGTTCTGTTCTGAAGGTCCGACTGTGTTTTGAAATGATATTCCGTTCTGCTCTGCTTCTGTTTTGTGGTTTCATTCAGTCTGTTTACATTGACTCTGCTACCCTCTCTGTTATAAGTGTTCTTCTTTCTGTTTTGAGTAGGCTTCCTTGAGGAAGTCTTCTGCTTGCTGGGCTGTTTAGCTCACCCCTTTACTTTGTTGCAGATTGAGCTCGTGGGATCTTCTCTCCTCGTCCCCTTCTGGAGCATGTTTATTTTGTGTGCCTTTAGACTTCGTTTTCTTGCGCTTTGGACGCTTTAGTTCTTTATGTAGCCTTTGGGCCTTCCTATTTGTACTTGACGTATGAGTATTTGGATTCTGTAAACTATGTTGGTATTTATAAAGGTTTCTTATTCGGTTTTGGGATTCGTTTGCTTAGAGCCTTGCGACGTTAGGTAGTAGACTCGCGGCGTGTAACGGCCCTAACTCCTAGGCCGGTTTTGGGGTCGTTACAATATCCGTATAGCGAGTCGGTTTACTGATCTCTCTTCTGGGTCTTCCTACTGTAATCGGATCTGATTCTACTGTTGGAGCTTCCACATCTGACTCATCTACTCCTTGAGAGTCACTATCATCTCCAACTGTAGGGTTTACAAATATCTCCTTCTCGAACTCCACCTGCTTTGGTGCTTTCTCCACCTGCTTCTGAGTTCCCACTGTCTGGATGGAGTCTACTGTCACCTTCTGCCACAACGCAGATTTATCAAAGGTAACATCTCTGCTAATGATTGTCTTCTTTGCTTCTAGACACCACAACCGGTATCCCTTTACCCCAGACGCAATCCCCATAAATAGAGCCTTCTTTGCCCTTGGGTCTAATTTTGATTCCTTCACATGGTAGTAAGCCACAGAACCAAACACTCGCAAAGAACTATAATTAGTATCTGGTTTTCCAGACCATGCCTCAAGCGGTGTCTTTCCACCAATAGCCGACTACGGTAACCGGTTCACAATATGGCTGCAATATGTTACCGCCTCTGTCCAAAATTGTCTACCCAGCCCAGCATTTGACAACATGCACCGAATCTTCTCCAGCAATGTTCGTTTCATTCACTCCGCCACTCCATTCTGCTGTGGTGTTTCCCTGACTGTGAAGTGTCGGACTATTCCCGCGTCTTTGCAAACCTTCAAAAATGGATCACTCTTATACTCTCCCCCATTATCTGTCTGGAGATACTTGATCCTACGACTTGTTTACATCTCGGCCGTCTTTTTCCATGTTAGGAAGATCTCTATCACTTCATCCTTAGTCTTCATGGCATACACCCAAACCCTTCGAGAAAAATCATCCACGAAGGTCACATAGTAGCGGTTCCCACCCAAGGAAGGTGTCTTGGCGAGTCCCCAAATGTCAGAATGGACATAATCCAAAATACCCTTCGTATTATGGATGGCAGTGCCAAACTTCAATCTCTTTTGCTTCCCGAGAACGCAATGCTCACAAAAGTTTATTTTACAAGACTTCACATCTTTCAGCAATCCCTGCTTTGCAAGAATCTGTAAGGATTTCTCTCCAGCATGCTCCAGTCGCATGTGCCACAACTGAGAGTCACTGTTCTCCTTGGGAGCCGACACAACTGCTGCTGTTCCTACTACTGTACTCCCCTCGTAGTAATACAAATAACTCCTTCTGGTGCCTTTTATCACCGTCAATGCTCCAGAAACGACCTTTAGAATCCCATCTTTAGCAGCCCATGAGAATCCTTTCGACTCCAATTGTCCCAGAGAAATGAGATTTTTGGTCAAGTTTGGAACATGCCGAACTTCTCTTAAAACTCTGGTTGATCCTTCAGCTTCAACTTGATTGAGCCTATACCAATTGTTTTGCATGGGCTATTGTCTCCCATCAAAACGGTTCCACCCTTTAGTTCTTTGTAATCAAAGAACCAATCTCGAGTGGGTGACATATGGTAGGTTGCTCCTGAATCCAGAATCCACTCATCTTGGTTAATTGTTGAAGTCGATGCCACCAATGATAGTCTTGTTCCATCGCTGTCGTATTCAGTTACACATGCGTCTTGAACAACCTTGCCCTTCTTCTGTTTTGGATAGTCCTTCTTCTAATGTCCCTTCTCTCGGTAAAATGTACATTCATCTTTACTGAGCTTGGCTTTGGATTTTGACCACCCTTTCTTCCACTTTCTCTGAGAGGATGAACGACCTCTCACCACCAATGCTTCTGATGCTTCATCAGTACTGGCCTTCTTTTCTTTTCTTCTCAACTCATGGCTATACAAAGCTGCAGTAACATCCTTCAGAGAAACTTCGTCCTTCCCATGGAGTAGAGTTGTTTCGAGAAACTCATACTCATCAGGAAGAGATCCCAACAACATTAAGGCTAAATCTTCATCTTTGAATGTCACATCCAAGTTTACCAAATCAGCTACTAGTTGATTGAAATTGGTGATATGATTATTCATCGTGGTCCCCGAAACATAAGAAAAGCGGAATAGTCTTTTCTTCATAAAAAGCTTATTCTGACTACTTTTCTTCATGAATTTTTCCTCCAGTTCCTTCCACAATTTACATACTGAATTTTCTATAGAGAACGCATATTTTTGTTCTCTCGACAGGCAGGAGCGAATTGTACCACAAGCTGCTCGATTCATGGCCTTCCATTCCTTCTCTTGAACATCTTCTGGTCTTGTCTCTTCAATGGCGATGTCAAGACCTTGCTGAAAAAGAGCGTCTTGGACTTCACATTTCTACATGCCGAAATGCCCCGTACCATCAAATTTCTCCCCCAAAAACTTAGCATTAGTCATCACCCTTCTTGTCCAAATCGAGGAAGTTGGTGACGCTGTCTCTGAGAGCTTTGATTTGGTGTATGCCATTTCTGCTCCAATTTTTATTTAGCAGCACTTCGACGTATCAATTGAACAAAGGAACACTTTTCTGATGTGGAAGATCAGCTTAGCTGCAACCATAGAGCATACTAAGACAGAACCTTGGCTCTGATACCACTTGTTGTGGAAGCGACTGGGTAAGAGAATAAATTATTGTACTAGATAATCACTCCGTACAGGAAAATTCCCAGGTCGTGGTGGGGTCACAATGGTCCCGCTTAAGAACCACTTCCTTAGACAGAATTTCCTGACTGTAATTTCTTAGCACAATAAAGCACTACAAAATTACCCACAATAGCTGCTAAATAAAGCTATAAAAGGGACACCGAAATTTTACGAGGTTCAGCCAATTTTGCCTACTTTCTCGGACACTACCAGAAATCTCTTATTTATACTTTAAGAGATATAGAGAGAAGAGATTACAATTTAGCATTCAGAAGAAATTACTAATTGTTGGGATGATTAAGAAGTGAGGTGAGCACTTCCTTTTATAACAAAGGAAGTGCCCTTTGTTTTCCTCACCCTCGATGTGGGATGAAACCACATTTCACAATTAGTGGGTGCTATTATTAGTGGGTGTTATTAATTAGTGTCTATCTAGACCTTGTATATTCCCTAGACATGTATGTCCAGACCTTGTATATTCCCTAGACATGTCTGTCCAGGCCTTGTATATTCCCTAGGCAGTTACTCCCTAGGTATCTCTCTGCAAATAGATTGACCTTTGCCATTCCTCTTTATAAATATGTACAGATTTCTCTACAGAATAATATTAGAGTTTTTCTGCATTCTTTCTTCACTGTATTCTTTCTACATGGTATCTGATCCAGCAATGCTCTAAACCCTTAATCTTCTCAGCCACTACGCTCCATTGCTGTCCAGTTCCTTCACAAAATTTAGCAGCCTTCATTGATGTTTTTTCCTCAACGATTCAGCCTTCATTGTTGATCAGTCTTTTTTTTTAAATAGCCTTCATTGCTGTTAAATCTCTTTCTCTCGTCTGCTCTTCCTTCACCAAATCATGTCAACTGACTTCACCACCAACAATAGCAATAGTTTCCTCAAGGGTGTTCTTCTTTTCTCCTGCTTCTTCCAACCATCATAAAGGAGAATTTCAAAATGTCCAGACCTGCTACAAGCTTACTAGACAGAACTATCTTTTGTGGACTCAGGTTACCAAAAAATACCTCAAAGGTAAAGGAAAACTGAGCCATCTTATCGATGATCCTCCTTCGAAGACTAATTCCAAGTACTCAACATGGGTGGAAACTGATTCCATGATAGTCTCGTGGCTTTCGGATGCCATGGATCCCAAAATAAGTGTCAACTACATCTTTCTTAAGACTGGTAAGGAGGTGTGGGATTTCCTTCAAAGATCTTACTCAAAAAGGGATGATGAGGCAACCATCTATGAGCTGACTGTTCGAGCTTTCAACACTAAACAAAATACTCAGTCTATTCAAGAGTATGCCACAACCCTACAGAATATCTGGCAGGAACTAGACCAGTCTCAACCTCTGGTGATGAATTGCTCTGAAGATGCCCAAAAGGTCAAAGAGTTAGTGGGAAAAGGGAAGATTTATGTCTTCCTTGCAGGTCTAAATCCCAAGTATGATCAAGTCAGAGTCCAAATCTTTGGACAAAAGAAGAACACCCTTGAGGAAACTATTGCTATTGTTAAGGCTGAAGAGAAGAGGAGATCAGTCATGCTTGATATCAAAAGCACAGAAAACCCTGGAAATTCTACTTATGCCCTTGCTGCTGGAGCTGCAGGGACTGCTTGTCAGATGTGGCAGGACTCTTAGGATAATCGATGGTGCTCTCACTGCAAGAAATCTGGCCACACTCATGAAAGGTGCTGGAAGAAACATGGAAACCGTCATTCAAGGACAGCATGAAGCAACAGACTCGCCCTCAAGCTCATCTTGTGACTGAATCTCCAAAGGAAGCTGGAGATACAAACCTTGAGTTGAGTGCTGCAGATCTAGAATAACTTAAAGCCTTCATGAAGACTCTTGAAAGGAACACTAATGGTAACACATCTAGTCAGTCTTCTCATGCCTTCTCTGGTAATCCTTCTTTCTCTTTTTGTTGTAGTGTTTTAGACACAACACCTACCAAAGATTGGATACTTGATTCGGGTGCCACTGATCACATGACCTTTTCTAAAGAATTCTTTCAGACCTATCTACCCACCACAAAACAAATCATAACTGCCAATGGTTCTCTAGTTGTTGTTGCAGGACAAGGATCCATCCACATTTCAAACAACATGAACCTGACATCAGCCTTACATGCACCTAACTTATCAGTCAATCTGATGTCTATTTCAAAACTCACTAAGGATCCTAATTGCTATGCTATTTTCTCTCCTTCTGATTGTGTTCTACAGGACTTAACCTCAAGGAGGAAGATTAGACATGCTAAGGAAAGGAATGGATTGTATTTTCTGGAGCAAACAAAGGAAAATCAATCAAAAGCGAACCAGTCCCAAATTTTCTCCACTACCACCACTGAAAAAACCATTTGGCTGCTCCACCATAGATTAGGACACCCCCCTTTTCCCTTTTGAAACTCATGTATCCTGATCTGTTTCAAGGAAAAAATTTGACTAATTTTCTTTGTGAAGTGTGTGCAAAAGCTAAACACACTAGAGCCTCTTTTCCTTTGAGTAATACAAGAAGTACTGGTCCATTTCAGCTTATTCACAGTGACATTTGGGGACCTGCCCCGATTGCAAATATTTCTGGTGCAAGATGGTTTCTTACCTTTATTGATGATTGCACTAGAACAACTTGGGTTTACCTCTTAAAAAATAAATTCGAAGTCAGCGATTGTATTCCCATTTTCTGCCATATGATTCACAATCAGTTCAACACAAAAATCCATAAATTTAGAACTGATAATGCAAAGGTTTATTTCTATCACACCTTAACTCATTTCTTTCGAACTCAAGGCATTATTCATGAATCATCTTGTGTCTATACTCCCAAACAGAATTGGGTGGTTGAAAGGAAAAACAGACACATCCTTGAAGTTGCCTGCACCCTTTTGTTTCAGGCCAATACACCTAAACAATTCTGGGGAGAAGCCGTTTTGACAGCCACTTTTCTAATTACAAAAGTTTTTTTTATCAAAGTCCCCTAGCCCTTCTCAATGTTTTTTATCCCCATTTCTGTCAAACACATGGGCTTGAGCCCAAAGTCTTTGGAAGTACCGCTTTTGTTCATGTCCACAACCCTCAAAGAGGGAAACTTGATCCTCGCTCCATTAAGTGTATCTTTCTCAGTTACTCTACAACCCAAAAGGACTACAAATGCTATCATCCTACCACAAGAAAAATCTTTGTCACCATTGATGTCACCTTTGATAAGTCAAAATCTTTCTTTTGTGACTCTACTGATACTGAACATACACTGCATTCAGCTGATACTAAACATACGCCACATTCTCCACATCCAACCTTTGAGCCACTTCAACCTTTGATCTTGCCCACAAAAGACACACATCTACCACCTGTTCAATCAACTAACACACCAGTTGAAACTGCACAGCCACCCTTCTTTTTCCTCTGACGTATCACAAAAAGAAGCACCTTCCTAAGCAGCACCTTGACCAAGTTACCTCCCTGCTGGAAAGTTCTGAAGATGCAACATCAGAAAATAGGGTAAGCAATCTCTCATCTCCTTCTTTTTCTTCTAACACTTCTGATATAGACATTCATCTGCATGTGGCCCTAAGAAAAGGGACTCATGAATGCACAAAAAGACCTTTGTACCCATTAGCCAAATACACTTCCACTCACAAACTTTATCCTGCACACAAAACTTTTCTCAGCAAGATCTAAGAACTTTCTATACCCAAACATGTGTTTGAAGCATTTCAACACAAAGAATGGAGGGAAGCCATGAAAGAAGAGATGGCTGCTCTAGAGAGAAACCATACTTGGGAAATTGTGAATAAACTTACTGGAAAGAATGTGGTGGACTGCAAGTGGGTTTATACTCTCATATATAAAGCTGATGGCATTTTGGAGTGATATAAGGCTCGTCTTGTGACCAAAGGTTTTACTTAAGCCTATGGTATAGATTATGTTGAGACATTTGCTCATGTTGCTAAAATGAATACTATGAGAATTCTTTTATCTCTCGCTACTCACTTTGATTGGAGTTTGTCACAGTTTGATGTCAAGAATGCTTTCCTCCATGGGGACCTTCAAGAGGAAATATACTTGAAGATTCCACCAGGCTTCACTCCACCATCAGCAAACAAAGTGTAACACCCCAACTCCTAAGACCGAGATTATCTCATAAACCTCCAATTATTTATATTAACAACACAGCAGAAATTCTAAACAAGTTGGTGTTACAATCTCCAGTCTCAAGCTACGGTCTGATGGACTCGAATATACTGAACATAAGTACATACAAAGCTTTAACCAAAAATACATATATCGAGTACAGAGTATCTTGCATCCTAATACAGTTTACTACAACATTCTACAATACGAGTGTACATGCACATCTCGCATGTCTAAATATACACCCGACGTACATCTACCCATTCCTACTCTCAGGATGAGACGTCTTCTGGTGTGTACCTGAAAAATAATATGGATGCCCCGAGGGGCTCAGCACCTTCACTGGTATGATTAACATGCAACCCGCTGGCTACCGGGCTACACGCAACTAATTCTCATTATATACATGGGATTAATCTCAATAATCATCATACATGAATATAACAACATTCATCACATAACAACATACATACAACATAACTTAGGAACGATTCACGTGAGCAATCGAACCGAAATAAAAGTTAGCCAATTTTGAAGAGCCTAGAGAACGATATGATTCTCATGTTGAGCTCGCTACATAACGTGTTACCGTTCTTTTTGTTGAACGTGTAACTTACACCAAGATGGGTTAGATATAGTGGATCCAAGCACACCATACATAGTTTCTCCCTAACCCCGAATATAATGAATTATAAGAGCTTTTATCAATTGTCGTGGGACTATTGTTGTTTGCAGGTGGCTATGTTGATTTATATGTTTAAATTATGTTATTTAAGGGCCTAAGAGTAATGTCATTTAAGGGCCTAAGAGCCATGTTTTTTAAGAGCCTTAGTGCTATGCAATTTAAGGTTATTGCACCATATTGTGTTGATTATGAATATTTTGGTTTAGGCGAGAAAAACAATGAAATTTGGATGTGTCAGTAGAGTAACGGAGTTGTGGCGAAATTTGGGTAGAAATGAGTTAACTAAGGTGTTCTAATGAGTTACAATGACCTAGGATGGATTAGGAGGAATTAAAGATTAAATGGGTTCATTAAACACACCAAAATTATGGTATAAGGTGTGTATTGAGTTGTGCAAAAATCTGTAGGAAAAATGATGTAGGAGTGTCTTATATTGCCTAGAGATGAACTAGTATGTATAACCTTTAGAATGATGAGTAAATTGAGTAATGGAGGAAAGAATTTCCTAGAAAGATTTAGTATGGTCAAGATGAATGAGAACAAGATGTAAGGTGTTAAGAGTATGACTAGAGATGCATATGTATGTGCTAGCTTGGAAATGATGTGTAGAAAATGTAAAGGAAAAGAAATTGTGCAAGGAGTTGCAATGTGACTAAGTCTAGTATAACTAGGTTGGTAAACAATGAGTTATGAAGTTAGAATTGAAGAAATGAAGTTAGCACACTCTAGGAAGAATTGTGAAAAGAATTGGTATGTGCTACCACTTGAGATGAGGTTAGGAATGAATTACAAGGGAATAATGCAAGAATGTTTGTGGTTGTAAGTGTAAACAAGTTACGATAATTGGGTAAAAGTGTAATGGAGTTGTAACCTTATGGTGAGGAGGTTTAATGTGTTAGAACATGTTAGAATACATGTGGAAAGGTTAGAAAAGAAATGGGCAAGGAAACAAGTTTAGGATGAGAGTTAAAACTATAAAATGTTATAGATTAATGTATGGTCCAGGACTTAGTCCTTGGATAAAAGTCCCGGACCACGCAAGAAAAACTGCCGAAAATCCATGTTTAGGTTGGTCTGGGACCTAGGTCTTGTAACAAGTCCCGGACCAGCCTTAAAATCTTACCGAAATTATTCAGCCAAAGTGGTCCAGGACCAAGAAAAGGTACCAAGACCCGGACCACCCCATTTTCATTGCCGAGAATTTTCTTAGACAACTGGTCTGGGACTTGAGATTTGTACCATGTCAAAATTTGCACCGTGAGTTAGAATTTGAAGGGAAATGAAGGGGATTGAATGGTATGGGTATTAGATGATTGTTAGGACTTATTTAGTGACATATAATGGTCATTAGGGGTATGAACAAGTGTAGGAAATAATGAGAAGTAAACAACTTATGTGATTAAGCTTGAACTACAGTAAGTTAGTAGTTATAAGTCAGGAATTATTAGTGATGAAATGAGCAAGGGTAATTAAAAGAAATTAACTACCTAATTCAATAAATGTTATAGGGTTTGAGTAATTGGACTCCAGAGGAGAGTACACAACCGACGACGACGGTGAGCGGTATGGTTTTCTTGCAACTTGTTTGTTACCGGTTTACACCGGCTTGTGTGTTATTTATTTTTATGGATGTTTACCACCTTATAAGATAAAGCATGTAATGAGTTTACAGTATTTGATTTGTGTGGTGCATTTTTTGTGTTCGATACCGTATAACCTTGAGTATGTGCTAACTCCGTTAGTTAACCAACTACAGGATCATATAAAAGAACGGTATTTGGATTTGACGTTCCAAATTACGGGAATGTTCTAACTACGGATAATCGTGTGTTATTTGTGGATGGTTGTGTGTGAATGTGTCTTACCTCCCCTGTGTGCCTAACTGGACTTGAACAACTATAATTTGACATGAAATGATAAGTTCCATGAATGAAGCTTCTAACTAGTGTATAACCTGGGGGTAAGAAATCTGGGTGTCCGGTCGCGTGTATAAATACGGAAGTTGATATCTAGATCAGATTCGGCTTTCTTCATGTATGGTTGTTTTCCTTCTTGGAATTCAATCTCCCATGAGTCTTTTAAATGGCTCTCCTGCCTTGACTTATAAGGTGTGAGTTGTAGTTCCCTAGGAGAGAGGACTTTTGACTTTAGGAAGCTTCCTTGCAACGTGAAATTGATTTTGCTTTTTGGGTTCCCTCTCTTTTGTGGCCAACTCCATAGATCTTTTTGGGGGTGGTTTTTGAAATTTTTGTAACTTATAATATTATGACATACATGTTGTACATTTTGGACTTGTTTGATGTGTTAGGTTGTAACTTGTGTAGTTACCTTGTTCTAAGGTGTATTCTTTTGTGTTTAAGTGTATTCCTTTATGTTTTGAGTGGTTAATATACTTTACTATTCATTATGACTATATAAAGTGCTACATAATTCTTTCATATGATTTGTGCTCTTAGTTCATGTATTGATGTATTACATGTTACATTAACTTTAGTAGTTGGTCTTATAATTACTCCCCCATTAGTCCAATATTTCATGTGAGGTTTAATAACCTTTTTGGACTATATATTTTGTTGTATGTGAATGTATTTAGGAGTTGTATAATTCCTTAATCAATTAAGGCTCATTAGCCGTTATAATTCATTAATTAGCACTTAATGAATTATATATCACTTAAGGGTATTTCAGTTTGACCACAACCAAGTTATATTCCTTAAAGTTCCTCTTGAGGTACTTCAGTCAATAGACCTCAATATGTGGGTTACCAAGATGAGAACGGATTGCGTCATTAACAAAAGATTCAACCGGCGAAGGTTGTCCGAGAAGGGAAAGTGTATGTCAATCACTATCGAAAAGAAGTTTCGCGTAAAGTATCCGCTCACAGTCTGTCCATGGGGTCATAGTTGATATGTATTGCAAACGGTGTTGACATTCTATCTGCACGTAAGGAAAAGTAACAACAATGCAAGTGGTTATGTATGAGTAGTGAAACAACATTTTAAAGGAACAACAAGTAAGGTAAAGGGGAAAATTATAAAAAAGTAAAATGTTATGTTGTTAGCACTCGTATATGTTAGTCTTTACATTTAGCTCGATGAAATATGCAAGTAAAAAGGTTATGTTATAGCACTCATATATGTTATTCTTTGCATTTAGTTCGCACGATGAAAGAGGCAAGTAAAAATGTTATGTTATTAGTGCTTTTAAATTTCTTCTAAACAAATTTTAAAACCAATTTGTATTCACTAGTCCAGGGATGACTTGCAGAACTGTGGCGCACATAAATACTACTAATCTAATTAATGATATTATTATAGAAGAACTGTAAGCGGTAAATACTAGTAAATTATATAAAAGTTAGGGTTTAAACTATTTAAAGCTTGATGTAAATAAATCTGTTACAAATAAACAAAGAAAGTTTTAGATAATGTCTGTTACTCTAACACCCCCACTACTCCCACTACATCCACCCGGAGCATGCCTCGGACATGACTCCTTAGGCCTAAGTTCTCTTGTGTGTCGGCTGTAATGTATCACTTCATGCCAGGGGGTGGATCGGATCCTCTGGCATCAGTGTGAGTGGTGCTGATGTGCATCATGTCGAAGTTCAAGCACTGATCCAGCACAGATTGAGTGTACTGGTGACCCAAGCTACGAGGATAGGAGGGCTTGTTCTCTAGGGTGAGCCGCATCAACATCGGTGCAACATGATCCTAGTACTACAACAAAAATTATATGTTAGTAATCAAATACTAAAAGAATTGTAACAAAAAAGTAGTAGTGTTAGTAATATGTAAACGGTCATACTGATAATTGAGTTTCCGCCACACTCGAATCCGCTCCCGCCTCTATGGAACCTCTGGGGCGCACCTGAGCGAAGATGGTCAAGGAACCACTTCATGTAACCCGACACCACCTCTTAAGGCTAGTGAGCCCGCATTTCCTAAAAGCGCCACCTGATGGTGCTCTAATTGTTCCATAGGTGGGTCCCATAACTGTACCTCGTCTTGTAGTTTTGGCCATGCCCATGGCGATAACAGCTAAGGGGTCTGATCTGCCCTAGAGGGATGGATTAAACATATCCAAACTGTCAGAGACAGCGGTCCATCAAATAAAGCTCGATGACATCTAAGTACTATATAGTGCCATATCATCTGGATCATCCATCGCACACCCACTACTAAAAAGCAGCGGTTTAAAGACGAAAAAATTCGTCTCCATTCCGTCTCTATCAGGCTTTAGCGACGGAATAGAGTTGGAATGTGTCCGACTCATAAAGCCTTGTCGCTAAGCAAATAGAGTCAAATTTAGCATTCCAACGCAAAATGGCGACGGATTTGAGTCAAAAATATCCGTCTCTAGCTTTAATTTCGCGAAGGAATAAAGTCGAAAATATTCCAACTCTATATAGCAACGGATTTTTGAAACTTACTCCAAGCATTTAGAGTCGGCATGTTCCATCTCTATTCCGACTCTATTTAGAGTCAAAATTATTTCTGACTCTATTTCTGCAACCTAATCATTTATTAGAGTTCGATTTTTCTGTCTCTATTTTGTCTTTATAAATGTATTTTTTATTAATAATTAAAAGGGAAAATTCACGAGATACCCTTGTTTTCTTTCGTAATTCACAATATACCCCTATGATTTTCGTAATTCAACTTTAAACATGCTTAAATGTTGTCCAAAATTGATGAAACTTTACATGGACAATGCTAAAGTGTTATATTTTGGTCCAATATCAAATTTGAAGTTTTTTAAGCTCACATGTGACCCGTGGGACCCAATGAACATGTTCATTGGGTCCCACGGGTCACATGTGAGCTTAAAAAACTTCAAATTTGATATTGGACCAAAATATAACACTTTAGCATTGTCCATGTAAAGTTTCATCAATTTTGGACAACATTTAAGCATGTTTAAAGTTGAATTACGAAAA
This sequence comes from Limonium bicolor, assembly GCA_023374045.1. Lineage (NCBI taxonomy): Eukaryota > Viridiplantae > Streptophyta > Magnoliopsida > Caryophyllales > Plumbaginaceae > Limonium > Limonium bicolor. Next base: position 128,792,766 of record CM041778.1, on the reverse strand, counting down.
TCATAGGGGTATATTGTGAATTACGAAATAAAACAGGGGTATATCGTGAATTTTCCCTAATTAAAATTATATTTTTCAAACTATAATTAATACCAAAAAACCAGCTATTAACATAAATTTTGAATACATTTAGATCATTAGAACCTATTAAATCATATTAGTAAACAACATAGGCCCCATTCTTTTGTTAGTTTATCGGACGAGTTTATTTGATCAGCTAGTTTGTTCTCTCTGTATACATCAATTGTCATATCAACTATTTTTTCTCTCTACTTTTTCTAATTTCAGCTGACAACTGACATCAACTAGATGTTTCAGCTCACAAAATAATGGGGCCATAGTACTACATTCAGAATCCAATCATTTACTAAACAACTACTTCGAACATCTACTTAACGCTGGATAGTATGTTCCAACCAAAGCGACAAAACCATAGTTGAAATACCCCGAACTTAAATATGGTGATTAAATTATTCTAATATGAGTTTTAGAGGCCTAATGATGCCTAGAGAGCTTTGGTGAAGAAATAAAACCAAAAGAAAAGAGAAAACGCTTAAAAAGCGAAAAACGTAAAAATGAGCATTACGTAACCATAGGAGGTATGTGGCCTCGACTAGGGTACCAGATTGATTCCTAAGGCTTAAATATGCCTAAATAATATGTGTGAACAATTCCTGAAGAAAATGGATCCAAATAATGGGTTAAAACGCTAAAGGAGTCTTAGAGCACACTTTTCGAGAAAACCCGAAAACGTGACTTTAAGTGGTCAAACATACCCGTAAAAAATTATAGTTGACTATATAACTATAATTAAATATTAATGGAAGCTTAAGAACCATTAAAATTAAAGAAACGAGAAAAATCCAGAAAACGGGCCCGATTAGTGAATAGTGCCAAACCGGGTAAATTAACGAGCGTTTCTTGTAAAAAGATGAAAAACACCCCAGCTTATATTATATAGGGGGCCGGTTTTAATAGGTGCCACATCACCCTTTCCCAACTAATCAACCCTCTTTAATTAAATAGGGAACAAAAGCAAAAAGAAGAAAAAAGTACAAAAGGCACTTTCTCCTCTCTCTCTCTCTCTCCTCAATTTCCCTCTTCTCTCTCCCCTTCCTTTCTTCCTTCTCCAACCGGTAGCATTCCCTCCCTCTTCCTGGTTGGTGATTTTGAGCAGCTTCCATGGCTACTCCCTCATTCTCTTGCTTGCCCAAGCTCCATCCATGCTCCAAATTCAAAAATAAACACATATTTGTGTTCCTCTCACCAAGAGCTACACTTCCCTCTTTTCCAAATCCTCAAAGGATGAAGTTGGTCTCCATGGGTATAGTCCCATTTGAAGAAGAAATCACATTTTATGGAGCTAGAGGGCCTCCTCTTCCATTTAAGGTAAAAAGATTCAAGAAAAACCCACTTTTTCTCCATTCCATTGTAGTGGCCGATTTTGCCCCTCTTAATGCCTTGCTTCTTTCTTTGTTTGAGCTATTTTTCAAGCCTCCAATGGCGGATTGGAACCCTCCTTTGATTCAAGAGCAAAAACCAATTCTAGGGTTTCAAAAGGTAATCCCTTAATTAGTGCTTTAAGCACCTTTCCTTGTTCTAGAATAATTAATGTGCCTAAGTAGCTTTGCTTAGTCCCATTTCTTTGTTAAATGTTGGCCTAGAGAATTGGGCAAGTGATTTGTCCCTTGGCCAATTTTGGAGTCAAGAGAGGTGGAGAAAAGGAAAAGAGAAGTGAAAAAGAGCACTTATGAGTTTAAGGTAAGAATCTACCTTAATATATATCCTATATGCTTTAAGATTATGGGATGGGAAATTTAAAAGAATGAACCAAATATATGCTAGGAATGTGTTTGGGTGACTTAAGAGAGAGTTGTGATTCTTTTAGTGCAAATGTGAATTTATGGTGATTTAAGAGCCTTGGAGCCAAGTGTGTTGTGATTATTGCATTAGAATGTATTTGGTGAATTTGATGAGATTTGAATGAGTATTATGAGCTGGTAGGATCCCTTGTGGATGTGGCTAGTGAATGAATTAGGAAATGGAAAATTGTGCATATGGGCAATGTTAGAATTGTAGGTGAGTTATGGCAAAATTTGTGTAAAAACTAGAGCTGATCATAATGTGTCCGGCCCGAACCGGCCCGTAAAAAAGCCCGACGGGCCCGAATCCGATTGGGCTTCCGAGCGGGCTTGGACATAAAATCAGGCCCGATTTAAAAACCGGGCCGGGCCGCGGCACATTTTTGAGCCCGTGGACAAGCCTGGCCCGGCCCGATTCTATATTATTTATTATTATTTAAAAAAATATATAATTTATACATATTTAATTTTTATAATATTACTAAAATATATAAATTATATATATAATAAATTAATCTACATTAATCTATATTAAAATATATTTTTTAATTTTTTTATTTAAATTTAAATTTTTTACTAATTTATATAAAAAAAATAAAAAAAACCAGGTCGAGCGGGCCGGGCAACGGCAAAGCCTGGAAAAAACCGGGTCTGGCCCGGCCCGGACATGTAAAAAACCAAGCTTGGTTTTCTTAAATAGGCCCGACGGGCCTTAAATTTCTCTCTGGCCCGGCCCGCCCGCTCGAATGATCACCTATAGTAGAAACCTATGGAGTTTAGGTGTTGTTATGGGTGAGAATAACCTAGGGATTTACTAGGTGTTGTAAGAGATTTAATAGGGTTAGTTGATCACCCTAGAATGTTGTTGTAAGGCTTGGTTTAAGTTAAGCAAAAATCTATTGCAAAGTGTTGTTAGGTGTCTTGGAATGCTAGAATCAAACTAGGTTGTATAACCTTGAAGGAAATGGTTGGGCTTTGGAATTTGAAATGAATAGGCCTAGGAATATTTGGAATGGTCAATAGGTGAATTGGTGATGGTTGGTAGAAGTGTAAAGGCTGTCATGGAAATGTTGGTAATGCACTAGTGTGCATAAGTGTAAAAATAAGAAATGAAAATTGTAGAATTGAGGTAAAGGTTTAGACCATGGTTTAAGGAGGTTTAGAGCATGATTAGGGTGCTAAACCATGTTAGGAAACATGTGGAATGATTAGGAAAAGATTGGGTGAGAATTAAGGTGAGTTTAGAGTTCAAAGTGAGTAGTTAAACACCTTGGGAAAATGGGACTGACTTCTACCGACCCTAGGACCGACCTTGGGAGGGTCGGTCGAGTTGAAATTTTCAAACCCGGAGTCTTCTGACTCTGACCGACCCTAGGACCGACCTTGGGAGGGTCGGTCGAGTTGAAATTTTCAAACCCGGAGTCTTCTGACTTCAACCGACCGACCCTAGGACCGACCTTGGGAGGGTCGGTCGAGTTGAATTTTTCGAACCCGCAACCTACTGACTTTGACCGACCCTGGGACCGATCTTGGTTGGGTCGGTCAGGTCAAATATAAAAAAATGTGGCATTAGTAGTAAACCATTGGGAGAGTAATGATGGTGAGAAAAATATGCACATAAGAACCTAAGAAAACAATGTGCGCAATGTTTAGATTTATGGGGGATTGAATGATAATGGTTTTAGATGATGTTTAGGCCTTGTTTGGTGACATGTAAAGGTCCTAAGAAGTATAAACAAGTGCTAGAAGTGAGTGAGAAAGTTGAGAACTTAAGGACGTATGAGTAAAACTAAGAATAACGGGATAACGAGGTTAACTACAGGAGTAATAGTTGTTTACATACCGTACTACCTTAATGTTATTAGAAACCCTCGAAATGTTATCAGAAATTCGAGAACAACCCGAGGAACGTGAAGTGACACGGTAGAGTAATTCCTTGGTGAAAGGTATGGATTTCTTGCAACTTGTGTCCTGCCGAGTCCTCTCGGCTTGTGTGTTGTTTGCTTGTGTGCCGACCTAAAAGATAAATGCATGAAAAATATTTATTGCATTGTTATGTATCTTGATGCTTGTTGCATGTGCTAACCTCCCTTGCGTGGTTGTGTGGTCTAACATAGTGTTGTAGACCGAAACATAATTAAGTACCGTAGGGTTAGTGACTCATAGAAAAGAGTCGTCCCGCAAATATGTAAACGTGGGAAACACATGAAAACTATCGATTAGAGAATAACGATAATGCAACCTAATGAACTCACTAGAACGTGAGAGATATGTACGGGATTAATAACTCCTGTTAACGGTTAGAGAACCGAAACGGAATAACCCACAAAACAATTAATAGTGGAAAGATATAAAGAACCTATATTAAGAGAACATTGATAGTTCAAAGTTATGAACGCATGAAAACAGTATAAAGAGTAATATGGGACCAACAAAATCCCTTGAAAGATAGTCGACCTCCTATATGAGGATTCGATCCGGTATGAGAAAATATCCCGAATGTATAAGAATTGAAATGTCGGGGAACCCTTAAACATGAGAATACCCGAACTTGAGAAAATTCCCTAAGACGATAGATGACATCGAGAGTGATGTCTCTAGTCTAATAAACATAAACATGTTATAACTCTGAGAGAGGAGTATTTGGGAATGTGAGAAGTCCGAGAGAGGTTCGGACCTATGTGAAAGAAATAGGAACTAGGAGAGAGTTCTGGTTACTAGTTGAGCCTTCCCACCATGCTAGACTCAGAGTAGGGTCGAAACCGGGGAAGTAAAACTAGGCTTGAAAGCCTGGTGGTGAGTCTTGTGTATGACTCTGCCTGGAGGCCATGTGTATTGGCTTAAGAATTATTTGAGAGAAGAACAACTGAGAAAGTAAGAGCGAGACCTGTAGTGTCTAAAGAACTAAGAGTACAAGTAAGTATCCAATGAGAATGGAAAGGCATTGAACAATGAGAACGAGTCGATAGTGAGGTAGAAACCCTTAAGACCTACGAGTAAGATAAGGAAACTAACTAACTGAATATGTTAGTTCGTGACTGTATTCCTATGTTTGAATACTTGTTTGAATGCGAGCATGATGTATGTTTATTGCACTTCATGTTTTGATTTAAATAAAATCCATCGCATGTTAAGATGAGAATTAGTTGAGTGTGGCCCGGTAGCAGCGGGTTGCACGACTTCCATACCAGCAAATGTGCTGAGCCCCTTTAGGGCCACCTATTATTTTTCAGGTACCCGGAAGATGAATACCGTTCGAGAGTAAGACGGGAATGGTGGTTAATCATTGGTAGTTGATACAAGTACAAGTGTAATTGTATGTAATGGTAGGGTAAGTCCGAATGTGTTATCGGCATAGAGATTGTAATGAACTCGGTATGATATTGAATTGAGGATGCAGTATGTGACTCGGTTTAGTGATGAATGAAATTGTATTTGTCTAAGTACTCATAATTCTGGTCCATCAGACCGATGTTGTATTGAGGTAGGCCCTATTAGCCACGTGGGTGGCTAACGGCATTGTTTCACCCGCCGTTGTATTTAGAATATCCGCTGCGATTGTGTTGATTATCGAGGTAATTAAGGGTTAATGATGAGATTAGCGGTAGGGGTGTTACAAAAAGAGGTATCAGAGCGATACTTCGCTCTGATGACTAGAAATACCGAGTTAGGAATAGCGACTTAGGACTAAGGGTTGAGTGATAACGTGAGAGATGCGGTAGATAGAAACTTCCAGTGTGTTCTGGATACCTACAATATCAAACCCGCCCTCCACATCCCCCATGTTATAACTCGGGAAAGAACGCTAGAGAGATGGAAAGCCTCTCTTACTCAGGGAAAACCCGATCTGGCAGTTAGGAAATAACCCTATAGGATCATAAAACATGTCATACGGTGGATTCCAAGAACTGGAAATCCCGGAGACGGTTCCGTTTGAACGACAACAACCGCACTTAATAGCGGGAGATTGAGGAATCCTAACCACAGGAGACTGAAATTTGCGGCAGCATGGGGCGACATGCTTAGCAGTTGCGAGAACCTGGCTGGCCAAGCAGCGGCAAGGAGGAAAGCACTGATTGTGCAATGAAGCAAATAAATGAGCAATAACAAAACCCGAGACACAAGTCTGCGGGACCGTAATTGTTAAATAATACCATCAACGGTATGCTAACCGACTAACAGAATAGTCAGAAGTAGTTAACTTCAAACCTACAACGACTAAGAGGTTACAAGACCTGACCGGCATAGCTCAGATAGCTACGAGAATACCTACAGGATACACTCCGATAGGACTACAGAAGTAGTACCTAAACCAGTAAGTCTCGGTAACCACGATAAATGTGTGGGAACGAGCACCAAGGAAACGACACAGAACTATGTGAATAGGGATCTCCAAGAATGGAGAAGCAACCCGGATTGATGAATGTCATGTCGAGACAAATGAGAAGCAGCTTAGAAGATTAATTATCAAACTAAGGAATCACAGGACGAGCCAGTAAGGCTACCGAATACGCATGGAAACAATACCGTAACCGGTATAAGATAACCCAAAAACTACCTGTATCACGCACTTGCCACAACAAGTGCAGTAAGAACAGGACCATTTAGAGAAACTTTCAACAAGCAACAAGTACTTAGTGAAGTACCAAGATGGCGAATGAAGCAAATATAGGATCATAAATCCTAAGAATTTTAAAACGAAACCTCGGAAGGGCCTAACGGCCTAACCATTGTAGTAAGGAATATACCAGTCAGCGAGAAGCTAGACCTGGTCAGAACCAACCGGCATTGAAATGCCATGAGAATTTTACTTTCAAACTCAAAATTTTCTTTCAAAACTCAAAAATTTTCAAAAACTCCCAAATTTTTAAAACCAAACCAGAAGGATCATGGTGAGTTATCAAAGGACAATACAAGAGGAGTTGACAACAAAATACTTCACCTAGGCGTGTGACGAACATTACGAGTGTACAAAAACGAGATGTGGGATGACCGCACTCCGAAGGAGCCTACGAGCCTGACAGACCTATTTATGAGTTAGTCAGGTAAGTAGCAATGTATCAATAAGGTACCCCACGTATGTATACATGTAGTGTACAAAACACGGGAAGTAGTTAACTCTGTACTACGGACCGCAAGTAAGTTCAAACCAGAACAGTCGAACACCTCGGACGATCGAAGAGAAGGAACACAGCTAAACTAGCAAGTTTAAAGGAATCAGAGAATTCATCTAAGGAAATGATTAAGAATTGGGAAGTGCAAGAAGCACCAGTTATCGAGCAAGACATTGGATATGTCTCAAGAATTCCTAAGCAATGCATGGAAGCTGGAATGAACAACCAGCCTGAGTACAATAAGGCAAATGCCTAGCATGGACACGCCAATGCCCAACCAATGGGATAGAATTTCCAGAACAATCACAAAGGCCAATGGGAAATATCATACTTCATCGAAGAGGATGTTAAACCCATTCAAGAACACAAGGAGAAAACGTTAGTGGTCTACCCAAGGACGGGAGACATTACAACCCTAAGAACGAGAGACATTATAACCCTAAACGGGATAGTCCGGAATACGATACTGTAATGCGGTTAGTTAACCCGACATAATCATAAATGTTAGCCAGACGTTATGGCGTACTATAGTGACACCAGGAGCAATCCTTGAACGGTGTCTAAGTCAACAATAGTTGAACGAAATACCGTGATAGAACATAAGAGTTAAAGCGAATACTCAGTTAGAACACCGAGGGGATCCCACTGAACAGGAAGTACCCTAAATTACTAAGGCTCTGTTCGGCATGGCTGTTTTGACAGCATAAATGCAGCATATTTGGCAGCAAGAATACGCTGGCATAAATGCAACATATTTGCTGGCAGGAATGTACTAGCATAAATGCAGCTGTTTTGAAAACTGTTGTTTGGCAGTGCAGTATATATGCGGCATGTTTGGTTAAATTAGTTATATGTAGTGTGTTTACCGTTTTCGTATTACAATTATAATTTATTATATATTACACTACATAACTTTATTTTGTTAGTAAAAATAAACATAAAAATTCACAAACAATAAAATTTTTATTTCTATTATTTAAGCAAAACTTGTAACTCCTAAACAATATATTTTTATTATCTAAATTTTATAATTCTTACAAATATAAAAGCTTAAAAAAAAGAGCAAGCGTTTCAAATTTTCTGATAATATTATGTGATTCTATTTAGTGAAATTATAACTTTTAATAATATATAACATTTTTGTAACTTTGTATGTTAGTAAATTTATATGCATTCATATTTCTATATACTATTTTAATAGTTTAATTTATATATCAACAAGTGTGTATATTTATTGGTTTTTTTAATTTTATTAATCTATGTGGTATTACAAATAATATATTGTAGATTTGTATTATAAATGTGATTTTTTTTAAATTTGGCTAAAGATGTAGTACTATTTTTTATAAATTATTTGAAGCATTATGTAATTTGTAACAAATAAAGTAACTTGTAAAAAATTTCTTTTTTTTATATCAATAGTCACAGTAATTACATTATGAAGTGAGTAAAGAAACGGAAGTGAAAGCACGAAAACAAAAAAGTAACATTTGCTGCGGGCATTTATGCTGTCATTTATGCTATCATTTATGCTGACATTTATGCTCTTTTAGACGAACAGCAAAAACAAATAAAGGAGTCCAAAACAGCATATGTTGTATATTTATGCTGTCAATTTGTGCTGCATTTATGCTGAGCCGAACGCATCCTAAGAGGCACTGATTAATATCAGATTGCCTAAGGGGCTTTCCATGAACGAAAGCGTAATGCAACAATCATATCAAGGAGTCCAATATTACCTCCAAACCACATGATGGCATACGAAAAAGTAGAAACTTGTATAAGCAGCCTACAAAGAGCATAGCTCAAGGCAATGTGGCCTATAAGCCATGAACCAACTACGTTAAGTAGAGTTTAACGGTTACAAAACCTACATTGAATGACAAGAAGGATTGCCGGAATGGCACCAGTAAGCAAAGACATATTGTTGGATAACAAATTAATTGAGCAGAGAACGAACCACTCATTCTAGGAGTGGAGATACCTCTCATTAATGTGAGACCGCTGGAGCGGGGAATGTGGACCCTTCAAAAAGAGGATCCCACCTAGTAGTATATTGGAGTTTGGGCATTTGTTATTGCCAAGGAACAATGTGAAGAAGAAATAGAAATTCCCATGGTAAGTATGAAGAAAGGAACTTTTGTAGTAATTATTGGAAACCGAAAGAGTAATCGGGTAGAAGAAACACTATATGTGTATAATGTTAAGTATAGAGTGAAACACGCTCATGGAGCGCAGAGACGTAAGGAATAGTATATTCTGTAATCAACCAAGTAAATGACGAACCATTGTATAAATAGTAGAAATACATAAGCAGAAGCTAATGTAATAGCGGATGCCATAGAAACCAATGTCGCAAATGAATAGGAATATGATGCGCAGCAAGCAACCAATATCTGAACTTAGTCAGACAACAATATGGAGAATGAAACGAAATTATGAGTTAAACTCGGTAGAGATAAGAAAGCAAAAGATGGTAACAAGATGGACAGTTAATACTACTACTCTGCCCTTACGGACAGTCTTAATACCATAGCAGTGCAGTATATATATATTGCTACACTGTCTGTATACTTTAATCTTCTTTCCCTAATAATAAAAGTCCTCGTTTCTGTTCTCTCATTTCTCCTTCTAGCTTTGACATCTACATATACTGTAGCTATAGTTTTTTTGCAGCAGTAACCAGATTCAGAAATTCACACCGAAAACCAAAAGCTTTTAGAGCTAGATCCTTTTCAAATAATCTCAGATAGACCATCTCATATCTGTCCTTATTCCCTAGCCTGGCAAAACGGGAACGTTCAACAATAATGAGTGTGCCGAGAGCATTCGAACTTCTAGGCAGAATATTTAGTATAATAAAGACAACTTACTCCTGCGAGAAATTTTGCAATAAACAAGTTACAGAATGCCATAAAAGGAACACTACAGTTACAAGAATATGATCAAAATCACTTTCAGCTGTTGCACAAGAAAGAGCACTTAGAGCGCCTCATAATTTCACATCCGGGACAGTTATACAAGCTCTCATGTTTGAATATTATTAATGTGCACTTAGCTAACCAGCAACTGCCAGAAAAACGCTGCAATTTTCTTAGACAATTTGCCATAGTTGATAAATAAATCTTGTAAATCATTGGATGAATCATATTTTGTGAACAGAGTTGCTTTCCAAATGGGAAAGCATAGGACTATTGGAAATAACTATTCACTGTTTCCATTCACCTAAACAAAATGCTTTTACTTTCCCCATGGGGAATTCACGGAAAAGTGATGAAAACAAAAAAACAAGATTGAGGAGAAAATATAAAGCACCGGCAATAAATCCTCCATCCTCCTTGGTTTTGGACCCAAATGATTCAATTATTGGCACGAGTTGGAACAAAAAGCAGGATTCACGCATCATTTTCGTAGTCTTTTGTGACTTGCCCCACGCATCATTTTGTAGAATTATAAATGGTGTCTATTTATACTACACAGACCCGGTACTTGACTCTACTTAACAAAAAAGGGTTGAAAGTCTCGTTCTAGTACTAGTAGTAGTTTCTTTTCCCATTCATGATTTACTGCTGGTTCGACAGTTACTGCAATAGTACCCTGATTGAAGATGGAGAAGATGGAAAACTCATCCAATTTCAAATCGTACAGCAGAGGATTAGCAAATGTAAAGCCTAATATTCTACCAGTAAATCACCGCCAAACTCAAATTCCACAGCAGCAAGGAAGGAAATGTTATACCTTTTTTTTATTGCAACACCAATTCGGACGACTTGCCTCTCTTCTTTCACGGCTAGCAGCAACCGGAGAAAGGTGTAGAAAACCGACGCCGTAGACACAAGATTCTCCAGCAAATGAAACTTTGAATCGACGGCGCAGAGCAAGGTTCCTTGTTTGTCAGATTATTGCAAAATTACCGTGAGTCAAGTGTAAAACAAAAGTACAGTGAACCTTTTTCGCAAGTTAGGATAGAAACTTACCGTCAGTGAAGTGCAGGAACCCCTATCTTCCTTGAGTCGCTGGCATAGTTGTTTGATAGGTGGCATTGCAAAATTACCGTGAGTAAGTGAAGCGGAAGAGATAAGTTAATTAGGGTTAACCAAAACAATACTTATTCCCTTAACATTTCTTTAGATGTCACGTCATTAAAATAACATATTTTATTTGTTAAGAAGCTTGTTCCACTACAATAGTAAAAATTCTTACTTTTCTCCTCTTATTACTTTTACTTTTTTTATGATTTCATTGTCCAATAGCAAAAATGACCTTGTGTACTATATTACCTTTTGATATTAGGGTCTGCTTGGTAGGTGGGTATGAGAATTTGTGGGAATGGAAAGAGAAATATTAGGAATGGGTATGGGAATGTAGGGTATGGGAATGGTTTAGTGTATTTCCATTCCCTTGGTTGGTAACTACAAACTGTCAATGAGAAACAAATTTCATTGTTATTCCCATGCTTGGTAGGTTATACACATAATTTGATATATTTGTTAATTAAATAATTATGCTAAATATTTTATAATTATAGTGAATAAAAATATTATAAAAAATAATATAAAAGCATTTAGGTCAAGTTTAAATTATTCTTTAACATATAAAATAAAACTTAACATTGTGATTATCAATGAAATGTTTGTAACAAAAGAAAAACATAAATTAATTGATACACTGCCATAAAAATTAAGTTAAAGACCACTTATTTTCTAGAAAGTCACTTGAAATCTAAAAACTCAAAAGAACAAACAAATTGTATTATGGATTAGACTCGATTTGTTGTTTGGCATATACGATTTTCATCTCATCATCTATGTTAAAAAAACAAATCCATCTTTGCATCATCAAGACCAATAATACTAGCAGCCTTGACAACGTCAGTCGTAGTAAACGATGCATCTTCTCTTGAAATTGCTTTCAACATTGGAAGCAAATTTTTTCTTTGCTCCACTACTTCATGAACACTTACCATCGTTTGTTTTTCCATCTCAATAAGACTGCCAATAGACTTTGCCAGATGTGTAATGCTTTGCTCTACGACATCTTCGTTCTCAATCTTCTTCCTTTTTCTTTTCAAACTCTTATTTTTTATTCCTTGATCATTATTTCTAGGAATAGATAGATCTGGGTCGTCATCATCAATATCAATATTTGTATCCTTGGTTAGGTCAACCACTGGTTCATCACCAGGACCACGAGCTTTCACTCCTGTAGCTCTATCCATGGCATATATCTCACACAATTTTTCAAAATGAGAAAACTGTTTTCCATACAAAGCCTTTGCTCCAGGACGACTCTGTAGTTTGAAATAAAGACACATATTTCAATATATAAAAAGTACCATAAAAATAAAGCATAAAAAATTGAAACAACTTCATACCTTTGCCCAACCAATGAAAAGATCCTTGTTGCCTGTCACCATCTTCATTTCATCATCCCATCCAAATCCACTACCATTCTTTTGAATTTCTAGTATGTAAGCAAGTAAGTTTTTCATAATCTTCACTTTTGATTTGATATGCGGGTTAGCTTTAATGGTACATCCAGGGATTCTCATAGCCATTTCCTTTTCAATGTATGTGTGATATCCATTTTTATGACCAGTGTCAACCTTCCAACCAGTTTCATTCATTTCGTACAAAATATCAACAAGAACAGCTTCCTCGTTTGGAGTCCATAATCTTTTATTTTTTCCTCGTCCACTTTCAATTTCTTCTTGTTGTTCAACCGCAGCTGATTGGGTATCCATCTTACACAAATAAAATAAGCATTGTGATTAATCAAAAGATGGAATATAAAATAGGAAACATCAATTAATAAGCAATGTTTTATTAATCAAATAATAACTAAAGAGCTCAAACAACTTTAGCATCAAATGTGAAACAACGTTTAAAGAAATAACTAATAATTTATTTATAAAAATCTATAGTTTCGTAGCTAAAAATCACTTCATAACATAAATCACCAATGTTGTCGTGTTTGTCTTCTTGTTCTCCAAGCATTGAACATTTCTTCAGCTAAACTGTCTCTTCATGCTGTCCATTGTGTTGACGCCTCAACGGTGTCAATATATTCTCCATCTTCACCATTGTTTTGCGTGACAACACCCAATTGTGCTTCAAATGGATTGTAGCTCATTTGTTGTCTTATAAGGTTATGTAGATAGCAGCATGCTAGAATTATATCTATTTGAGTATCAATTGGATAATAGCAGTGGTTCCTCATGATACCCCATCGCAACTTTAACAAACCAAATGTTCTCTCAATTACATTCCTGACTGATGAATGTTTCATATTAAAGTACTCATGTGCAGTAGCAGGTTGGCTCCAGTCCCTCCAATCATTGAGATGATAACGTTGACCCCTATATGGAGCTAAAAATCCTTCACAATTCCTATATCCCGCATCAACAAGGTAGTATTGACCTATATATAAACTAAGACTTATTAGTATACATATATAATATCCACCTATGGCTAAATGTTATAAAGGGTCGCACCTCGAGGAACTTTCAAACCATTTGGTCTAGATAATGCATCTCGTAATATTCTAGCATCTGATGCTGACCCTTCCCAACCAGATAGCACATATATAAACTTCATATCTGGAGCACATGCACCAAGCATGTTTGTAGCTATCTTATGTTTTCTTGTACGATATCTTGCCTTATCAGCAACTGGGACTTTCACTTTGATATAAGTCCCATCCAAAGCTCCCAAACAATTCTAAACTATGCGTAAATTTATGTCATATATATATTACCAATTTTTTTTAATAATAATTATTCAAATTTATAATTATGCCTTAAACCACTTCCACCTTTCATCTCCACTTTCGTCATCTATAGGCTCCGGGGTTTTCAGCTAAACATTCCAAAGCTTCAGCACTGCTCTCAAAACTCGATGAAAATTTCTACTAATTGTCTCCCTCGATCTTTTGAAGTTGAAACAAATTTCTCGAGTTTTCTCATCATACGCTAGTATGTGCACAAATATTGCGACCATTTATTCAGCGTTCATATTCTTTGTATCATTCAATCCACCGATATCACGCACTAAATTACAAAGAACCTTAAAACATGATCTATCCATCCTAAGTTGTTCTAGGCATACTATATCACTCTTGGTAATCATGTCATTTAAATACCTAAATCGGTTAATTCGATCCGGCATTGTTGTGATCTTATCGCTATGTTTTATCTTTCTAAGTAAGTACATGATCATGAACAATAAGACACATAATGCAACCAGTACCCGCATCTTATATGTTTGTCCTATATATGGTACAGTAACCAAGTACCTCCTAACAGGATGGCGAGCCATAACTGCAAATATATAAGAACATAGATGCATTATCGACATCTACCATTATAACATTGACGACAAGATGAGTGCAAAAATAATACTGTTAGATTACTAGAACACCTGATGAAATATGTATAAAGAAACGTTATTGAGTGAATAAAAGGTAGTGACATAAACTAAAAGAAGGCAACTAAAGAAACTTACAATAAATGCGAGAGTGCCAAATGATTAAACTGCAAATCAACTGCACGAAAATAGAAAGAGATTATTAAGATGTTGCCATGCAATTCATAACAAAGATACAGTACCATGGTACCATGCGAATAAAGGTATATTTTTTTTCAATTGAAGAGAATAATATATTAGTAAAAAATATGTCAATGGCCGATTAAAAAAAGAAACGTTCTTGTCTGGAACTCAAGATGAGCGATGGATTACAATGAATCTGGTTAGTCTAGCCAATATATTATGCCCCTTCTGTTCGAGGGCTGTGGAATCTGTCGATCATCGGTTTATCAGATGCACGCAGACTAGGAAACTGTGGAGTTTGATTAACCAGTGGTGGGGAACAAATATTCTATTGGATGTGGAGATACAAGAGAGTATGAAGTTTTGGTGTGAGAACTCCCCTGCGTGCAAGGCTCGGAAAATTAGGCAATCAACTTTCATGTTTACTGTTAATAACATCTGGTTCACTAGGAATAAAGCTATCTTCAATCAGGAGGTACCCAACTGGCAGGATGTAAGCATAAAAACGAAGATGCAAATACTGGAGTGGTGTAAGAAAGATGCAACAATGCCTGGTTCAGCTTATTCGATGGCATTCTGCTCGGGGATCAAAGACTGGTTCTGAAGCTGGGGCTAAAAATGATGGGTTGCTGGAGATTGTGTTAATTTTTTCCTGTCTCTGTAGTCATACTGCACTTTTAGTCAGTAATCATGTTGGTGCTTATACATGCAGGTTGACATTACACCTAATCACTGATAAAAAAAAAAGAAACGGTCCTATTTTGCTGGTAAGTCGTAATCAGTTGAGTTTGATGAGTCCATTTTGTAGCCTTCAACGCCGCCACACATGCAGAGTGATTGCCAGTATCATGAAGGAGAATAAGAGAAACTTGACAGAGACTATTAGTTTGGTTTGGAAACAAGAGTTTCAGTGAATACAAAGAAAATTGAAAAAAAAAAAACTTGGATAGATGAGGAGCATTACCTGGGTAAATGTACAAGATGAAACCGTTGTGGACGATTGCTACTCGATAAATGCTGGAGTTATAAGAAAGAAGATGTTTACGGTGAGCGAGGATATTGTGGAAGAAATATTTAATTGTCATTCCCTCTCCTAAAAAATAAAATTTTCATTTGCCAAGCATGGAAATAGGAAAAAAACATTTTCATACCCATTGATTTATTACCATACCCACTAACCAAGCGCCCCCTTAGTTTATTGTGGTATAGTAGTGAACGGCACTTGGACGGTGTGATGGCAGACAAACAACCAATAATAAAACAGTAAAGTTCACTCCTTAGTTAAGCAACAAGGAGAGATAAGCTGAGTTGAATCAACTCTGGTGTAGAGTTATTTTCTTTTTTCTTATTGACATTCAGGGTGGATTCGACCTTGTTGTGGTTGCTCTTAGATAGCGACGAAAAGATTGTCTCTATTAGAGTCGGACTTTTATTTCGTCTCTATTTTCTTTTAAAATAGAGATAATATTTCTGTCACTATCCTGAGCACCAAATGCAAAACACCGCGCCAAATTACGTACGGAAGCATAAAATACAGTCAAAATCGCTCAAAAATGACGGTTTTGAACCGTTTTTAAACCCCCATCGCTTTTTGTCACCTGTCTTAAATGACGGTTCCAAAACCATCTTTTACGATGACATTAAACGACGATTCCAAAACCATCTTTTAAGATGACATTAAATGACGATTTTAACGGTCTTTTAAAAGCTCCGGAACATAAAAATATATATTTGAATTTTGTCTCATGCCTAGATTAATTTTATAATCTGTGCTGGTGGTTGGATTCAAACCCGTGACCTTTGGTAAAATCCCACATGTGCACTCCTAACCACTACGCTAGTGTGTTAAATTTGTTTAATTTATGAACAAAACACATATATGTAACATCTATAACATAATCTTTTAGTAATGGACATTCTAAGTGTTATTCTAACTTATGTTCACTCTCATACAAAATATAATAAGTAGTAAAACATCTTAATAAGTAAATAAGCATGGTATTATATACATACTAAAGATATTATAAGATGATAAGTGATAATTATAAAATGATAAATGCTAATTATAAAATTATATAATAAGACTAAGTTACAATGCTAATTATGAAATTATATAAATAATAAATATTTTGTTTCAATAATAATTACAATGCTAATTATAAAAGAATAATTTACTAAGCTTTTATACCTTTAAAAGACGGTTTACTTAAACTGTCTTTTAAGAGTGCTTTGCGTGCGAATGAGCAGCACTTTAAATGACGGTTTCTGGTAAACCGTCTTTTAAGAGTGCTTCGTGCGTGAATGAGCAACACTTTAAATGACGATTTCTTGTAAACCGTATTTTAAGAGTGCTTCACGTGCGAATAAGGAGCACTTGAAATGACGATTTCAGGTAAACCGTCTTTCAAGACAACACTTTAAATGATGGTACAGTTAAAACCGTCTGAAATATCCCGAACTTAAATATAATGATTAAAATTATCCTAATATGTAGTTAAGGGCCTAATAGCGCCTAAGTAATATTGGTAAGGAAAATAAATCCAAAAAGAAATGAAGAAACGCTTAAAAAGCGAAAACGCTAAATAAGCATTATATAACCATAGGGGGTACGAGATCTCGGTTAGAGTATTATATGGATTCTTGAGGCTTATTCATGCCTAATTAGTGTACGGGAATGATTCCCGAAGAAAATGGATCCAAATAATGTATTAAAACGCTAATAGAGCTTTAGCGCACGTTTTTCGAGAAAACCCGAAAATGTGACTTTGAGAGGTCAAACAAACCCGTAAAAATTATAGTTCATTAAATAACTATAATTAAGCATTAATGGAAGCTTAATAACCAATAAAATTAAAGAAATGAGAAAATTCCGGAAAACGGGCCCTGTTAGTGAATAGTACCAAAACCGGGTAAATTAACGAGCGTTTTCTGTAAAAGACGAAAAACGCTCCAACTAGTATTAATGTGGGGGCCGATTTTTAGAAGCTAATTAATTCCCTCACACACACACTAGCTAATTAAATAAAGGAGTGAAAAAGTAAAAAGGGAAAAAGGTAAAAAGCAACTCACCTTTTCTCTCACCTCTCATTTCTCTATTCTCTCACCTTCCTCCTCTCTCCCAGCCGATTTCTCTCTCCTTCTCCCCTTGTTGCTGGTGATTTTTGGAGCTCCACCAACCATCCATGACAGCCCCTCTTCTTCTCCATGCTCAAGCTCCATTTGAACTCCAAATACAAAAATAAGTACATATCATTGCTCCTCTCATCATTCTCTACCATTCTCTCTTTTCAAAATCCAAAAATGAGGAAGTTCATCTCCATGGGTTTTCCCCATTTGAAGAGAAAATGGCATCAATGTGTAGCTTGGAGTCTCCTCTCTCCATTAAGGTACAAATTTACATGAAAAACTCATGTTTTCTCCATTCTCCTTTGTAGCTGATTTTTGCCCATTTGTAATACTCTATTTTTCTCTCTCCTTTGAGCATCATTCCAACCTTCCAATGGTGGTGGGATCACCTTCTTGAACCAAGGGCTAAAACCCCTCTTGGAAATTCCTAAAGGTAAACCCTAACTTGTGATAATTTAAACCTTTCATTGGATTAGTGTTATTCTAAAGGATTAGAAATTTAATTATATTCTTTTTGTGTAATTTGGGTGTTGGGATGGAGTTTGGCAACTCCATTCCCCATATGACCGATTTTGTGCAAGAAAGAGAGAAGGAGGAGAATTGGAAAAGAATGAAGGAATAATAAGCTTAAGGTAAGAGCTCCTTCTTAATGCTAAATTTTAATGCATTAGAGTAATGGGAAGGGTAAACTAATTAAAGAACCCAAAATATGTACTAGTATTGTAGTTTATGGAAGTTTGAGTATTTGTGAACTAGTATTTGAATTGTAGGCCTTAGAGCCAAATAATTTGTGTATGTGTATCGGTATTGTTGTTTGAGGAAGTATTGATGAATTGGTATTGCTTTGATTTCTAGTAGGACCCTTGTATGGGTGTGGCTAGTTTAGGAATGATTGTGGTTATAATGGATGAATGTGGATAAGATAGAATTGTAGGTAAACTATGGTGAAATTTTAGTAGGAAATGTGCATTTATGGGTGACTTGGTGAAGGGGAGAACCAAGGTATGTATTGGATTGAGTAGGGATGTTTAGTAACCATGGAGTGGTAGTTGTAGCATGAGAATATAAGAGGGTAAAATCTGTAGCAAGAAGTGTAGTAATGCATTGTAAAATCTAGGAAGAACTAGTGTGCAAGATTTAGTAAAATGAGTGTTGGACTTGGGTATAGATAGTGTATTGTTTGGAAATGGATTGGAATGGTAAAATGAAGTTAAGACAAAGTGCAAAATACAAAGAGAGGTGTAGGAATGCACAAGTGTGCAAAGTGTGAAAATGAGAATGGAAATTGTAGAATTTGAGCAAGAAGTTGAGTAAGTATTGGACCATGGATTTAAGGAGTTTTAGTGAGTGTTTAAGTGTGTTTAAACATGTATAAAACATGTGGAAAGATTATGGAATGATTGGAGGTGGATTAAGGGTTGATTTGGGGTTGAAAAATCATCCTAGTAGCAGTTTTTAGCAGGGTCCGGAACCTAGGATATGTACCAAGTCTCGGACCGCTTCAAAAATTAAGTCAAGCGTAAAAACTGGCATTGGTCCGGGACCTAGGTCCAGGACCAAGTCCCAGACCACAATGAAAAATCAGCCGAGAGTAACTTCTATGAATGGTCCGGGACCTTGGGTCCGGACCAAGTCCCGGACCACCCCCAAATTCTTGCCGAAAGTGATTTTTAGGGTTTAAAACATGGGGGATTGATGGGTAATGGTTTTAGAAGTTTTTAAGGCCTTGTTTGGTGACCTTTAAAGGCCCTAGGAAGTGTAACCAAGTGTGATAAGTGATTAAGAAAGTAGTGAGTATAAGAACATTAAGTTAAACCGAAATAACAGGATAATGGGGTAAGTACGGGAGTAGCAATTATGTATATACCGTAATGCTTAGTATTAATAGAACCATTTGGCATGTAGTCGGTGGTTCAAGAGTAAGACTCGAGGAACAAATGTGAACCAAGGAACAAGGGAACACCCGGTAAAGTAAATCCCGGTGAAATTTCTTCATGCTCTGTATCCTAACCTGGTTACCCCGATTTGTGTGCTTATTTGATCACCTAAATAAGATATATGCACGAATAGGATTTTATTGCACTTACTTGTGCTTGTATTATATTTGTTCTTGTTATATTGCTTTGAACATTTAGTTTGTATAATTCATGAAATGAATGGATGAGGATGAAGTGTATGTGTGAATGGATGTGTAGTGTACTTATGTATGTATTATTCCTTGGTGTGGGTGTGATGACTTCTACTAATTCCTAACTACCTAACTCCTAACTTAAGTATTGAGTATATTGGAATTAGTAGAAGTCCGATATAGTTTCGGCCACGCGTGAGGAGGAGGAGACACAAGAGGTTGGATCCGATTCCTGGCCTGAATCCTTTCTATGGACCAAACCCCTTAAATGGGTAGCATCCTAGATTGGTGAGCCACAGTAAAGCCGGGTGGTGGGACGGTGTAGTCCCTGCCCGGAGGTCACGACGACTTGACTTGAGTAAGTAAGTAAAGTATTGTATGAGTAACGGTCTTGGCTAGTGTAAGTCATTGACCTTAAGTAAAAGAGTAATGACCACCCGATTAACCCGGGTGGGTAAAAGAAGCTAACAAGCATTGTGTATGTATTGTATAAGCGTAATTCAGTAAAGGTAAGTATGTATGGTTGACTTGTAATGTCTTCCTTGTGTGTATTAAAATGTATGTATGTGCACTTGTGAAGTATTGTAATATTATGAATGTAACATGTATGTATGTATGAGTAAATGAACTGCATGTATTCGACCAAGTGGTCGGCGTACCCTCGCTAGTACGCGGGGTATGCGGAAGTCATATGCAGCATAAGCTGAGCCCCTAGGGGCACTGTTTTTATTGTACAGGTACCCGAAGCGGTTATGGTCGCAGTAAGAGACCGGCGGCTATGTTTGGATAGCTAGGAATGAATTGTAGATAGTAGAGAATGGTATAAGGCTTGTAGCCTTTGATGTAGAAGTGTACCAAGGGGTACACCATTATGTAATTGCAAGTATATAGTTGTGAGGAATGGGTAGATGCTAGACTCTTAATGAGTATGTATAAACTTGAAAGGATTGTTGTATTTGTATTTGTATTTGGATCTTAGTAAGCTCAGTATGTTGTATTGTAATTGTGGAATATTGTATTAAATGGAGAATTATAGTACTCAGTTGGTAATGGGAGTATGTATCGTAGTTGTGTAGTACTCGGGATTCCGGTCCAACAGACCGATGCTGTAAGTAATAGTAGGCCTTGTTAGTCACATGGGTGGCGACGACATTGTATCACCCACCGTTGTGTAAGTATGTATCCGCTGCGTGAGTATGGAAGTATGAGGAGATTAGAAGGTAATGACGGTATTAGCGGTAGGGGTGTTACACCGTCTTTAAAGGTCTCTTCGCTCGCGCCCACATATAATTTATGATGATTTTTGGTAAAACCGCCTTTTATAGGCCGTATTTTTTGATATTTTTTCCACTAGTGATTATTCCCGCACTAATTTGTCTCTATTCTGACTCTATTTTGTCTCGATTCTTTTAATTTCTATTTGTCTCTATTCCATCTCGATTTAGAGACGAAAATTTTTTCGTCTCAAATTCCGTCTCTAAGCCACTGTTTTTTGTAGTGACCTGAGTGGTAGTGACACCAAACGGCACCCAATCAACCTGTTGCATTACAAATATAAAAGTTAGACATGTGTTAGCCATTAACACAAGATGTAGTTGTGTCAGACTCCACAACTGATTCAACTGTACCTCAATCGAGGTCATCATGTCCAACAGTTCACTAATGGAGTGCATCCTATTATCGTCTGTCACGTTCTTTGACAGACGCTTCCACTTCTTCGCTACTAGTCCCGTGTCATCCTAATCCTCGCGCTCTGCTGGTCTGAACATGGGAAAATACTTGTATATCTAGACTGCAATGATCATACTTAACCATTATGTCAAAACCCTAAAAAAATAGTTCAAGTCAATGTCACTTGTTCAACAGTTCTGAAAAGTAGCAACGTTAGGCATCCAACAAGTTGACATGTCTCAGCGCATGAGGCGATATAGAGTTGTTGGTAGAGGTAAGCAAGTGTAGCCACTTCCTATGTATATCTGAATACGTGGGTGGGGTCATATAGGGGCCAGTAGAAGTATGGTATGACACAATCATTGCCATTGTTGATCAGTATCATGTTTCCCACCAAGTGTCATAAGTACGCCCTGGTTTCCTGTGCAGCTTAGTAGATTTCACCCTCTACAGTGGCCGCAGAGTGCTCTATAAGGGACCTGCTTCTAATCCATGTACTTGTATCCAATCAAGTCCCTTGGAAAAGTGAAGCCAAAAAACTACACGATGTGTGGGATCACAACATCGAAAGGGGGTGCATGGTCAGTTGGGAGGACATCGACCACCTCTGGATGGTATGCCACTTCTCGCCTGATGATGAGGATCTTCATGATGTGGTAGACGTCGTGTAGAGTGATGGTCATCTTTTCGAATGGCATGTGGAAAGTGTTCGTGTCCGGCTACCATCTCTTCACGAATGGAGAAATAAGCGCAAGGTCAAAGCTAGCCTGCACAATACAGGCCAGATGCGCAAGCCCCGTTCTCTCTACCATGTCCTGCGAATCCTGGTTTCTCATATGGGATGAAGTCCACAAATCCAGCAGCTTACCCTTAGACTTGAAGCTAAGTACCCTTTTCTCTTGTACAAACTTTCAATTAATGGCACATTAGAATTATATGACATTTCGAAAGCAACCTTAAGTTAGAATATAATTAGAAACAAGAACATATCACACTCTGCCACACATCAACCATGACGTGACCTCCGAAACTAGGGATCAGAGAGGTATCACGAGAACCCCCGGGCACAGGAGTGCCATCAAGAAACCAATCAGTAGGAATCCTCTCCTCCGGCTGCTCCTCATGTGCATCACATGGGCTAGATCTGGACTGGCTCTCTGAATCTAAGGCACCTCCCGCATCTAAGTCATCGTTGTTGTACTGGATAGCCGACCTAGGAGCAACGCGGCTTGATCCTATAGGTGGCCATGATTTCACCCCCCTAGAGGACCTCACCACCAGCCGACCACCGAATCAACAACCTGGTTGTGAGAGTAGTGCTTCACTGTTAATTGTTACCGCTGCTGCTCGAGTTGCCTCGGTCTCGCCTGCTCCTACTTAGCAACTAACCGGTGCTTCTCAACTAAACGCCTTCTAGATGAGGTGTTGGCATACTACGCATGTCTCTTCTCTTCTACTGTGGGAGCCAGCGATGAATGCTCACCTTGGCCGGATGAGCTAGAACCTGGTCTACCCATGAATCCCTTCCCCTTACCCGCATTATTGTCATCTGTTGCTACCAATAAATGATGGTGTGTGATACTACCTTTTAAATGATGATGTGTGAAGCATGTTGCTTAGAACAAAAGGTTTATATGCTAAGGAAATAGAGAAAAATACCCTGATGTGTGATAGGGAGATGAGATCCATCACCTAGAACCACAGTATCGGTTCCCGATAATTTGTATAGAAAGATTTAATTTCAAAAAATCAAGAAGTGATAAGTGGCAGTTGTATCTGCATTCCAATTAGAAGAGTTGGCTTTGCTAGTAACATTAGCTGGAATAAACTGCAGTGGTTTAGGCAGGTATGGTTACCTAAAGCGATGATAACACTGTTTTGCTTCATGGCCTTTTTTGTATCACGTATGTGACACCTTGGTCTGTTATCAGGAGTACCATCAAAATTATATGTGGCAGATCCACTGTTACCTTCATTATGAGCATGTTCCTAATGATTAAAATTGTTTCTACCTCTCCCTCAATGTGATTGATTTCCTCAAGCACCTTGTGGTCTGGTGTGTTGTTGATTTCTTCCACGACCATAAGAGGTGTGAGAGGTGGCCTTAAGGGTAATGGGGTTAGAAATATATTTCTGATGCTGATTCAACCAAAGCTTCACTAGCTAGCATGAAGCGTAGAAGTTGGCTTGGACTACAAGTTTCAAACCGGGTGAGAATATTAGAAACCATAGCTGAGTAGTCCACGGGAAGGGCCTTTAATATGTAGCATTGAAACTCACAATATGAAACTATATGACCTGTAACAACAAAGGAATTTGCAAGTCCCTTATCTATGTTAAAGAAGGGTGTATTATTTTTCAATCGAAGCCGGTTGTAATAACAGAATGCTGATCCGAGCATTATTTTGATAGGCATATATGTCAAGAAGATACTTCCATAATTTAGACGATGGTTCAAGACCAACACTTGTGGGACAATAAACTCACTTTGAGAAGTGAGCAATATAGTTCTTATTAGATGATCTTGTTGTACCATCAAGAAAAATCTGGGTTAGGTTCATTGTTGACAAAAAGAGGACAGACAAACGTGGTTACCATTAATGAATTTAAACAGATCGTTACCTTTGAGAAATGGTAAGATCATGCTCTTCTAGATTCCGAAGTTATCTTTCTTTAGTTGTATGAGATTTGTGACTGATGAGAGACTGGACTTGGTACTTGTTGGTGCAGCTGATCAAACCCAATCTGGTCCGGAAAAGCCCAAAAAACGAGCTTGAAAAAAAATCGGGCGGGCTTAGACAAAAAAATAAGGCCCAAATTAAAAACCTGGCCAGGCTGCGGCAAAATTTTGGGCCCCCGGCCCGACCCGAATTTATTATATATAATATAACATATAGTTAATGTAATTTTATATAATATATATAAGTTTTTATTTAGAAATTTATTAATTATTTAATATTTAAAGTGAAAGTTTCTTATTTATTTACAACTTTATTATTTATTAAGTTTTTGTTAATTATTTATGTTTAAAAAACGGGACGGGCGGACCGGGTAGCGGTAGAGCCAGGTTAAAATGGGTCTGGCCCGACCCGAACCCGGCCCGCCCATTTGATCAGCTCTAGTGCAGGTTTAGAAGAAGCTTTAGTTGCCGATTGACCAGATCCACCACCAAAATTGTTGCCGGAGATTAGAGGTGATCATTCAGGCGAGCGGGCCGGGCTAGAGGAGAAAGCCTGGTAATTTATATGTTCAGGCCGGGCCAGGCTAGGCCCGGTAATTTTCAGGCTTTACCGAAGCTCAGCCCAGTTTTTTTATTTTTTATATAAATTAATATTTTTTAAAAATTTAAATATAGATTTATATATCATATATATAACTTTTTTAGAATTTATATATATTATATATATTTAAATTGTTTATAATGTATATATTATATATGATTTTTAGTATATATTATATGAAAACTAAATTAAATTAAATATGTATATATAACATTTTTTAAATAATAATAAATAATATAAAATTAGACCGGGCCAGACTTATCCACGAGCTTAAAATTGTGTTGCGACCCAACTTGGCTTTTTATTCGGACCTGATTTTGTGTCCAAACCTGCCCAGAAGTCCAATCAAACTCAAGTCCGTCGTGCTTTTTTACGGGCCGGATCGGACTGAATTGTCAGACCGGACACATCATGATCAGCAGATGCAGAGGTATGGCCACTTTTTGGCGATGCAGGAGGTGTTCTGGACACCATGGCAAAAAGAAAAAAATTACCTCTCATTTTGTATACTGATATTATCATGTGTCATCTATTTATGATACAGTACTGTATTTATAATACATGTGTGGCCTATATGTAACCGGACAGTATTAATGGACTCTAATAACATGGGGCTATACATTTGGACTCGTAGACATAAGTCATGAATTCCACTTGTGTATACCGACACACACATATGCACAGATTTCCTAAATTAGGGTAGGGTATGCAACGTTGAATCTCGCCCTGAAGCTAGACTTGAAGAAAGTGTGTAAGTTCGTAAATTATAAAATCAGATGCCTCAGTACAAGACTGACAGAGAGCAGAAACGAGAAACGAGACAGAAAGTGTTTAGAAGAAAAACTCCGCTATCAATCTTATTATTGATAACTTGAAAACTCCTCACCTGATCTGTTCAACACTTTGAACAATCACTCTCACGTCTAATTCTAGACAAAAACGTTGATTACTATCAACAACTCTCTTCTCTCTCAAGACTCTCTTTTTGTGGTAGAAGCTCTACCTTTTCTGATGTTTTTGCTGTACATTTATACTACTTGGAGGCAGATAACAACATCCTAAATATCTACAAACAATCTTTATCTAAAACCAATATAAATACAAAATACAAGATCCTAAAATATCTCTAACTGTCTCCTAGTATAATGCTGGTGTCTCTGATTTTACTTCTTCTTATTATTAAGTAAATATTCTGTTAAGATCTTCTACTCAAAGCTGCTGACTGTAGAGGTTGTTGAGATAATATAGGCAGCCTTGGTTTGGGGATTTTGCCACATCAAAAACCTTCGGTAAATATACATTTACAGTTTCCCCCTTTTTTGATGTGAGCAAACTTTGTATGGTGAGATAATATGGCATTCCCCCTCAAGATATGCATTCTTCCTTAAAACGAGCATTCCCCCTGAAGATGTTAAAACCTTGCAGCACTTGAATGAGATTTGGTTAATCAAGTAACATATTCAAATTACTCACCATATTTCCCCCTTTTGCGAAATCAAAAAATGGTACTAAAAAGTCTATCTCACGGAGTGTAAAAATAGCATGCAAGATCATCAAAATGGCATTTTATACGAATTCATGCGTAGGAACACGGAACATAAGGATAGACTGTCCATAGAAAAGGCACTGAAGGTGTGGCAGGGTCAGGATAAGACTGACTAAGAAGCTGGCTATCGAAATTAAAGGCAACAAGGTAATAAATCAACACATACTTCAAGAATAGCTTCTTCAAATTTCTTCATCTGTTGAGGTAGGCAGGCCAGAAGCTCTGAAGGTTGTGAAGACACACCCAAAGCCTTTAGTGGTTGTTTAACAATGCACTGATCATCGTTCAGTCCAAGACTCATCTTGGAAAGAGTTGGGGATCCAATCATGATTATGATCCAGAGGCGAAGACATGACAACATCCAGAGGTACAACATGAACATTTATTTGTGTAATCTTGTGCAACATATGGTACATCATAATTGGGCAAGATTGAGATGAATTTTGTAGGGTGTTGCATAATTCCTTTATTTCTTCCCACTAAACCTCAGTCTAGTCTTGGAGCAAGTTGTTCAGCCTTGTGCTGAAGCAAATCTAGCATCTGATGTTGGATAATGCTTGTACAACCAGAAGCGAATCACCCCTTTTTATGAGACTATTCGAGAATCCTTTATGGGATAGGAAGAAAAGACTAGCAAAAATACCAGTATGAAAGCCATTGGTGAGGTAAATTGTGTGCAACAAAGAAACTGGAAAAATGGTACGGGAATCTTGTGGAGAAAATGGTGAGTGAAAAGTGACCAACGAAAGTGGGTTCTATGCTGAGGGGACAGTTGGTCAGGTACGGATAACCGGAAAGATAAGTGGTGGTAACAAATGGATAGTGCCACCAGATGTTCAATGTTCCAACTTAGAATTTGATCTAGATCAGCCAAATTAATAATCAAGAAATGCCACGGAAAGAGAAGTAATCCTCACTTTATTATAGAGTTAAATGAAATAATAAAATATACGTCACGCTCCACTCACTCTAAAGTACCAATTCTGATGCACACAATAGAAGTCAATACGATAAATAAAAAGAATACACCTTTGTCAACATTGAGCATCCACAGTGCAAGACTGAATGGGGATAATGTTTCGTGTGGAAGAGCTTTGGTGAAAGTGCTTGCCAATTGTTGATCAGTGGCACAATGAGGGAGATCCACAATATTCTTGCCAACTTGATTTTGAGAAAAGTAATGACGAATATCAATATGTATAATCAAGGAATATTGAACTAAATCCTTCGTCAGTGCAATACTGAAGAGTATCGTAGTAGATTGGCACAGGAGACTGAGGAACACCATAGTCAGCCAATTGATATTGAAGGTAGAGGATGTGGGCGCATCAAGCAGTAGCAACGATATATACCGCTTCAATGTGGGAGAGTGCAATATGTGATTGCCTCTTAGAAGAACCAAGACACCGGGCTTGAGCTGACCAATTTGAGGCAGAATCGGAAATAATTTTTTTCAGTCTCGATCTGTGAAAGACCTTAGGAAGAAGGCAGATCCTACATGAAAAACCAAACCAAAGTTAGTAGAGTGTGATTTCCTTTCATATGACAAGAACATCCAAACTCCATCAGCGCCGTTTGGAACTTTATTATCCTGAAAAGAGAAAACAGTTAGTGCCGCTTAGGGACCCATTGTTGTCTGGGACGTCTATGATTGATATAAAGCTGAGCATATTTAACAGTATCAGACTGAGCAAGTCGAGCATTCTTGCGTTGAAGCTTATGACATGAACGAATATGGTGACCATGTATATGACAATAACTACATTCAACCCTTACATGTGAAGTAACATTCATAGCAGTGCTATATGAAGTTCGTGGATGAGAAACACTAGGATATCTTGTAGGATCAGTCCTAGTCTGTGAACTTTGTTTCTGGGGTAAAACATTAGACGTCGATGAAGTAGTGCCATAAAACCCTAGACCAGCACGTCCTTGATTAGGTCGACCTACCATTTCATTAAGTTTAGCTTTTCCTTTATACCAAGAGGGATTTTTCAAAGTCATAATGTCTAATTTTCTACTAAGTGTGTCATACTGCCTTTGTAGATCAACATTATCCTGACGTATCCACTCATTATCAGCTTTGAGTGATTGAATTTCTTTTTCTGCCCACTCAGGAATAGAACTCAGTTTAGTACTGACGGGTGCAGTAAACGTGGATTGAACAACCTTAGCTGAGTTTAAGACTAACTGAGATGCCAACTCCTTATTTTGTTCTTTCAAAACAATAATCTCTTCTTGTAGTTTACTAATCACAGTATGAGACTCAGTGTTATGTCCCTGTTTCACTTCCAAATCCCTAATTTTCGAAAGAGCATCTTTCAACACATCAAACACTTGTGACTTAGTAGAACTATCATAAAAATCATTCAAGCTTTGAGAACTTACCTGATCCCTAATGAGAGATTGAAGAGCCTTATCTCCAGCCATCAAACACATAGTTTCATCATATTTGGCAGTGTCAGTATGAGACCGATGGATTGCAGTCATGCAATAATGTGCTGCATTGCTTTCTATGCCATCTGATTCAGTATCACTCTCATCCCATACGGCTGCTTCCATGCGTGACTCACATCCTCGATGTTGTGGAGGTTTTGATGGTAAAGGACAATCCTTTATCAAATGTCCTATTTTGTGACATCGGAAACATTCATGCTTGCTGGTATTATACTCACGTTTAGAATTTTCACCGTGGTGACCTCCACGTTTTCGACTAAGAATACGCTTCAGTCCTTGTGCTAGCATAGTGATCTCATTCTCCATGTCATCATCATACTCCCAGTATGGTGTCTCTACGTTAATCTTTGCCTTTAGTGCAAGATCCTTGTGCACCACTAGATTTTGTTCCTCCATCTTGCTTTCATGAACCATCAAATCTGAACACAATTCTTCAAATGACATAGATGATAATTCTTTCATTTTCTCAAGAAGTGATGTATAGTTAAGCCAATCTTTGGTTAGTGAATCAAGAAATCTTTCATTAATAGTCTCATTAGAAAGAGTTACCCCAACCGTTTTGAGTTCCATAAGCACTTGATTGAACCTTTCCACCGTCAGTGCTAGACTCGCGCCCTCTGACATTTTAAAGTTGTTAAAATCTCGTTGAAACTGTTTCTCCTTGGCTTTGCGGATTGATTCCGTTCCTTGATAAGCAATCTTCAAGAAGTCCCATACTTCTTTTGCCGTTCTTATACCCAAGACTCTTCCTTGATCTTCGTCGGACAAGGAGGAGACAAGAATACGAAGAGCTTGTTTATTTTTGCTTAAAAGTTTTTCATCGGCTTCCGTCCATTGATCCTCAGGTTTGGTCTGTTTCACACCTTCAACAACCATAGTAGGTTTGTAATCACCTTGCGCCACCACCTTCCAAACCTTGTAATCCATGGACATCAACTGCGCTTCCATCTGTTCGCACCACTTGGAATAATTGAATTTCGTCAACCTTGGTGCTTTTACATAATACGAACTCATCTTTCACGATCTACCCAGAAGTGTTAACCTCTATATTGGGTAAACCTGCTCTGATACCACTTGTAAGTTCGTAAAGTATAAAATCAGAAGCCTCAGTACAAGACTGACAGAGAGCAGAAACGAGAAACGAGACAGAAAGTGTTTAGAAGAAAAACTCCGCTATCAATCTTATTATTGATAACTTGAAAACTCCTCACCTGATCTGTTCAACACTTTGAACAATCACTCTCACGTCTAATTCTAGACAAAAACGTTGATTACTATCAACAACTCTCTTCTCTCTCAAGACTCTCTTTTTGCGGTAGAAGCTCTACCTTTTCTGATGTTTTTGCTGTACATTTATACTACTTGGAGGCAGATAACAACCTCCTAAATATCTACAAACAATCTTTATCTAAAACCAATATAAATACAAAATACAAGATCCTAAAATATCTCTAATTTCCTAGTATAATGCTGGCGTCTGATTTTACTTCTTCTTATTATTAAGTAAATATTCTGTTAAGATCTTCTACTCAAAGCTGCTGACTGTAGAGGTTGTTGAGATAATATAGGCAGCCTTGGTTTGGGGATTTTGCCACATCAAAAACTTTCAGTAAATATACATTTACAAAGTGTTTAAATGTATATCAAGTCTACTTATCCTTACAGCTAACCTCCAAATGAGGACCGCCGAGTCACGGCATTATGGCAGTAAAACCAAGGTGGTTTCATTCACTTTGCTGAACCTGCAATGAAACAAATTTGAGCCATCAAGTGGAAGTATGAGGACCCTTGCCACTGTCACTCTCGTTTAAAGAAGACGATATGCGCTTCCTCTTCAACCGCTTTCCCGGCTCCTCATCCTCCCTCTTGTCTGCAAATGAAAAGAAGGACTTCATTGCCGGTGAACGGGAGGAGAGTCCACTGCTGCCCCTGGATGACGGCTCACTGTTTATTTCGGTTGAATTTCGCTTGTACTTACGGAATAGTATCCAGAAGTGGATCGCTAAAGCCATAAAGCAAGTGAACCCGCATATCAGGAAGAGTCCTACGAAGTATTTCAACTGAAGCTGGTCCGATCCATGTGCTGAGCTACCCTGAGAACAGGAACCTGCTTTTACATTTGCTTGCCATTTTTCAGTAATGTTTTGGAGCGTGCCGCCTTCTGATAGTTGGAGGATAGCAATAGACAAGTGAGCCGCCAACGGAGAGTCTCTAGGAAAGGCCTGTCAGATTACAAACGCAGAGCCGTTTAGCCTTTACTTAGTTTAGGCTTTTGTTTACAAATAAAATAAAGTGCGTTGGCCAGTCAAGCTATAAGAAACAAATTCAGATGTAAAGAAACTATGGTTACTTACAAAACCCCATCCACTCTTGGTGAACTCCTGGCCAACGATCATAAACTGGCAAAACTTAGCAACAAAGAGGTCGACATAAGGTCTCTCATCAATCAAGGCGGCTACTGTGCCATTGTTAAGAGCTTGTGCATACTCTTCTGGAGAGTTGAGGCCTCTGATCCTAGTCCTTGGTATGCCAAGTTCCTCGTTCAAATAGTTCTCAGCAAAAGAGCCCACTTGGACTCCTATCTTCGCCGTACTTGAGATCAAGGAATCAATCCCCTTGATCTGAGAGGAAAGCTGTTGAACAGTTAGATACGAGCTCAAGCTCGCTTTGTAGCTCGACTGTATGATGAGCATTACGAAAAGCCATATAAAGAGCACTATTTTCCCAAGTGGGCTAACCATTTTCTCTCCTGACATTTGAGCATTATTAGAAGAAAAAAAACTCAGGTCAAAAGTTCATTGTAAGCGAACCAAAGCTTTCATTGCAAGCTAATAAAATCAAAACTCTGTACTTACTGTGCTTCAAAAACATGGTTGAGAAGCTGAACCTGTATGACAATAGTTTAATTGGCTTTAGAAAAGATCATTAGGGAAGGCCACCTCCAGTGGGGAGTAAACCAGATATAAAATGGGTAGCCAATCGACTAACCATGTAACTTTCGTAACTTGCTCTTTCGGTGGTCCACGAAATTCATCATTCATCCCATGTTCTAGAATCCAAACCACAGCTCCGAAAAAGAGGAAAAAAACTGCAGTGACTGCCCACATGGGTGCTGTAAACGGCTGAAGAAAAGCCCAAACACTTGAATTCGGTTTCTTTACAGGAACAACCACTACCAAACCGGACGCTTTATACGGTTGGGTAAACTCAATATCACTTGCCCTGTTTGTCACAATAGCAATATCCCCTACAGCAGCATCGAATTCCTGGGATCAAGGTGACAATCAAATGAAACGCTTAGTTGCTGGTCGCTCAATCACTGCTACCAACATATTCAAAATAGTTCATGCGACATACATCTATTCTAACTCTGCGGAGTAGTTCGGCATAGTTTGGGTTCCTATGCTGGTCTCCAAAATATATGAACTCAAATGGAACTGGAAATGGGATCAATTCAACCGCGGCACGGAATACATCTATGCAAAACCCATCAGCGGCATTGCTGTTGTTGTTTACTGAAACAAACTCTCGAAAGCTGACACGATAAGGGACTCCAACCCTCAGCTTCCTTCCATTATCCGGGAAAACCCATCCACGAGGCTTCTTCTTTGTTCCTCCAGGCCATACTACAGGGTTCAACCATTGACTTTCAAATGACCGACTCGGTCGTCCTTTGTTGTTAAGGGTTTCCGGTGATTCAACCGAAAGCCCCGAGTTATTGGACCAGTATCCTATCAGTCTTACTTCATTCTCTACCACATTAAGGATATCGAAAGAGGGTTGGAATAAGGATCTCGATTGATCAACATAACCAATTGGACCTGTCAGGCCGGTCATATTGGTTTTCAGTATGAGCTCTAATAGCTTTGACCCTTCATTGAAATTGCCCAACTCACTGAAATGGAGAGTTTTTCCCCCAACAGAAGCCAACTTTGGATCATCAGAGAAGGAAATATTGTACCCTTGACTCCAAAACGCTTTCAGAGCGAAAGCAAGCATCCATACCGCGTCATATGCATAAAAACTATAAGCAGTCAAGCCAATCGACCCATTGCTCAAATGGGTCCACCTTGAAGTGAATGCCCTTTTCCGCTCAGAGTCAGGAATGTGAGGACGTAGTGTGATAATTCCCAGACTAGATCTAT
Source organism: Limonium bicolor (assembly GCA_023374045.1). NCBI lineage: Eukaryota > Viridiplantae > Streptophyta > Magnoliopsida > Caryophyllales > Plumbaginaceae > Limonium > Limonium bicolor. Next base: position 128,759,889 of record CM041778.1, on the reverse strand, counting down.
TTTGCCCGGGATGAGCATCCAATATGGTGGATAACCAAGAGGTAGCAATCCAAACATACCCATCAACCATCATCTCGAGCACCTTAGCCATCTTCAGAAGCCGCGGACCAATTGAAGTGCTAATATGAACGACAATCACCCTTGATTCCATCATCTTCACCTGCTTTAATACATTTTTCATAGAAAGATCATCAACTACAGAGGCAGGGGACAATGGTGCTTTGTAGGAGATCTTGCAACGCCTCTCTAAGAGCTGATCACCTAATGCCACAATTCCGTTGCGGCTCTGATCATCATCAGAGAAGATGGCGGTGACATGCGTCCAGCCAAAGTAGCTTATTATTTCTGCTATGGCTCTCATCTGAACAAGATCATTAGGAGCTGTTTGAACAAAGTAAGGGTATTGTAAGGGGGTGAGCATAGGATCAAGTGCAGTGAAGGACAACATAGGAATGTGGAGTTGATTTCCCAAGTTTGAGAGCACATGAGCCATCGTTGAGGATTGAGGGCCAATTATTGCCACAATGTCCATCTCCATGAACTGCAAAGCTGACCAATTATAAACAAATGAATTGCATGGAAACAATAATCATATTTCTATGAGCTAATTAAAACCGCTTCAACACTTTTAAAACATAACTAATTCAACTGCCAACACGCCAAAGAGTCTAGAGTTTTCTAGTATTTGGGAAGGAAGGCGGGATGTTGGTTCATTGGCAAGCCCGCGGTGTATATATAGATATGCAAAGACCTCCAGTCTCCAACAGCAACGAAGTTAAGTAGTCACTAATTGTTAACTCAAAGAACTGGAATTACCGTATACAAAAAAATCAACTCAATTAGACCCAGAAAATTATACTCCCTCCGTTCTGAATTGACCGTCCTGTTTGCTTTATGGCACGCTTTTCCACTTCAATATTAAGCATATAAGATAAAATAATTTTATAAAACTAAATTTTGTAACATATAGTTTATCATGTAAGGAATCATATGCAAAACTTAAATTTTCAAAATTAATTTATCTTATATGTTAAAAATTGAAGTCAAACGACATGTCAAATAGTAAACAGGACGGTCAATTCAGGACGGAGGGAGTATCTCGAGAACAACTCAGAACCTGTACTCCATGCAAATAATCACCTCAATTGATTAACTCAAAGAACTGGACAAATGAACTAATTTTCACCTGCACAAAAATCCTATCATCTTTTCGTAACTAGTTCTCAAAAAGCATAATTACTAAGGAAACCTGCAACTAACATTCTTCGGACAATTACCTCCCATAATGCTCAGGAATCCGCTAGAGTTGGAATCATGGATATGTAGAGCAAGTTGTCTGCCGCCAAGAACACTGGGATCAGAATTTATATCATCCACAGCAGCTTTAATTGCAATCTCCGAGGTTCTTCCGCTAACAGTCTGTAGTGAGAATATAGCTCCAATATTGAGTGTCTCTACTCCGTAGCCCTCATGCGAGTGTATAGCAATGAAGAATACTCCAAACCACCAAAGCAGCTGAACAGGTCCCATGATATATTATGAAGTAATGAGCATTCAATCTCCTCAGTCAGATCAAGTCATGCAGCAGGAATCAGCTTTCTGTGACCGAATCCATCAGTAAAAGAATTAGACAATTCTGAGAGATGACATATACTACTCAATTTATAAAGGATAACACGGCTATAATTTAGGTTAAAAGCAAATAGCTTGTGGATTGATTTTCATCCACTAACATCTTTGGAAAAGATTAGGATGCACGGTCAAAGCAACCAGAAGCAGGGGGAGAAAGTTCCCAAGTACTTACATCAACAGTTACGATGGAAAAATAACAATAATTTCAAACGAAATGAAAAGCTCGAATCAAAAGGAAGAAGCTGTACGAAAAGACCACAATAATTGTCTATTGAGTTGACCCTTTTCTTGTTTATACTTCCTCGTGGTTTGATTTAAATGTTTAACACGTAAAATAATTATAATTTTAGTGGAAAAATGTGTTAAAAATAAACAGAAAGATTAAAGTGTGTTAGGGCATCCACAATAGGTGCAGGGTTACATAGGTGAAGAAATTTAAAAATATTCTACAGTGGTATAGACAGTGGCGGACCCACAAATCAAATTTTATGGGGTCCAAATTTTTTTCCCGACATTAACATATATTATGTTTGAAAGTATATAAATGTGTGATCATAAATTTATTAAGTATTTATATCAATTTTTAAGGTACTATTTAAATTTAAAATAAGTAGATAGTATTTGTAAATTAGACTCATTTTTAAATAGTTAAAACATATTACCTAATGAGGTTAGACTTTAATATGAGATAAAAGAAGTAATTTTGTTTCATAACATTAAAAACCTAAAAATAGTTCGACAATAATTGAACTTACAACCTCACATATATAGGAACATGTATCTACCACTAAATTATTATCAACTTTCAGTATTTTACTCAATTTTATTTTATTAAAACTATACTTTAAAAAAATTAGCTTTTTCATTATCAAAAAAGCTATGGGGTCCGGGACCCCACAGGACCCCGCTTGGGTCCGCCCCTGGGTATGGATTCCACCCATTTTCTCCCTCCAAGATTCTTAACTAAGAACCCCATTTTTTATAACATAATAGTCCTCTCACCTATGTGTATCTCGCTCTTTTATGTTTTATCTCACATCTAAATAGTGATAGTTTACTGATTGTTTATTAAAAGATAGAATATTTAAAAACTTTGTTGTTATAATAGAACTTCTTAAATCATTACTCCCTCCGTCCCACCTTGACCGTCCAGTTTACTATTTGGATGTGTCGTTTGACTTCAATATTTAACATATAAGATAATATATGTTTATAAATCTATGTTTTACAATAGAATCTTTATGTGAAAAATTATATATTATACAATTTAATTTTTAAAAATTATTTTATTTTATATGTTTAATATTGAGGTGGAAAAACGTGTCAAAAAATAAACAGGACACTTATAACGGGATAAAAAATAATTTTTAGATTACATAACACCTATAAATATCCTAAAAAACTCAAAACCATTATGGTTCTCAATACCAAGAGAAGTTATCATTACAAATCTGGCGGGAGAAGTACGCTACATACTTGAAATTAAAAAGATTTAAGAAAAAATAAAGCAAAAGCAGAGAGTAGCCACAATAAAGAATCAGAATTTTGTAAAATTTGCTTCACGGAAATAATTGAAAATTAAATTATGTAAGTAAGAATTAAGAGAGGGAAAACTGTAAGAAGCGGGTGGATGCCATATTTGTCTCATTACTTCAGCTCAAATCTTGTAAAAAGAGACATTTGTGCCCCGGAGATGTCTCTTTCAACTCTTCCGATAAGGAAAGTAACAGTCGTGGAATTTTCTACACAACACTGTACACGTGTTTCGTGGATATAATAATGGAGCTTTTCCTCAAGGTAATCCCTCTCTGCTCCGAAATTCCAGAAACTGCATAATACTCGAGGGAATGGAAGAAAAATATTGGGAGGGTTACACGATCCTCATATCCCTTTCATTTACTAGGTCAACCCCAAAAAACCAAGCCAATACCCATATGACATTGCAACAGTAAGCCTCAGGAAAGTTAGTACCATAACTGTAGCAGAGTGGGAGAATGGTTGATCATGACTGGTTGATAACTCTTCATATGTTACTAGTTGCTCTTAAATGTGTGGGAAAACGCTAGATGACAGGGACAATTGGTCCGTTAGCACATTTACACTGGAGAATTGTGGTAGGGTTGTTAGGGCCTCCACAATGGTGTGGATTCCACCCATAGTGGTAAAAAGAAAAGAAAATGATGAGGTGGAGGAGAGAATATGTGAGGGTTGCTTAATTAAGAACCTGGGAGAGAAGTTCTTGCTGACACATGGAGAAGAATGTGAGAGAAGAGATTATAATAATATTTTTGAGTGGGTGGAATCCACTTTCCTTATTGTGGCGCCCTTATGGCCTCCACAATGGTGGAGAGTTCCTTAGGTTTTTTACATGTTATGTCAATAAAATATATTTTTTTTATATAAGGAATTCTCATCAATACAATGATTGAGTTCCTTAACATTTTCTCCCCTCTCATTCATAATTTTTATTTTAAGAAGATATTAAAACTTTTATTTATTTTTATTAATGTTTCCACATTATAGCCAATAGGATTGATTTGTAGAGTGTTGCTTATTTAAACAATGATAAGAGAGAATAATGATGGATTCCACACCACTGCAGCAATATTTTTATTTTTTTAATTTATCTAAGAGGGTGGAATCCACACCGCTGTGGACGCCCTTACAAATTTCGATATCTCCTACTGCTCCCCTCCTTTCAAAGCGGTCACTTCCGGTATGGGTTGCTTTAGCCGACTTCTATGTCATTTTGATCACAACAAATCATCAATCACATGACTATGCTGAACTTTCAGCCACTTATAAAAAATGAATGAATTCATGATGTGAAAGGGAACTGTAAATTTGTTATGAGGTAAGGGGATCTGGCCTCATTGTTAGGTTAGTTTGAACAGAGGCCTAACCCATAAATAATGTAGGAACAAAATTGGGCATCAGTCAGGGGCTCTTCAGCTGCAGAAAGAGAGCTAACAAGGGTACACATCTTCTTGAAATACTCTATAACGGTGTCACTCCCTTTTCTAGTATTTCCAAGTTGAACTCTAACCTTGTTGGAACCTTGGGCTTTGTTGATAATGACATCAAAGTAAGTCTGGATGAGAAAAGGAGTCTCATTACGTGAAGAAGTCATGCTGCGACATAAGATTCTCTTGGAAAGTTTCAGAAGCTAGGAGGTGAAACTCTAATGTTAAAACATGGAGAAATACAAGGAAATAACTGCTACACATGCTCACATATGACCAGCTCCGAGAATCAAGGCGGACAAGGTTGAGGAAGGCCAGAATGAGTTCCACTACAAAGACAAGTCTGAATAATCAAAGTAGCAGCGAGAAAACGCACACCTAAAGCTGGAACATGGAGAAGTTAAAGAAAATAACTGTCCATCACTCCCAAGGTTGACCAACAAAGTAAATTGTAGTTGAGGCACGTCAGAGTGAGTCAATTTCTGGCAGTTGAGTCAAAATGAATCAACCACACAGGAGTTGAAGATATTCCTGCCTTGTGCTTAGTGGAAGGTCGTGGAAACATTAGTTTACACGTCATTGAAGCAGTTACTTTGACTTTTACCAGTATTTAACTAGTTAAAAGTCATTTGTAATATTTGAGGCTTTTTACTTACACATTTCTAGAGAGAAAACCATACTAAGAGAGAGCTTTCACTTTGAGAGATTATTTTATAGTCTAAGTTCGTTCTATGCTCACATAGATTCATCTAGCTTATGGAGATATTGTACTTAAACACTTCATAGGTTTTATTGATCTATATTTGGAGTGTTTAAGTGTGAGAGTTAAACAGAGTCATTTTATCTAACCCCAAGTGTAGGAAACTAGGTTTGTAAATTCGCTTTGAATTCGTAATACAAGGTTTCCTATTCTTGTACCCTTGTGCCTCAAAAGCTTTCGCATTCACTATTTGTCTCAGAACGAGTCTGCCAGAGTCTAAGTGTAAGCGTTAAAGATAGTCATTTTATCTAACCCTAAGTGTAGGAAACTAGGTTTGTAAATTCACTTTGAATTCTCAATACAAGGTTTCCTATTCTTGTACCCTTGTGCCTCAAAAGCTTTGGCATTCACTATTTGTCTCGGAACGAGTCTGCTAGAGTCTAACACCTCAGACAGACTCGGTCAGCACTTTCGGTCCTATCAAACCTGCACAGCACGAGCTGCAAATTGTGTAGCAAAAATGTCCTTGAGGACATTCCATGTCTCAACAACAGTAGGACACTCAACAACATTGCCTATAATAAACTAGGAGAGAGAGGTATTTATCCAGCTAAAGAACCCGTGACCTCTCAGTTAGGGTTCCACTTGTTTCCTTCATGTGGGGTAACTTTCAGAAGTAAGTTTTATAAAGTTTGATGAGGGTGAAATGAGAGAAGGCATTGATACCGTATTTGTTTATGATAGAGTGCCAAAATTTCCACTGTAATTTGCTAGTGTTGTTGGCCCTATGGAAGTAGATGACGATGATGATGAAATGGCTGACATATTGGCTCAGGTTTTCAAGCAAGATGACGCCAAGGAGCTCTGATACCATAAAAGGTTTCGGGAACTTCAACAGAGAAGAGAATAAAGAATTGAATATTGTATTGTCTATATTGAATTGTGTACAACGGCTATAGTGTAATATCTATTTATAGTTGGGTTATACAGATACTAGAAAGGACTGTACATCTGTAACTTATATTATGTGGGCTTGTATATTTGTGGACCGGACTGGCCGGCCTTAATAAGCTTTACCATCTGGTGAAACTAGATGGTCTGTGCTTTTTACCACAAAAGACAGGAAAACTAACGGAGCATTAAGCAAATTATCATGATTCATGTGGGAGGAGAAAATCCAAGCACTAGAAATGATCATCCTGATGGTAATCAATCTATTTATTGTATGAGATATGGAGTAGATACATGCAACTATGAGTAGAAAATATTTGTAACCATCAACTGAAGCAACATATGCTGGTCCCCACAAATCCATAATCAGTAAGTCAAAGAGTGCTTTAGATGAACTAGTAGAAATAGGATGAGGGAGAGCATGAGTTTGCCTATACAACAACCAGAGCAAAACTGCAAGGTAAAGTATTGTCAACTAGTAAACTAATATAGTTCATAGTTAATTTGGCAGTGGAGGAAAAAGGGTGTCCTAGACTCCAATGCCAAATGGTTGGAGTAGCTTTGACACTTGAACTTATTTGAGCCATCTTGGTCTGAGATAGTGCTTCAGGAAGAGTGTAAGTACAATGCTGAGCTGGTCCTTGTATAAGGGTTTGAGAGTGTGACAGTCCTTCACGAAAAAATGGTAGGATGAAATTCAAAAAACACATCCTTATCCACACAAAATTTGTTGACTGATAGCAAATGTCTATTTAAACTAGGACTGTGAAACATGTGAGATAACATAAACTCTCTCTTTGAAGTGGAAAGAGACCCCATACCCTAGTGAGAAATTGGTAACAGAGAACCATCTCCTAGAGAAATTGAGTCACTGCCATTGTAAAGTGAAACTCCTTGATTGATTGTAGATAAGTCGCCAATAAATGATGAGATGCAGCACTGTCAAGAAGCCACTCATTTGTTGCACCACTAGGATTAAACATAGTATTGTTAACAGTACTGAAAGAGTGGAGAGGTGGAGATTGATAGGAATGATTAAACCTGTGAAAACGGTCACGGGCTGCATGCCCTTTCTTGACACAAATTTGGCATGACTGTCTAGTATATGGCTGACCAGAGAAGTATTGAGATGGATTATAGGAAAATTTTCCTGAAAAACTCCCACCTCGAGTGTAATTATTTCTGTCTATACCTCTGCTAGAGTTTCTGCCTCTACCTCTGTTGGACTTATAGTTGCCATGAGAGGGATTATAGGCTTTGTTTGTTGTGCTAGAAGTAGTTGATGTAGCTTTGAGACTAACAGTAGAAGAGAGTTGTTGTTGTTGAGAGTTCACTGTTACCTCAAATTGAAGAAGACGGCTTAGCAGTTCAAATGGAGACATTTGTGTTCTGGAGGCCATAATGATAGTAGTTATTGGTGTGAAATCAGATGGTAGGCCTTTTAACAAGAAAGTCTATAACTCACAGTCAGTAACTTGATGACCAGCACCCGCAAGGGAATGAACCAGACTCTAAGCTCTATTAAAGAATGTAGAAACGGTTTCATCTCCCTCTTTGAGATACTAGCTAGTTGAAGATAGAGATTGCCGAGATTAGCTGTAGTTTGAGCTTGATAAGTGTTGTGGAGTATGTCCCATAATTGCTTAGAATTTTGACAGCTAACGGCAGAAACAATAATGGATTCGGTAAGAGACATATGTATAATGGACCTGATCAATTGATCCATTTGGTATACTCAATGTTAATAACGGTTTTAGTATATTGTGCAAGGCAAGGGTGAGAGCCATCCTAGAACTTAAAAATGTCATTACCTTTGAGAAATTGAATGATAGTAGTCTCCCATAGAGTGAAGTTTGTTTGAGTTAATTTGATGAGATTGTCGGTTGCGGACAGAGCTGAATGAGTGCTTGGAGTAGAGTGAAGACCGCCAGCAAAAGAGGTAGCGGAATTGTTTTGTGAAGGTGGTGAAGAGAATTCCGGTTGAGATTGCCCAGTGGTGGGAACCGCCACCATTTGGCTGGAGAAAAAAAGTTACACTGGCTGTTATCATGGTAGAATAGAGTTTTACAATGATCTGTCCTTGTCTTGTATTGAGTGAATAAAGATCCTATTTGCAGTAAGGATCATAGACATGTATAATTGACTCTAAATATCAGTAATAAAGTGTAAATATATGATGAGCCTAAATTAGCCTAAGAGCTAATAAGACCACGACTAGCCAAAGTCTAACTTATTTTTGTAATATGGGCTTGTCCACTATTAGTTTTCAGTATAAATGTGACACAAATGAGTCCGGCATAAATGTCATATTTTGACATATTTCCTTTTGTCCGTTCGTTTAGAGCATATTTGCACATGGCATTTACGTCCTATTTATGCCACATTTATGTTGCTGATCTTTTCCCGTCTTACCATAAATATTTTTAAAAATTAATTAGTTGTTTTTAAGATTTCCAGTACCATATTCTCATGCTAATATTTCATTTTATAAGAAAAAAATATAATATAAAATCTCAATATTTAATTTTACAATAATATTTAAGCCATATTTTTGTTTACTATTAATTAGTTTTTGTTTTATATGATGTATACAGTAATAAAGTTAATTAATTATCATATTTTTATTTATAATTTCTTACTTATATTTTTTTATAAACTATTAACTAATTAATTTTAGCTAAAAGTATAACAGTGCCCCTGAAAATGAAAACATATTAATATACATTACACGTTGAATTATGATCAAACAGTAGTTTATGATGTATATATATTAATAAACTTAACTAATTAATCATATTTTTATTATATAATTGCTTACTTGTATTTTATTATAAACTATTAGCTAATTAACTTCAACTAAAAGTATAACAGGGCCCCTGAAAATGGAAACATATTAATATACATTACATGTTGAGTTATGATCAAACAGTAGTTTATGATATATACTGTAATAAAGTTAACTAATTAATTATCATATTTTTATTTTCTAATTTCTTACATATATTTTTTATATAAACTATCAAGTAATTACCTTTAGCTAAAAATATAACATGACCCGTGATAAAATATCAACATGTTAATATACATTACATGTTGAATTATGATCAAACAGTAGTTTTGATATGTACAGTAATAATGTTAACTAATTAATTATCATATTTTTATTTTATAATTTCTTACTTATATTATTTATATAACTAATTAACTTTGTCATACTGAGTTTGTCAAGCTTTAAGTGTGGACGGACATTAAATAACAACAAACTACTAATCTTGTAAGGTAACATTTATTACAAGTTACTTTATTTATTTTTTAACGAAATAGAATTTTAAACGATAATTTAATATTAATAGTTGTAGTATAGAAAACAGTAAACACATTATACATAATTAACTTAACTAACTTATGTTGTAAATATGTCACACTGCCAAACAATAGTTTCCAAAACAACTTCAAATATACCAACACAAAACAACTAACAAATATACTACAAATATACCAACACAAAATAGCTACCCAAATATGCTGCAAAAACAATCATGCCGAACAGTCATCATCAAAGATACAACAAATGAGAAATGAAAACCATTAGATATGTGCCGCTAAAAACAACAGTGCACTTTTTACAGTCTCTGAAAACTTGTATCTGATTCTGATTCATCCACTACGCAAAACTATATGAAGCGGGCAAATTAGAGGCTGCGGCGGGTGTGTACGTAGCATTGTGCGGCAGTATTACTTGGCAATACCAGTCAGTGCTGACTGGATTGATTATTGATTATGTGTCATATAAGTGATGATAAATTTTAATGATTGTAACTTTTAAATATAAGTCTAATTTTAAAAAATTATATCACCGGTCATCTAAATTCAAGCTCTTCAAAATAAGACCAGTCATCAATATTTTGACAACTTTGAAAAAAATTATTTTTACATATTATGATGATACATTAAAAAGATGTTTTGATTCATTAGTTTTGATATTATGCTCATTAAATGTTATTATGATTCATTAACTAATAAGTGATGAATTAGATAATAAATTTCGGACCCGATAAAATCATTTTTTTTTTGTAGTGTAATATTATTGGTGTATGGTGTATTTTAAACCTTATATGGTGAATCGTGTATTTTTCATATATACCAAATATATTTTGTGGTGTGTTATTGTGTAAATTTTTTTATTCTTATGTGTTTACGATGATACACTAAAAGAACGATATGATTCATTAATTTTGATATTATGATTCATTAAAATTGATATTATGATTCCTTAACTAATAAGTGGTGAAATAGATAACAACTTCGAAACCGATAAAAATCATTATTGTTTAGTAGTGTATTATTATTGTTGTATTGTGTATTTTAAACCTATATGGTGAATCGTGTATTTTTCATACATACCGAATATTATTTTGTGGTGTATATTGTGTAAAAAATTGTATTCTTATATGTTTGCAATGATACACTAAAATGATATGATTCATTAATTTTGATATTATGATTCATTAAAACTGGTATCATGATACCCTAAAATGAAGTTATGTGTGTACGATGATACATTAATGATGTTATGATTATAAATCTCATTGATAGTATATATACATGTAATTAATTTAAAATTTAAATTTCTCAAACATATCCATGATTGATCTTGTTTTGAAGAGCTTGAATTTAGATAAATAATGATATAATTTTTTTATATTTTTGGACTTATATTTAAAAGTTACAAAAAATTAAAATTCATATAATAAAAGACAATCCAGTCAGTTGATGACTGGACTGCCAACTAGACTACAGCTGCTGAATGGATCAACAACTGGACCAGAGCGCACCAAATATAGTGCGGATGGTTTGCACAATCGACACGCTGATGAAGCGGATGCATTCCGAGAGCTGATATTTAAAGAAGCCCTCACAAGGGTTCCAGCTTGAAAATGCATATATGCTTCTCCACCAAGTTTACCGCATTATCCCATCCTACACCAGTATATAGCTAGTAATGTAAGGGGTTTATAATGATACATATCGGTTGACTACAATAACCAAGTTTTCCATTTTTAGATCCGTGTGAGGACAAAATTACTCCAAAATAACTTTTCAAGTCTAAATAGACTGAAAACTAGATTGTTGGACAATTACTCATAATCAAAAAAATATATAGGGAAATTTCATGAAATGCCACAATATATTTGGCTAATTCATGAAATGCCACTAAAAAAAAAGAAAGTCACAAAATGCCCCTATATTTTCGTAAAACTTTATGAAATGCCCCATAAGTGTTAAAAAATTTACAAAAATTCACAAAAATATCAAATATAATAAAAATATTAAAAAATTTTAAAATATTAAAAATTTAAATTTTAAAATTGGAAAAACTTAAAATATCATAAAAAAATCAAAATTTTATTTTAAAAAATTTATTCAGTACCATAAAAAGAATATAATGTTCCAAACAAATAATTTCTACCAATTTTTCTAGCAATTTATACCAATTAAGTACCATAATTTATACCAAATAAGTACCATAATTTTTACCATACATTTTTTAATTATTGTTTTCTATCAATTTATATTATTTTTTAAAAGTAAATCTTTTATTTTTTTTATTTTGCTGATAAATTTTTAAAATTTATGTTTCTAAATACAATAATGTTTTTTGAAGAAATAATTTAAATTGATAGAAAATAATAAAATGTATGGTAAAAATTATGGTACTTATGGTAGTTAATTGGTATAAATTAGTAGAAAATTGGTATAAATTATTTGTTCAGAACACAATATTCTTTTTATGGTATTGAATAAATTTTAAAAAATGAAACATTTATTTGTTTTAATATTTTCTGATATTTTCATTTTTTTCAATTTTTTATAAATTTTTGAGTAAATTATTGGGAACTCCCCCGAAGTTTTGGGATAATACAGTTAAGCTCATTGTGTTTATCATAATTATTAGTAACCACCTTGAGGTTAAAGTATCTTTGACTACGAGCCCCCGAACTATAACTATGTTATCAGGAAGTTAACTATGTATTGATCTGTCAGCTTAATCACATTAATAATGTCAGGCTATACAACAAAATTGCTTAATCAACATCGTCTAACTTTCCCTCTTCCCACTTCAGATGCATTTTCGAGGTAGGGTTGACATTTTTAGGATAATAACAATTTTGATTAAGCAATGTTTTTTGTCCAGTCTGTCATTATTAATGTGACTAAGATGACGGGTCAGTACGTAGTTAACGTCTTGATAACAAAGTTACAGTTTGGGGCTCATAGTTAGAAATACCATAACCTCAAGGTGGTTACCAATAATTATGATAAACACAAGGGGGTTAACGGTATTATCCGAAATTCTCAAGGGGGTTCCAAGTAATTTTTTGTGAATCTTTGTGATTTTTTAACACTTTGGGGCATATTGTGAACTTTAAAAGTACATTGTTAACTAGAAGAGGAATTTTTGTCTTTTTGTCATCTGGTCAATGACTATAGTGGCATGTCATGTACTTTTATGAAAATATAGTGGCATTTTGTGACTTTTTTTTTTAGTTACATTTCATGAATTAGCCAAAAATATAGTGGCATTTCATAAATTTCCCAAAAATATATTACCCCACCCCTTCATCCCGCTTTTCATGTAGAGAGGTATAAACACCAAAGAATTTAATGTGGAATGCTATCCACGTACTAACATGGGGCCCTCTCACTCTCTCTTAGAGCATCCACAGCAGTCAAAAGCTAAGAAATTCCTTATTATATATATATTATATTATATTTTATATGTTCTCCTCTTATGCTAAGAAACCCACTTTTTGAGGTTCTTAGCTAAGAACTCCTCTTTATATCTCTCTCTTCCATGTAAGCATTTATCTTTAGGCTCGTTCGTTTGTTACATTAATCTGTAAATAGTGGCATTAATTGACTTTATCATGAAGTTTGAAGTTGACAAGTCCACGATTTATGCCTGTTTTTGTCCACGATTTGTCCCCGCCCAACATTTATCATAGAGCTTCATTTTCCTGCGTTTGGAAAATAAGCTCGAGTATATAATTTCTGTGTGTGTGGTATTACACCCTTGCCCCCGCCTTTTGTCGGTTCCGTACAATACTTCCCTTTTCCAATACAGTAGACCTCTGCTCCACCATTGAAGACACCATCAAACTCATAAGGTTAGACAGAGGGTGTTGGGGATTTTAGTTTCACCGTGTCTAAGATGAGGAGAAGGAGCTTGATTCTAGAAGCGTGTGGCTTGACGATGGAGACTATTGAAAAAGGTAGTGACAGGATGAGGTACCCCGGCGATTGCGTTTGCAGCCACGAAGAACCCGCATCAGAAGAATTTTGCTAATTGAAGCAGTAACTGTATATATTTTTCATTGAATACACTCAACTGTATATCCAATTTGGAGGATCTATCCAAGCGGGAAGTTCTTTTGTTGTAACTCCTCACACCAGAATTGAGTGTTGTCTGCGTTTGAATATGAACCTTATAATTGGTACCAGGCGAAGAACGATCTTATTAGGGAAGAAGAAGCACAACAGAACAGCAGAGGGGAAATAGAAGCAGACGAGCTTACCAGTGAAAAAAAGGGAAGTATAAGAGGGGAAAGAGAAGAAGACTAGCTTACCGAAGAAGAAGCACAGCAGAGCAGCTTGCGGTCGAACTCGAAGAACGATCAAGGACAATTTGGTATTTTGCTCACCAAGTCTTCATCAGACTTACAGCTACCCAAAGAACGACCCAACAATTTATACAACATTAATCATGGCTTTTCCCACACTGATTAATGCCCAATTAATGTGCCCCAATTTGAACCGCCGATGAACGAACGAAACCTTTATCTTTAAATTGTTGTGCCAATAAGAAATAGCTAAGGAACTCTGCAGTGGAAGCTCTTAGCCACTTCTAGAAGCTGGTCAGTCAGCTTGACTCCACTATGCCAGCTAGACATTGGGACCTATCACAACGATCCCGACATATTTGGAGCTTTTGTCCATGTTTATTGATTGCAAACTTAGCTCATCAATGGTGTCTTTAAGATGCTCTGAATGGGGAGGATCAGAAGCATATCAAGAACAATAGAATAAACAGCCACGCTCTAAAGGCAACTTCAGCAACAAAAGACAGATAGTGATCCTCTGAATTCACCAGACTTGAAAAACATTCTTAGAATGGCGCCAATGTACATCCCAGAGGTAGTTAATGAAACAGAACTTGGCCGTTCTACAAGTGAATCAGAAAATGCAAATGTGACTAACAACCCAAAATAGAATACGGCCCACTCAAAATGCCTATAGCCCATCTCTTTTATATCTGTAATTACAACTTATCAATACTGGTCGTTTTGGATTGGACCTTTCTCATACAGTATAAATAGCAGCAACTAGGTTTGTACAGTGCCAAGGAGAATGAATTGAATACAAAATATCCTTCTCGATATCTGTAGCCGTCATCTTCTTCTATTTCAGTATGGTATCAGAGCTCCTTCAGCAGGCTACTACTTTATCCTTTGGTCCCTAATTATTCTTCATTCTTCACCGGGTCTTTATCATGTCCACCGGTTCCTCTACTGGAAATTCTACTAGTCCTTCAATCACCAGTAGATCTACAGGTGCTCTCAGCTCATCCTCATCTTCCTCTTTGTCCGTTTCCTCTTTTCTATCTCCCTCATCAAACTTCATAAAGCTTAACACCGAAAACTTCCCCTTATGGAAAATACAACTTGAACCATACCTCTGTGGCCATGGGTTGTTTGGCTGGATTGATGGGTTTAAACCCAAACCAAGTGAAACCATAAACAATGCTCCCAACCCAGAGTTTGTCACCTGGAAACAAACAGATCAGCTGATTATGTCTTTGCTGAATGCGTCTATGACAGAATCTGTGCTCACACAAGTTGTTCTGTCTACTTTATCAGTACAAACATGGAACAAAATACAAGAGATGTTTGCAGAAAAGGTAAACTCGAGAATCATGCTTTTAAGAGGACAACTTATGAGCATTTGATAAGTGTCCAAATGAGCATGTTTTATAGGTGTATTTCACATATTATATTAGCACTTTTCTTGCTCATCTCTCCACTTTGATTAGTTTTCCTCTAGTTTATGTTTTATTAGTTATCTCACAAATTTATTGGTTAAACATGAGGAAAACCAAGCTAGGAGCAAAGTAGACGAAGAGACGAATGCATAGGCGCAAACGGATCTTAAAACGGAGCTGGAACGAATATTCTAGGAGCAAAACAATTTCGTACGAACCACTGTCCGAAACAAACAGCCATCCGAACCAGGAGATCCGGACAGTGGTCCGGACAGTGCAATTTGAAGTTCGTGCTACGTCCGATGAAAAAGGGCCGGACAGGAATCTGTCCGCGGTGCGTCCGCAGATAAAAGGGCGGACACAATAGAAGTGTCCGGACCAGGTGATCCGGACGGTGGTCCGGACGCGGCCATTTGAAGCCCAGTCCGTGGAATTAAGCCAGGACAAGGAGCGGACGCAACAAGGACATAAATGAGTCCGTGGAATTAAGCCAGGACAAGGGGCGGCCGTGTGTATGGAGGATATGTGTCCGTGGATAAATGGACGGACAGAAACAAGGACGCGTGTAAATGCAACGCAGATCCAGGAATTAACGCGACAGTTTTCTTCGCCCACTGTCTTCCCCAATTGCTTCTTCCTTTGCGGTGCCTACAGACATGTCGAACTGCTTCTTCATCAATATCAGGCGCCTACCTTAATTCCCTCACGCGTCTGTCTCCAATCAACCTCTTCCCTTCCTCTATATAAACACACTGCACCTTCAACCAAATACACACATTCGATCCCCAGAACTCAACACTCCAAATCTCTCATTCCACATACAAAATCCTACGTACACGCTCCACTCTTCGTTCTCTTCATTTCTCCATTCACCATCCATACCTCTCGCATTATTATTACGTCCAACCTCTGACTGTCATATTACCAGTTAATATGTCAGGCTAAGGAGGATTTACTCCGGGGAAGGTTTAGCTGTAGTTTGTTTAATTATGTAATCTATATTTCTACCGGTTAAAATAAATACAGTTGTTACGATTAAAGTTTATCTCTCGCCTTTTTAATAAATCTCATGAATTTATTAAAATGCTTTACAAAGTCTATTTTGATCAGACCAGTGATAAATAGACAGGTTAATTAAGCCGTAAATCTGGAGAAAGCTTATTATGATTTAATAAGTTAGTATTTTCAGATGCAATTACAATTCCTCGCACTTAATGTCCGTTTACATATGTTTTGCTCGAACCTGGATTAGACCGAGTATTTTCTGGTAAACGAGTTCTTATGAGTCTATGACTTAGTCCTTAAGATAATAACAGGAATTTTGCCAAACTATTAAAATAAACCGGTAGAGATAGCATAATTAATCAGATTATATAAACCTGAACCCGGAGTCCCGTTTAATTTATCTTCAACTCAGTTAATTTTATCTGTTGTTTTACTTTACGAAAACAAGTCAATTAATTTCCCCCTTTTTGTGACAAGCTTAGGTACTATATTATTTCGCTATAAGTCCCACGGTTTGACCCCGGCCGCTTCTGTCTTACTATACTACTGCGACCGGGTTTTATTTGCAGCCCGACGGATATTTTGAGTATTAATTTCTTTCTCAATTGTTTTAATTACACCAGTTCCAACCACTCACAATATACAGTCTGCAAAATGGCGCCGTTGCCGGGGACTTGATTTATTCTAGTCCCTAAGCCCTGGATAATTCACCTGTTATATTATAATATTCTGTTTATATTATTTTGTTGTTTGTTTAATTTCGGTAATTTCGGACATCTAATTTCAGACATTTAATTTCAGCTCTTTATTTTATTGTCATTTATTTTTCAGTCATTTAATTTCCATTGTCCTTTAAATTTTAGTAAATTAACTTCTAACATTTTAATTTTCTGTCATTTAATTTTCTGTCTCTAACTACTAACCTTAAATTTTTGTCATCTAATTCTCTGTCATTTTAATTTTCTGTCTCTAACTACTAACCTTAAATTTTTGTCATCTAATTCCTAACATTTAAATTCTGTCATTTAAATTTCAGTCAATTAAAAAAAAGTTCTTAATTTTCTAATTATTTCTGTTTAACTGTTTAATTTCCCCCCCCCCCCTTATTTCTTTCCATTTTTATTTATTTTAACACATCACGAGTTTCTTTTTTCTGTTTTGAGTGGTGAATGCCTTTTACCAGGTCACACAGCCTCCCGGAAAATATTAATAATCACACGGTTGGTTACATTCCAGAGATCGAGAGAACCTTTCTACGCACTCTAAGGCAGAGACGAACTCAACAAAACATTACCACCACAGTGATAGAATCTAACCCGGAAACTGACATGACATCTTCACCAGCGACAGTTCGAAATATCAACAGGCCGTCTAATCTAGGACAACAGCCGGCCATCATCCTTCCTCACCTTACCTCATCCGAATACGATGAGTGGCAAAAGCTAAAGCCATATCATCAAATCCGATGTGTAAAGGAGTTGGGCATGTTTGATGGCTCCAGTCCTGACGAAGCTCTGTTACATGTTACCAAGTTCTTGCAGCATGCCAACAGTCTAACAGCGACCGACGCAGTACTTCAATACGCGAGACTATCATTATTCCCTCACAGCCTGACAGGAAATGCGAGCAAATGGTATCACAGCCTGACACCAAGTACCATTGGTACTTGGGATGAAATAGCCACCAAGTTCTACGACAAATTCCTGCCCCTGAGCCGAACGTTGGAAATGATTGCTGAAATTTACAATTTCAAGCAGCCAGGGTCGGAAAATATTTGTGAAACTTGGGACCGTTTCAAAGGATTACTACTTACTTGTCCTCACCATGGTCTGACGAAAGAACAAGTATCACAATTGTTCTACAAAGGCTTGATCGGTCCGTGCAGAACAATGGTACTGTCCTCGTTAGGGGCTGACATTCTGAAGGAGCCAGGAGAACAGTTTCTGAATAGCATGGAGTCTCTCTGTGAAGAAATCAGATACTGGGCCTCCGGTGGATCAAGGAGCGGCACTCCAGGTTTATACCATGTTGGGGAAAGTGATAACAAGTTTGACCTGCTGATGAAAAGCCATGAGCAACTCATGGAGAGCAATGCTCAGCAGGCAACAAAAGTAAGTACTCTGTAGAAAGTGGTTGAGCAGATGGCTATGAACTCCTACCCCTAGCAAGCTAAGTCGATGATTTCCCGATCATCTACAATCCCTCCAGGCTATGCTCCTCTGTCCCAATCATCTCCTGCTATCTCTTGTACACAATGTGGTGGGCCTCATGACTATGAACAATGCCCCCAACTACAAGAATTAAAAGCAGTAGAGGAAGCAAACTATCTCACCAACAATTCAGGGTACAGGCAACCTTGGCAACGCAACATGCAACCCAATCTTCGCTACTCAAACACTGACAATATCCAAAACCCACATACACTACAACCATCTCAAAATTACAGACCTCGGTCCAATTTTCAAGGAGGCCAAAGGCAGTATCAGCAACAGCCTTATGGCAATGATGCTTCTTCGAGTCGACCAACTCAACCTCCTTCGAATCCTGAATCTGAAATGTCCCAAATGCAAGAGATGTTTAAAGCGATGATGGGTAAGTCCCGAGACACGCAAGAGGAGGTCGCAGCCCTTCGCAAAGACCAAAGAACCTTGCAGTCCCAAATACAACAACTTCTAACTCAACAAAGACCTCCTGGTCAATTCCCTTCACAAACCAATCCAAATCCAAAAGAGTATGCAAATGCAATTTACGTAGTGGACCAGCCCATCACACTAGCTCAAAGGGAGCAACAACCAAAGAGTGAAATGGTCCATGAAGTGGAGCAGCAGGCTGAGGAAGAATACCTCGACATGAACCAACTGAAGCTCTATGCCAAATTAGTTGCGATAAATGAAATGATGGAAGGTCCACTAGACCTTGCATCACAACAACCGGAGAGCAAATTGGTTCATATAGTGGACGACTTACCTGAGGATTTGAGTTACTCTATATTACCACCCCCGTTCGAACCTGAGAAAACGGCATCAAACCATCTGTGTGAGTTTGAAGACAAGCTATCAGAGGACAACTTCTACCTCAACTTCATGGAGTCTCCTCCCTCTGAAGTCAATTACCGTTATTTTCTCTCCTTCTCTGTGCTATATCCAGAAAATGAGGATAGTTACATCCTCAAAAATGAAGAGGAGGAAATGCTCGCTCCCGTCAGAACATCCAAACAGAACGCTACAATCAACTTCAAGGAGCCATCTCCCTCTGAAGTTGAATTCAATCAGGGCTCTTCCTATGAGCCTTTTCAAAAAGATGAGGATATTTACATCCTCAAATTTGAGGAGGAGGAGCCATCCAACTTTGATCCTCACACCAAGGGACATCCATTGAAAAATCTGGGCCCTTCTCCAAAGAAAAATAATGCCCACCCAACCCACCCATTGAAGCCCACTTCCACCTTCATTTTCGTTCCAGGGGAGGAAATTTACATCCTTGACTCTGAGCAAGCACCACCACTACCATCTTGCATCCATATGGCTAAACAACAGAAGGAGAATGTTTACATTCTCCAGTTTGAGGAAGCAATACAACCATCAGCCGGTTTTCAATACAATATTAAGTGCAGCAAACACCTCCTTCAAAACCAGGTTTTGTGGAGTTTGTATTTTCCTACTATAATTGTTGCCGTAATACTTTGTTTTGATCCAGGTGGCTCAGTCCTACTTATTGCCAATCTCCTATTCCCAATACTACCATTGTCAACTTTCATTTATGATCCAGGATAATGAAGAACATGCGTCTAGCTAGAGACGTTAAACCCGGGCAGCTTGGTGGGAGGCAACCCACTATCTATCTTTTGTCTTTCCTTAATTTAATGTTGTTTTCTTTTTGTACTATATTTCCATTTTATATGTTATAATAAAATGCAGGTTTTACTTGAGTACTTCTGGCTGTGTAGAATATTCTTTACAGGTACATTTCATGACATTCCACAGCTGCACTCAAGTGTGGGGGAGCTCTACACACTCTACGAAATTTGGGGAGTACACTCTTTCCCTTTTGTTGTGCCCTGTTAATTTAATTCCATCTACACAATGAGGGCATTGCTTGAGCTTAAGTGTGGGGGAGAGCCCTTTTCGGGGCATTTTGTGCTTAAAATGTTTAAATCTCTCTGCTTATCTTGCATGTGTTCAAAAATTAAAATTATGGACCCCGCTAATGTAGTTTGTTCTCTTTAAAAACAAATATTGTTATGAATTGTGGGATAAAGGGGTACAAAAATTTGATTACTTTTGAGGAGCATTTTTCTTATGCGGTGTGACCAAATGATCTGCAAATGGTTGGATTTTATTGCTCAGGGTTTCTTTCTGTCCTCTCTCTTAGGGATTGCTAAGGGGTGTCTCTCTGTTAAAAAAAAAAGAAAAATAATAATAAGCAAGGGACTTGCGAGACACCATTGGTAACCAACAAAAGAGAGTTGAGTGTTCTTAAATACAAAGGCGTGATGCCTACATTTTATCTTCTCATCCCTTATGCAAAAGTGAAACAAATGCATACATCTATTTTTTTTCTTTTGTTTTCTCCTCAATGCCCATTCTTGAGAGAAGTTGGCCATGGTAAAAGTTCTCAGAGTCACCTAAACAAAGAAGCATTGAAGCACCTTGGATCATACCCCGAAACTCTAATTTTATTTTACCTTGAGCACACCTATGCCACCAGCAGTTAATGGATCACACTCCTCAAAAAGTTAAAGATCTTGAACTGTTCACCTCCTTATCATACCCTTCATAATAATATTTGTTGGTATTAAGCATTCCCTGCTTACTTGGGTACATGGTTTTTCTTGAGGACAAGCAAAAAGATAAGTGTGGGGGTGTGATAAGTGTCCAAATGAGCATGTTTATAGGTGTATTTCACATATTATATTAGCACTTTTCTTGCTCATCTCTCCACTTTGATTAGTTTTCCTCTAGTTTATGTTTTATTAGTTATCTCACAAATTTATTGGTTAAACATTAGGAAAACCAAGCTAGGAGCAAAGTAGACAAAGAGACGAACGCATAGGCGCAAACGGATCTTAAAACGGAGCTGGAACGAATATTCTAGGAGCAAAACAATTTCGTACGAACCACTGTCCGAAACAAACAGCCGTCCGAACCAGGAGATCCGGACAGTGGTCCGGACAGTGCAATTTGAAGTCCGTGCTACGTCCGATGAAAAAGGGCCAGACAGGAATCTGTCCGCGGAGCGTCCGCAGATAAAAGGGCGGACACAATAGAAGTGTCCGGACCAGGTGATCCGGACGGTGGTCCGGACGCGGCCATTTGAAGCCCAGTCCGTGGAATTAAGCCAGGACAAGGAGCGGATGCAACAAGGACATAAATGAGTCCGTGGAATTAAGCCAGGACAAGGGGCGGACGTGTGTATGGAGGAAATGTGTCCGTGGATAAATGGACGGACAGAAACAAGGATGGGTGTAAATGCAACGCAGATCCAGAAATTAACGCGACAGTTTTCTTCGCCCACTGTCTTCCCCAATTGCTTCTTCCTTTGCGGCGCCTACAGACATGTTGACCTGCTTCTTCATCAATATCAGGCGCCTACCTTAATTCCCTCACGCGTCTGTCTCCAATCAACCTCTTCCCTTCCTCTATATAAACACACTGCACCTTCAACCAAATACACACATTCGATCCCCATAACTCAACACTCCAAATCTCTCATTCCACATACAAAATCCTACGTACACGCTCCACTCTTCGTTCTCTTCATTTCTCCATTCACCATCCATACCTCTCGCATTATTATTACGTCCAACCTTTGACTATCATATTACCAGTTAATATGTCAGGCTAAGGAGTATTTACTCCGGGGAAGGTTTAGCTGTAGTTTGTTTAATTATGTAATCTATATTTCTACCGGTTAAAATAAATACAGTTGTTACGATTAAAGTTTATCTCTCGCCTTTTTAATAAATCTCATGAATTTATTAAAATGCTTTACAAAGTCTATTTTGATCAGACCAGTGATAAATAGACAGGTTAATTAAGCCGTAAATCTGGAGAAAGCTTATTATGATTTAATAAGTTAGTATTTTCAGATGCAATTACAATTCCTCGCACTTAATGTCCGTTTACATATGTTTTGCTCGAACCTGGATTAGACCGAGCATTTTCTGGTAAACGAGTTCTTATGAGTCTATGACTTAGTCCTTAAGATAATAACAGGAATTTTGCCAAACTATTAAAATAAACCGGTAGAGATAGCATAATTAATCTGATTATATAAACCTGAACCCGGAGTCCCGTTTAATTTATCTTCAACTCAGTTAATTTTATCTGTTGTTTTACTTTACGAAAACAAGTCAATTAATTTCCCCCCTTTTGTGACAAGCTTAGGTACTATATTATTTCGCTATCAGTCCCACGGTTTGACCCCGGCCGCTTCTGTCTTACTATACTACTGCGACCGAGTTTTATTTGCAGCCCGACGGATATTTTGAGTATTAATTTCTTTCTCAATTGTTTTAATTACACCAGTTCCAACCACTCACAATATACAGTCTGCAGCATTAAGAAAGGTTCTGATAGTATAACAAGCTTCTTTAATAAAGCTAGCTCTATTGTCAACTCTCTTGCTTCTGCTGGCTCTCCCATGTCTGATTTTAACTTTGTCAGCTGTGTTATTGCTGGTTTGCCTCTTGATGTTGAGTCGGTTAAGACCAATCTTATGATGTGTACTGAAGTTGTTTCACCAGATGTGCTTTACAGCCAACTTCTTACATATGAGTCACACTTGGCTAAACAAACTTCAGATCTGGTTTCTAATACTCAGATGTCAGCAAATGCAACTCAGGTGACTCAGGGAAATAGTCACTCTCGTTCTAACTCTCGAGGGAGGGGTTACAAAGGAGGTAGAAACAACAGAGGCAGTTATAGAGGGGGAAGAGGAAATTATAGAGGAGGAAGAAATCAACATCTCTTAGGTCGTGGTGACCCCAAAGTTCAGTGCCAAGTGTGTGGAAAGTTTGGCCATATTGCTACAGATTGTTATCATAGGTTTGACCATGCCTATCAGTCTCACCCTCATCCTCAACCAAATGCTAACTACACCACCTATGATACCAGCTGGTATCCAGACAGTTATGCCTCCAACCATTTTACTTATGATATCTCAAATCTATGTCTGGACAACAATATCATTACTGGTTCTGATGAAGTCAGTTTTGGCAATGGTGGCTCTCTACCTGTAACACCCCTACTAATAACATCACACTTAACCTTTAATCGCAGCGGGGATCACATCACAAACACTGACTAACTCAATGGGTGTTACACATCGTTAGCCACCCACGTGGCTAACAAGGCTATTACTTACACAGTGTACCGGTCTGATGGACAAGATTACCGAGCACTACACTCTACATTTACAAGTCCGTTACATTCTGAATACAAATACAATTACAAACCAAACTGTACCGAGTCTAATACATTCCATTATAGATATCACGCTAAACTAAATAACCACCCATACATAAATAGTTACCCCGTCCTACTCTCGAACGGCTGCCAGCTTCATTGTACCTGAAAAGTAATGGGGGCCCCCAAAGGGGGTCAGCACCTTTGCTGGTATGGTAATCGTGCAACCCGCATACTACCAGGCCACGCACAACTATTTGTCGTCTGAGCATGCGGTTAATTATATTTAAAACATGCATGAAACAATACACACATATCATGCTTATAAATCACACACCCAATGAACAGGATACAAACATAAGATTAACACATCATATTGGTTAGATCACATTATTGTGTTCTTTGACCCTTGAGGGTTCTACCCTAATGGAGCTATTCCTTATTAGACGACACATACCCATTTAGTCGGGTTATCCTTAATTACCTCTTATATTTGTACGGGGTTGATTTCGGAGATCAACGTATACAACATAACAACATACTTCACATAATAACATGTATACAACTTAATACCGTTCTTCTAAGAGAACGTACACTTTACCTAGGATGTGCCGGAGGAAATATAGGTCCGAGCACACCGTACACATTTACTTCACTTAGATGTGTCGGTCGTAATACAGACCCGATCACACCATACACAATTTCCCCTAGCCCAAATAATAATGAGGTAGGTAAGCCTTGGTTAAACTTGTGGGTGGTTGTAATCCAAGGAAGGAAAGCAACCATAACATAACAATATTCCCCTATCCCCGAATAATAATCAAGGTAGGTAAGCTTTGGTTAAGCTTGTGGGTGATTGTAATCCAAGAAGGAAAAACAACCATAACATAACAGAGTGGGAGTTAATTCAAATATAGACATCAACTCCCAAACAACGCGCGCGACCGGAACGACCGGATTCCTCACCCCCCATAGATATATATAAATATAAAAATATAGCTAAGAGTTCCATTATGGAACCTATCACATCCACACACCATACGGTGTTACAGCTGGGTTAAACACACCAGGGAGGTAACATACCATCCGACATACATGAACAACAACAAACGTTAGAAAACGGCATGCTACAAGGATAACACACATCACACACAACCACATTATACAATTAACACACTGATATCCGTAGTTGGAATGTTCCCGTAGGTTGGGACGTTTAATCTGAATACCGATCTCTTATGTGATCCTAGAGTCAGTTAGCTACGGTTTAACACATGTTTGAGGTTAAACGGTATCGGAACTATTTACGCCACATAATGAATTACTGTAAACTCATTACATGCTTTATCTTGCAAGGTGGCAAACATACAGAAAAACACATAGGCATACAAGCCGGTGTAACCCGGTAGGACACAGGTTGCAAGAAAACCATACCTTACACCATGTGTTACTCTACCGTGTTCCCGAGGATTTACTCCAACACGTCACCTCACGCTCCCCGGGTAATTTCTGAATAACTGGTATTATTTTTCAAATGTTTTATTAACAACAAAATCTTACGGTATGTAAATTTCTATTACTCCCGTACTTAACCCCGTTGTCCCGTTATCCTTAACTTATTCATGTGATCTTAAGTTTACAACTTACACATTCACCCTCACACTTGTGTATACTTCTAATGGACTTTAAAAGTCACAGGCCTAATCATCATCTAAAACCATCACCATTCACTTCCCCATCATAACAGCACTTAAAAACACATTCTGGTGCATTTTTGGACTGGTCCGGGTTTGTGTCCGGGGTTACAAACCTAGACCAATCACGGTTTTTAGTTTCTGTCATTTTTTTCACCTGGTCCGGGTTTGTGTACCGGGATACAAACCCGGACCACATACAGAAATGAGTTACGGGTGTGTTTTTGGGGTGGTCCGGGTTTAGGTACCGATTTGCAAACCCGGACCACTCCAGTTTTGTTCAAAAATGTAGTTTTTCAGCCACTTTTCAACCACTAATCCACCTCTAATCATTCCCTAATAATTCCACATGTTTCCTACATGTTTAATCATCTTAAAACATGCTCCAAACCTCTTCAAAACATAGGTTTAATCCCTACTCAAATTCTTGCTCACATTCTCAAATTTTTCATTCTCTCTGTTACATTTTGCACCCTTGTGCTACATATTTTTATCTCTTGGCAATTTGCATTATGTTCCCACTCCATTTGACCATTCCAAATCCTCCTAGACAATGCACTTCTCATACCAAGGTTCATGCCTCAATCTTAAAACCTTAAATCCTCATTGTTTTCTAAAACTTCCAAGGCACTTAAATAACTTCTTTTGCTACAGATTTTAGCACAAATATCCTACCTTTAAACAAGCATTCCCCAAGTGGTTTAATAACTCAAATCAATCTCCATTCATACTTAGCTAACCCTAGGTTATACCTCACTCAAAACATCACTAAAATCACTTAGATTCCTACCAGAATTTCGTCATAGTCCGGCTACTTTTCTAACATTGCCCAAAGCTCATACCACCATTTAATTCATCCTAAAACTAGCCAAACCCCCAAGGGCTCTACCAGCACACACAACAATTTCATCCAAATCATCAAATAACATTATAGCCCCCAAAGCCTCAATAAACCACAACATAGCAACAACTAACAATCTCTTGGCTTCAATGCCCTCAATTCCCCTAAAAATCCACAAATCTCCTCAACTTCAACCAATTACTTTATTTCACATAATTGGGGTTCATTATTTAATTTAACCCATTCCCAAAATTCTAAAACAATTAAAATAGTTATTAAGGTAGTTTTCTTACCTTAAACTCATAAGTTCTCCTTTTCTTTTCAAATCTCCTCCTTCACTCCTTCTTGATCAAAATTGGTCAAACTATCACCACATTCCCATGAAGCACAATGAGTACCAAGGAAGCAATCAACCCAAAAACTAAACCCTAGGTCTTAAGGGAATGTTCAAGGATTACAAGAGGGTATTACCTTACACTTTTAGGTGGAGGTCTTGGACAACAAGGCTAGAGAATTCCCATCCCTTATTGAAGCTCAACAAAACCGGCTGGACATGGAAGGAGAGGGGCTCAACGTTGGAATTTATGAAAATCAAAGGAAGGTTTGAAAAGAGAGATTTTTGAACTCATTTCTTACCTTGAATAGCAAGGGCGTTGTTCTAGATCAAGATGGCACCTTAAAACCTTCAATCCAAGATTTTTCCATGGAGGTCAAATATGAGCTTTCCAAATTTTGAAAGGAGGGAAATGTTCCCCAAGTCGAGAGGAATTCAACGGTACAATTTTTGTGGAGTTTGGATCTCATTTGGACTTTCAAAATTGAAGAAGAAGAGAGGAGTTGAGAAGGGAAATAGGAATCGCCATCGTTACAGAGAAAGGAAGAAGAAGAGGGCTCTGGTGAGGAGGGGGAAAAACGTGAGTGAAGGAGTAGAATAGAGGAGAGAGGTAGTAAAAGTTCTCTTTGTACTATTCCCCTCTCTACTTTATTTTTTTGTCCTTTAGTGACTTATAAGATATTAATTAATTAAGGGGCTTGTGAGAGAGAGGTGTTACTCTTATTAAAACCGGCCCCACTATAATAATGTCCCGGGGCGGTTTTCGACTTTTTACAAAAGACGCCCGTTAATTTACCCGGTTTAGCACTATTCACTAACCGGGCCCGTTTTTCGGATTTTTCTCGTTTCTTTAATTTTAATGGTTCTTAAGCTCCCATTAATGTTTAATTATATTTATATAATCAACTATAATTTTTACGGGGTCATTTGACTGTTTAAAGTCGCGTTTTCGAGTTTTCTTGAAAAACGCGTTTTAAGACTCCGTTAGCGTTTTAACGCATTATTTGGATCCGTTTTCTTCCGGAATTTTTCCACATGTTCTTGGTGTGTAATTAAGGTATGACAATATATTTATAACCCTAGTGAGGGTTATATACCTCCTAAAATAATTAAATACGCGTTTTCATGTTTTGTGACTTTTACGCATTTTCTTTTTATTTTTGGTTTTTTATTTCTTCACCAATGATCTTAAGAACTTAGTTAGCCTTAGAAAATCATACTTACATAATTAATTAACACATTAAGGTTTGGGGTATTTCACTACCAGTTGAAGGCCAATGGACAAGCCTTCTGCCCACACCAAATGGTTCATTCTCTTTCTCAAACCTCCGCTATGTCCCCAACTTTAACAAAAATTTGGTTTCTGTGAGACAATTTACCTCTGATCATAATGTGATGTTTGCTTTCTACCCTACTTATTTTTTGGTTAAGGATCTGGCCACGGGGAGAATTCTGCTCAAAGGAGGGCTTAAAAATGGCTTATACAATTT
The DNA here is from genome assembly GCA_023374045.1 of Limonium bicolor. Taxonomy (NCBI): domain Eukaryota; kingdom Viridiplantae; phylum Streptophyta; class Magnoliopsida; order Caryophyllales; family Plumbaginaceae; genus Limonium; species Limonium bicolor. The sequence goes on along the minus strand of CM041778.1, from coordinate 128,731,833 downwards.
TCCAGGAAGTATAAGTCATCAACAACCCACTACTTTGCAAGCTTATGCAACTCACAAGACCAGCAGTAATATATGGCATTTAAGGCTAGACCATCCCTCCTCTAAAGTCACGAACCTGACTATAAGTAAATATAATCTTCCTGTTAGTCAGAGGGATTTTGCTCAAGTAAATTGTAAGGGTTGTTATATGGGGAAGATGCATTCTCTTCCTCATCCCATGACAGACACTATGTCTAGCAAACCTTTTGATCTCCTTTTCTTAGACGTTTGGGGACCTTCACACACTATCTCTCTTGCTGGTTACAAATATTATCTTTTGATGGTTGATGATTTCAACAAATTTGTGTGGTTATTTCCTATGGCTGCTAAGTCTGAAGTTCTTCATATATTCAGCGCATTTCTTAATCTTGTTTCAAATTATTACAATACTACTGTCAAGGCTGTACAGGTTGATGGGGGTTCTGAATTCAAACCCCTCACTTCTGTTTTTAAACAGAAAGGTATCTCTCTAAGAATCTCTTGCCCTTACTCACATCAGCGGCAGGGATCTGTTGAATCTAGGCACAAGGTTATTGTTGAAAAAGGATTGTCTCTTCTCTCTCATGCTTCATTACCTTTAGAATTCTGGGCACATGCTTTTCTTACTGCTGCTTACCTCCTAAATAGAACACCCACCACAGTTCTTTCTTACACCACTCCATATGAGAAACTATTTCAAACCATTCCAGATTTCTCTACTCTAAAAGCTTTTGGCTGTGAATGTTGGCCCAACCTCAGACCATACAATCATCACAAGCTCAGTTTTAGGTCAACTCAATGTGTTTTTGTGGGATGTGCTCCAAATCACAAGGGGTATTTATGTCTTCATCCAAAATCAAACAGAATCTATGTATCTAGAGATGTTCTATTCAATGAGACCTCCTTTCCCTATCTTTCCCAGTCCTCTGATCCATCTCCTACAGATACAACTACCTATCATCCTTACATTGCCTCTAACCCCATTCCTACCTCCACAGATTCCATCCCATACAGAAGTAACTCTCTCTCACATTCTCCACAACAATCCTTTACCCCACCAAATACCTCAGCCTCTTCAACTACCTCCACTCACAATTCTCTAGTTTCTCAAACCGCAACTACACCCTCATCATCATCATCATCAAACCCTCAAACACCTTCCACCACAAACACTCCCACAGTCCCTCAGCCACATCACCCAATGACCACCAGGGCAAGAGATAATATAATAAAACCTTTGATTAAAACAGATGGCACTGTTGTGTGGCCATCTATTATGCTACAGAAACTACCCCTGATGAGCCTACATTCAAGCAGGCTATTCAACATGCTTCCCGGAGAGAGGCTATGATAAAAGAGTTTCAAGCTTTACAGAGAACAAACACTTGGAAACTAGTTCCTCCTCCCCCAAACATCAAACCCCTTGGAGTTAAGTGGGTGTTGAGAACAAGGAGGAAACAAGATGGCTCTTTGGAAAGAAGAAAGGCCAGGTTAGTAGCTCGTGGCTATAATCAAACTGAGGGATTGGATTACTCAAAAACATTTAGCCCAGTGATAAAGCATACTACTATCAGATTAATTCTAGCCATTGTTGTGTCTAGAAACTGGCCAATTCACCAAGTGGATATTGATAATGTTTTTTTACATGGTAAATTAAAAGAGAGGATCTACATGCAACAGCCACCTGGTTTTATTCATCCCTATTTACCAGATCATGTTTGTCTTCTTCAACGCTCTATTTATGGCCTTAAGCAAGCCCCTAGGGCATGGTTTTCAAAACTCAGTGACACATTAATTTCTATGGGTTTTCACCCCTCCAAAGCGGATGCATCTCTTTTCATTTATAACTATCAAGGTGACACTCTCTACATACTCATTTATGTAGATGACATTGTCATTACTGGTTCCTCCCTTACTCTGGTCAAACACTTCCTCAACAAACTCTCATCCAATTTTCCAGTCAAAGACCTAGGACCTCTACATTACTTCCTAGGTGTAGAAGTGCACAGAAATGCCTCTGGATTACATCTCAACCAGAAAACTTACATTGAGAATCTTTTACACAAGGCAAACATGTTTCACTCACGGCCTGTCACTACTCCTATGAGCACCACAACCCAAAACACCCTCACCACCTCCACTCCCTTTGAGGAACCAACCAAGTTTAGCAGTCTTCTAGGTGCACTTCAGTACCTATCCCTTACAAGGCCAGATCTCAGTTATTCTGTAAATCGCCTCTGTCAGTTTATGCATTCACCAACCAAACAACATTGGCAGATTCTCAAACAAATTCTTAGATACCTAAAAGACACCCTACATCACATATCCACTGATTCCCCTTTACTTCTTCAAGCCTACTCAGATGCCGATTGGGCTAGTGACACTACTGATCGAAAATCCACCACAGGTTATTGTGTTTATCTTGGTAAAACCCTAATTTCTTGGCAATCCAAGAAACAACCTACAGTTGCTAGGTCTACAATAGAAACGGAATATAGGGCAATGGCATATGCAACTTGCGAATTAATCTAGTTGCAAAATCTAATAGGAGAGCTCGGGATTTAGTTACCTCAATCACCAGTTCTCTGATGTGACAATTTGGGTTCGATGTACTTGGCTGCACATCCGGTCTTCCACGCTTGAGCTAAACACATCGGCCTCGACTACCACTTTGTACGCGAACGTGTGTAGAACAAATCTCTGAGAATTGCATTCGTCCATGGCCTGGAGCAAGTCACAAATGCCCTAACCAAACCTCTTCCGTCCTCCCGATTTCTGCCACTTCGATCCCGCCTGGGCTTGCACCCACTTGGATCGAGGGGGAATACAAGTGAATCAGAAAATGCAAATGTGACTAACAGCCCAAAATAGAATACGGCCCACTCAAAATGTCTATATCCCATCTCTTTTATATCTGTAATTACAACTTATCAATACTGATCGTTTTGGACCTTTCTCATACAGTATAAATAGTAGCAACTAGGTTTGTACAGTGCCAAGGAGAATGAATTGAATACAAAATATCCTTCTCGATATCTGCAGCCGTCATCTTCTTCTATTTCAGTACGTTCATTTGAAGGATCCATTGATAAGTCCTGTGCAAACTGAAGACCGGCTGATGTCCAGTGTGACTACAGCCAAATAGCAGGCCACAAATAAATGAGGACACTTCTTCCACTGAGCCACTGAGATGCTCATCCACCAGGTACTTGTGAACAAGCGTAGAATAAAAAGGGGAGAGTATTGTGCATTTGTCTAGTTTATTCAACTCAGCTGCATTGGCTGCAACGCAAGAGAAGACCCCACACGCTCAATGGAGTGGTGATCAGAATTATTTTGCTTTCAATGAAATGCATGAGATCATTGACCAAAACCTAAAGTGCTGAAAATTCAGATTAATCAATTATTCAGATCATAAAAAGTAATCATATAACACAAACAAGAAAGAGTTGTGCACAAACTCACAACAGATGTTACATCGACTGGAATTGGCCCGACCACCATCAAATCCCAACGAGAAAAACCAACATAATGCATACTCCATTTCTTGCTAACATCCTTCCCCGATAATTTTGCACTGGAACGCATGATCACGTACAACTTGCCATGACTGAGACAGGAGCATGCACCCGCTGCTACCAATCATATTCGGTAGACACGAAAGTAAACAAGTCAACAAAACAATCACAATAGTTTTACGATAACCAGTACATCAGAGACAACTACAAGTCACTAGAATTCCATAGTCATAGAAACCCTGAGAACAAATCACCCGACAGCTAGATGGGAAGTCGAACCCAAAATGGAAAACCAATTATAACGAAGCTGCCAAATCGTAAAAAAGACATGTGAATGCACAAAAACCGATTCATGGACAATAAAACGCCGTGCGCGAAATATACAGAGTAGAGTCCACTTCCCAAATTTCTCAAATTCTGACAAGTCACGGCAGTTAGATACTTAGATTAAACGACAGCTCCAAGTCATTGCCCGATTTTAATTCATAAACCTGCTCGGCTATTACAAAATACCACCATGAACTTCGACTTTTCTTCTAGGAGGGTTTAAACATTTGACTCGACCCGATCAAAAAGAGAACAGGATTCAAATGCGACCATAAGGGGTTTGGGATGACATGAATACCCTCCGTATGGTATATAGAGAGAAAGTGATTATTCAACTGATTGACCGGGAGGGAAAGATAGCGGGAAGATCACGTGAGCCGCTCAACAATTCTGCCGCATTGCCAGACCAGCCAGGTAGCAGAACCTGACAACAGGAATCCCTCCGGAAACAAACACAACAACTATCAAACACCTCGAGGGAGGGAGGAGGGGCGAGAAGACATATTAAGTTCGCTTCACTGTCGCTCAATCATGTTAAGGATAATACGTAGTGTATATCCACAAAATCAGTTTATGTAATTAGTTCCTGAATTTGTTGGTTCAAAATAGTAACCACTTCCTCCTACTTCTCAACTAGCTCCTCAAAAATAGGATCACAAATAGCTAACATTACTGTTGTAATTAGCTGTATAAATTAGCCACTCCAGTGCAATAACAAATCATGTTTTCATTCACATTCATAAATCAATCCTCTAAATTCCAAGTGCAGCCTGCAATCTACTGCATAAGGATCAAGAAGGAAGATATTAGCGCCGCTTTCGCATCCCAGTGGACTTCGTTTGCTATTAACCTCCTAGGTTTTTTAGGAGGATGAAACAGAACACGGCTGTGTAGTACGCAACATTTGGGGGGGGGGGAAATATCAAACTCAAGCATTCGTGTGAGAAGCAGATGTTCAGGTTAGGGGCGATTGAAGTAAAATGTTCCTTGGATAGAAATTAGAAACTTTAAGCTCATCACTTGGTTTTGTCGGAAGGGTAGTGGAGGAGGAATTTCACTGGCTTGATAAAGTTGCACCGGAGGTTGATTTTTTAAGATCTGATTTAAGTTGAAATGAGAATTGAGAAGTGTCTATTTGAATCATCACTTAATGCTGTCATAAAATTACGTCCATGGCTAAATACCCAGCAGCCCGTTGACAGCTATGATGAACTCAGTGGACTAGTGGCTATCATCATAGGAAGCTGTCCAAGATCATTTTTGAGCACGGTGCTCAAGTAAGAGTGCGTTCGTTTTTTGCAGCCAAAAAGCTACTACTCCCTCCGTTAATTAATATCTGTCATTTTAGGGAGTGATTCTTGTTCAAAAATATGTGTCATTCTAGCTTTTTGACACACTTTTTTCCATTTTTAACCCTACTATTCAACACAAAAGTAATTATTATCTAGATAAAAAAAGTAAAAAGTAGGGGTACATGCGTCATTTTCCTACTTTCCTTAATAAGTGTGCAAGTTTCTAAAACGACAGATATTGTTGAACGGATGGAGTATTTGAAGTTTTATCATAAAACTAACTATGGTAGTGTGGTTAACCAATATCAATTTGACACATAGTTAATAGTGGGATCTTTTTATTGGACTAGACAAATAATAAATTGACACATGTCATCAAGTGGGACCCAAAATAATTATAAAGCACATTAATCTACCAAAAGCTTGCCATAGAACGGGCCCTAAGGCCCAATTTTTTACACAAGTTTCAGCTGGATTATCAGCTCAGCTCATTCTTTTAGGTGTATTATGGGTCGGGTACCATCTAACCAAAGAGTTCATTCAAAACAGCATTATCAGTTGGTTAATCAGTTCGTTTACGCATTATCAGTTGATTTATCAGTTCGTTTACGTATTATCAGTTCAAAAAATCTAATACAAAAAGAACAACTTATATTGATTTTTATACAATCATCTAGTTTTGAAATCAATCATCAGTCCATATCAGCCCGAATCAGCTATCAGCTACCAACTCTTTTTATGCAAAAGAATGGGGCCTAAATCATAGTCATTGAATCTTTAAAAAATAAATGGATGATCTATATTTCAATGTTTATTATAAGGGTATATATGTCAAAATTAATTTGTAGTATTATAAATATAGAAAAAAAACATTCTCCACCATCAATATTCCTACGATGTAAAATTTTTTTTATCAAAAATTTAAAATGGATGGTGATAGTTGTAAAATTAAATTTTTAATTTTGGAAATAAAGAAAAAGAAAACCTCTCTCACAATCAATATTCCCACGATTTGAAATTGAAATGGAATGATGCTTTGAAAAATAAAAAACCCCAAGGGTTCAGTAAAAAAAATTGACATGAATTCTTTAAATTAAATATAAGAAGATAAGTTGTTGGGTTGAGCTTATTTATTACTAACTAAAAATCCACTCTTTCATTTTAAAAATTGTGTTTTCTAAATTAAAAATGTACACTTTGATCAAACAAATCTACACCTACAGTTTTAAAAAATCTATCATTTTATTTAAATATCTACACTTTTACCTAAAAGAGAAATTAATAAAATTGTACACTTCAATCAAATATATATACACTTGCATTTTAAAAATTGGGTCATGTACCTTATATATCTACACTTTTACATAAATGAAATTAATATTATCCGAGATTATATTCCTACGATCTAATTTGCAAAAAAGGTGTAAACCATCAATTTTTTTAAAATGTAGGTGTAGTTCATCTAGTTAGAAAAAATAAAGATAAAAATCCACAATTTAAGCAAATTGGTTAAAAATAAGCAATTAGAAAATCTTTTGACATAGACCCTTTAAAAAAATATATAAAAACATCACAAGTGAAATTGGTGTGTTGTATTTATTTGTTACTCGCTAAAATAATTTCACTCTTCCATTTTTAGAGTTGTATTGTCAAAAATTCAAAATCTACATTTTTATTAAACAAATCTACACCAACATTTTACAAAATCTATCATTTTACTTAAATATGTACACTTTTAATAAAATGAGGAATTACTAAAAATCTGCACTTTATCAAACAACGCCACACCTACATTTTGAAAAATCTATCATTTTACTTAAATATATACACAATTAAAAAATCTACACTTCTATCAAACAAATCTACACCTACATTTTGAAAATCCATCATTTTACTTAAATATATACACTTTCACTTGAATGATGAATTATAAAAATCTACACTTCTATCAAACAAATCTACCCCTATATTTTAAAAAATCTATCATTTTACCTAAATATCTACACTTTCAGAAATTAAAAAAAATATAAATTCATGTCAAAAGTAAATATTCCCACAATTTTTATCAATTTTTTAACCGAAATGGTACTGAAGAAGTGATCGAAAAAATAATAATAAAAAGATCCCATGTTTTAAGCAAAAACTTTTATTTAGAAATTATAAATTAGAAATTTTGTTAAGAAGACTTTTTAAAAACAAATATAAGAACATCAAATAAAATAAATTCAATCTTTTATTTTATTAATTGTATTGTGTAAATTTAAAATCTGACACTTTTATCAAACAAATCTATTTCTACATTTTAAAAAATGTATCAGTTTACTTTAATATTTATACTTTCACTTAGATGAGAAAAATCTAGTTTTTAGAAAAAAATAAACCATCAATTTTTTTAATTTTAGAAATAAAGAATAAATATTACACGATCTAACCATCAATTATAATAAATATTCCCTAGCAATATATTTTTAGTGAAGTAATGAATTGAAAATAAAATAATAAAAAAAATACCAAGTTTTAAGATATATTTTTAGCAAAATAAACCATCAATTATAATAAATATTCCCTAGCAATATATTTTTAGCAATATATTTTTGTTTTGAATTACAATATATAAACTGATATTATAAAAATTATTAGAATATAATACTCTTAACAATTGTTTTATTTTTTTGTCAAATTATTTAGCTTGCATATAGTATATAATATTTTTATATAATATCACTTCATATATATTTAATTAAAAAATACAACAAAAATTATTAAATATATTTTTAAAAAGTAAGTAGCAAAAGTTAACTATTTCTTATATATGGGTTAAAATTGAAAAAAATAAAAATACCATATATATATATAATAAAATCTCTAAAATTATGAAGAATAATAAAAGGTAAAATTATATTAGAGACACCACAAATTTGATTAAAATATAAAAAATAGTAAAGAATGATATACATTTTTATATTTTACTTTATACAAATTTAATTTTTAATAAATATTATAAAAAATTTGAATTATCATTCTCTTAACTATTTTGTTTGTTTAATCAAGTGTTTTAGCTTTTGAATGATATATAGTATTTTTTAATATTTTTCAAATTTTTTAATTATATATGTGGTTTTTTATTTTATAAAATTTTAACCAATAAAATAATAAACTTATATTTTTATTATTGTTTTACAGTTTTTAATATATATTTTATTAAGTTTTGTGGTATCTTGTGAATTAATAATATTTATGTGGTATATCGTGAACTATGTTTATTAACAAGTAAGGGTATTTTGGTCTTTAAAAGTTTTAGGTTAGTAATTTGTGGTATCTGGTGAATTAAAATTATTTTTTGTGGTATCTGAAAAACTTTTTTAGAAAATGTGGTATTTTGTGAATTAACAAATTTTTTGTGGTATTCCGTGAATTTTCCCAAAAAAAAATTTGGTTAGTGAAAAAATTCAAAAAAATTGTTCCAACAACTTATTGAAAGAGGTGGGGGTGATAGATACGAGTAGAACTGTTTAATGATCATTAAGATGTCAAAAATACAAGATCTGAGGTAAGTTTTAAAGCAGACATAACGCAGTCAACCAACGACTACACAAAGAACATTTGTCCAACGGCTGGGACTGGGACAGCTGCCCAGCGGCTATGACAGGGATAATCGGTCAGCGACTAGGACAAGGATAAGCAGCCAGAGGCTAAGGCTGGGACACAACCAGTGGACGGTTGTATCTTCTGTAGTCTGTTGTCTACTACCCTAAAATGCATTTTTTTGAATTTTAAAAATATTTCTATATAATTTTACTTTTGGGGTGATGTTGAAGATTTTCAAGATGAAGGTGAAGCAGATTTAGAAGATCACGAACTCGACCCTAAACTCTATACCACAGACCCTAAATTAAATCTTCAACGTTTTAGCTGTCATAGGATTGGGGTGTGTGATTTATAGGGTAGTCTTTTTTTAACTCGTTCTATACTTTATAATGTCGTCACTGACTCGATATATTTATATTGTTCGACGTTTTAACTTTCTTGTGGTGTTTTTTTTTGTTAATTTTTTTAACTTGTTCTATACTTTATAATGTCGCTGCGGACTTGACAGATTTTTAGGGTTTGTGGTTTATAGGATAATCTCTTTTTAACTCATTCTATACTTTATAACAGTGCTACTGACTCAACATACTTATGTTGTTTGACGTTTCAATTGTCCTAGAGTGGTTTTAGGGTGTGTGGTTTATAGTAATCTTTTTTTAACTCATTTTATACTTTATAATGTCGCCGTTGACTCTGGCAAACTTTTTTTGGGTTGTTAGACCATAAACCCTTCATTACAAAATTAAAATAAGTCTTCGACGTTTTAACTGTCTTATGGTGGTTTTTAGGATGTGTGGTTTATAGGGTAATCTTTTTTAAAAAAAACTTGTGTTATACTTTATAATATTGTCGCTGACTCGACAGATTTTTAGGATTTGTGATATGAGGGTTAGGATTGTTAAACCATAAACCTTTCACTACCAACCCTAAAATAAGTCTTTGACGTTTTAACTGAGTGAAATGTTGAAAGTTTAAGATAGTCTAGTGGTAGAGATATGTTCATGCATATTTGAGGTTACAACTTTAATTATTGTCAAGTTATTTTTAGTTTTTTAAGTTTATAACTAATTCTTAGAACACAATTTAAAGTCCAACTCATTAAGTACTATGCTTAGTTATTTAAAAAATAAGCTCATTTTATAAACACCACTTAATTGTAAAATTGATTAGATATGAGTTTAAAATTTGAGAGATGCAAATTGATGTTATAAAATAATATTGGACCCCATAAAGTTTAATGTTTGAGCTCGCCACTACTCATAATCTAACCAACAAAATAGAATGGTGTCTAACTAAAAAACAAATAATGTGACAACCCACTATAACTATATAAAGAATAACCATTGAAAAGTTGCGAAAACAATTATCCTGGACCTAACTCGAAAAAAAGTAAAGAAAGAATGAGTTATGCTTATGTTATAACTTTTTATTAAGAATGCTAGTAATAATAGTATGGCATATGTTAAGTGGAGTTGGTTCTGGTTACGTTTCGTTAACCACCATCTCCACCTTAAATCTGTCACACGATTATTAACCAACAACAACTCTTCGCAATCTAAGCATCTTTCCTCTTTTTTCCACGTTTGCTCGACATCATTCATCGTATTCTCTCCCACCCACAGCCGAGGGTCCAAGCAGAAGCCACCAAACCCAATAGCCCCTGCCTCTCAGTCACACGCGGGTTCGTTCATGTCGTTTGTTCGCTCGCGCTCTTTCGTTTCACCAAGAGCCGATGCAATTAGTGAGACAGAGACAGCTTCCCACTTTCGGCAAATCATTTTCCCTTTTCTTTTTCTTATAACACTCATCTCGAACCGTTGACTCCATCATCCAACCGCAGATGATCCAACGGCCGCAGCTCACCCGCCGTAAAGGTTGACGCATAAACAAACCAGCCGTGCCGTCGTAGCCCTTCTCTTCATCTTCTTTCTTCTTCATTTCACCGATTGAACTTGAACCTACCGCTCTCCCGTCGCCACGTCCTCTCTCTCTCCCTTCTTTTTGTCTGTCTAAAATATCATCAACTATCCGGTTGATGAAGCAACGAACGATAATAATCGTCGCCAACAGACGCCTACCTTTCTTTTCTATCATTTCCCCTCTTTTTTGCTTTCTTCCCCAACTACACTCACAGGGTTTCTCTCGTCTATTTCAGCACAGCAATCATTTTCTGCCCCTCATTTACATCCGAAAAATCAGGCTACGATTTTGCTCGTTTCTCTCTCTCTGTGGCTACTCATCTAGGTCAGCCTTGCCCTCTATGAGCTGAGAAGATTCTTTCGATTCTTTTTCCTTTTTCAATATACTGTTTGGCATCTGTGGTGATCTAGTTCCGTGTTGTGTCTTCTTGCTTGCAATTCGGATATTACAGTAGTTAGATCTCGAATAAACAGCGGACATGTTGCTGTATTTCTCTGAATTTCTTTCAAAATTCCTTTCTGTGTCTCGGCAAATCGAGTTTGCTAGACCACAAAACATACGCCGCCGGTAGTGATCTGATCTTTAGTCAGATTGCTCAGTGAATTGTGATTATCTGGATTAACCTTATCTTCTGATTTTAAGACTGTAGCGCGATTTGCGTTTTTCATCTCTCGTCGAGTATTAGCTAAAGCAGTTCCATAATTTGCTTATCCTGTGTTTATCATTTGTTACAGGTTCACTCTGGGATATTGAGTTATTCAAGTCATCTAATCTACGCCCTATGAGCTGCTGCTGCTGCTCAGATTCGTTTTCCGCTTAGTGTTTACGATCGGACTGCTTTACCTGGGAAGTTAAGATTGATAGATAGAGCTATTATTATATGTAATAGCTTCTTTTTGAGAACTAGCTTTTAGCCTTGGAATGGTTCACTTGCTGCACAAACAAGATGGCTGCAGAGATGGAGTACCCGCCTGCCTTTGTTGTACTAGGAAGCGATTTTGGGAATGGAAGCATTTCTAGATCTAATGAGGAAAACATGGATACTGTTGAGAGCTTGAGACTCAGGAGGCTTAATAAACCACCAAGGCATCTATCCATTGTCGAGCAGAACGTTAGCTCCCTCCCAGTTGTCCCTCGAGATCAACTAGTAAGATTATTAATAATCTACTCCCCTATTATGTATATTCCTAAGAATCAGATTCTATGTCCATGGAAGGTTCAATTCAAGTTACTATTATCTTTGTTGTAGCTGCTCGTCCTTGGTTCAATTCTCTTGTCTGTCTTCCATATCTGACTCTCTAATCACTCTAATGATCTGTGTGCTCTGTTAGGAAGCAGATGCTGAGGTAGTTAGCCTTGGGCCATCTTCGGAGAACTCTCAGTTCAGTATGTTTCTTCGATCTGGGAGCTGTTCTGAGATCGGACCTAGATCATGCATGGAGGATGAATTTATTTGTATAGACAATCTACTAGAATATATGGGTCCAGATGCTGCCTCATATTTTCCTTCTCCTGCATCATTTTACGGGGTTAGTACTCATGTTAAAAACTTTTAGTTTCTTTTTAGATTTGGGTTCTTGTAGTGTCATTGTATGTGCAGTACCTTTTCCCTTTTTGTATCATTGGTTTTAGGTTTCATGGGTGATGCTTACTCTATAATAGGTATTTGATGGCCATGGTGGAACAGATGCTGCTTTATTTGTAAAGCAAAACATTCTTAGATATATATTGGAAGATTCTGATTTCCCTGTCTGCGTGAAGACTGCAATAAGAAGTGCCTTTTTGAAAGCAGATCATGAATTTGCTACCCTTGATGCTGTGGATATTTCCTCAGGCACCACGGCATTGACTGCTCTTTTACTTGGAAGGTCAGAAATTGGTTGCTCTACTTAAGATCTAAAGTATACAGTCTCTTCTCAACCTGATTCTACAGTCTATAAATGTGAACATGAATATTTCTGTGTGAGAAGATCTTAACCTCATCTACAATTCTGATGTACATTAGGAGCTACCAGTATGGCATTGCATCATTTCTGATTGCCAGCTTTGGTTAAGTTCAAAATACTTCAATCGTTTTTGTGAAGTCGTTGCATTTCATTTGTATGCATTGTCTTGTGCTTTCTGCAATTATGGTAAATGATTGAAAGAATCTTTAAGTGACTTGTGAACCGAGTTTCTTTCTTATAGTTAACATTGTTTGCACATACTATCTCATGGAAAATGGGAAACTGGTTAGCTTCTTGTTTTCATTCAGAATGTTCTACCTAAGCTAGCTAAACTGAAACATCTTATATCTGTCTTGTCCTGTATAGGAATTTGTTGATTGCGAATGCTGGGGATTGCCGAGCTGTTTTGGGAAGAAGAGGTAGAGCAGTTGAGCTATCAAAAGACCACAAACCCAATTGTATATCCGAGAAGCTACGAATTGAGCAACTTGGCGGTGTTGTTTATGATGGCTATCTTAATGGCCAACTATCAGTTTCCCGGGCATTGGGTGACTGGCACATGAAGTCCTCAAAATGCCCCTCCACTTGTCCGTTGAGTGCGGAGCCTGAGGTCCAGGAAACAATCTTGACGGAGGAGGATGAATTCTTGATCCTTGCTTGTGATGGCTTATGGGATGTGATGAGTAGTTCGTTTGCGGTGACTATTACTAGAAGGGAGCTCATGTTCCATAATGATCCTGAGAGGTGTTGTAGAGTGCTGATCAGGGAAGCTATGAAGCTGAATGCTTGTGATAATCTTACGGTTGTGGTTGTCTGTTTCTCTCTTGACCCACCCCCTAGGATTGAGGTAATGAAATCAAGATTTGGGAAGAGCATATCGCATGAAGGACTGAACCTCTTGCATGACATTTTGGAGAGCACCACTTCTTGATTGGCAGCTGCTAATTGATTCCGCTTTGTGTCGTAGATGGATCGGTATAGCTTCATAGCCTAGCATAGCCATTTGATTTATTTTCTTTCTTAGCTTCTACTCTCCTCTAGGCTTGTAGCTCTTTGTCTCTCAGTGTTTAATGGTCCACAGGGTTGCTTGCTTCCCCGATCACTGTGGACAGGTATTCGTGTGTTTATGTGGTGTTGGCGTGTCAGTGTATGTACATATAATGCATTAGGAAACCATATAGAAAGCTTGCTTGCTCCCGTATGTGTTTTCTTTTAGTGCTATTTATTGTTTTCTTCATTGCCAGCTTGCGGTTGGTTACTCATTTTGAGGTCGTGATGTCTGTGTAACGTTCCATAATCCAAAATTCGTCTCCAGCCGTAGACTTTTAGCTAATCGACGTCTATCAGCGCGGTCCAAGTGACAGGACATCTAAAGAGTGAAAACCATTCATCTGTTGAGTTGAATATTAACCATACGAGTCTTGTCAAGATATGCGCCAAGCATGGTTGTAAAAAAAAGTATGGTACGATCGTTTATTCATCTTATTATCCGTTTTTGTAACGAAACGTATTGACACAGTCATTTGAAATCTGTTTTATTAAACACCATGTCTTGTAGTGGCGTATGGCTGTATAATCATCTGTATTTCTATATTTACTGTATTTCTAAAGAATACGGTATAAACTATTAAAGATAACAATTTTACGAGAGGAAAAAAAGACTAATTTATTCCTTTAATTCCCCAAATGAAAATAACATTGACCAAAGGTTTTACTTAAAAAAATGATATAAATATCACCATCATTAACTATAAATATATAATTTAAAGATATTAATAAAAAATATAAATATTTTGTACAAAATAGACATATTTAATATTTATTATTTAAATATTAATATTTCATCTACACTGCTTCTTCGTACCGTTTTTAACAATTTTGCATTAGCGTAGGCTATATACTTGCAACTATGACTAAGAGCTACTGAATTTACATTGGTATGCTTTGGGATTTAGTGCAATGTTACTCCATGCTCTCCTAATTTTGGCTAGAAGAGTCGAGTATGTAGCTCAATGTTTGCTTTCTTATGTCTGCATTTGGATTTATCTGGCAAACACTGATGAGTTTCTTGAAATGACAAGGGTAGAAGTCCAAAATTGGTTCCTTGATTTCTATAGCATATGGGGAGCATGATAAAAGCTTCGAAGGATTGGTAAATCAGCTGCGGGTTACATAAACAAACAAACGCTTAGGTAAGCATGAACTGAAATTTCTTTCGTCACGAAACTAGAAGCTTTTATAAGAGGTTATGCTTGTTCACACCAGTTAGTCCTCGCAGTTTGGTCTCCTCCAGCTGGATGCTGTGCTTCAAAGAGATGGGTGTCACTCCCCAATTGCTGTGGTTATCGGAGATGCAAATTCTTCTTATTATTAGCATGTGTAAAATCCAATGATTCAAAAGCAAAAACCTTTCATTGGATTTAGGTTTCACTGGGCTGTTGGATCTGAGAAACATCAAGGTTAAACCCAACTATTTGGTGTGATTCAGCCATCCAGTCACTGACAGATGGTACTCTGTCCACCATGAAGCTGAAGTTGTTATTGACAGTTATTTCACCATTTGCTTTTCTTTTGTTCCACGGGTAATATCCAGCTCACTCGACTGATTGTTCATGCCTGTAAGTTGACTATAATAGGTAAAAACAGATACGTCCTTAGCACACTTTCCTTAAAAGAAAAAGATACGTCGTGGGACAAAACTGAGTGGAGCTCTATTCTATGATCATTTTAGCTCCACTTCTTCTAGTGCGTTTCCAGTATATTCTCTTACATATTGGTGCTGGTATCAGTTGCATCCATATGCTCATCAATTGCTTTCCAGTCTCTTACGTTTGGCTGCGTCGCTATCTTTCTGGCCATTATTTCTGGCTTCCACTTCATTCTTCTCACCACATTCGAAGGTCCATCCAAGGAAATCAGACTGAGAGAACAGAGAAGTAGGCGTTGATTCGTAAAATGCAAGTGGGACTTGCTTCACTCTTCTCCTCATCTGCACATTTCAGGGCAGAAAAGTTCCCTTAATGATGACACCAAAGCACTCGCTAATATGTGAGGAGATAGCATTTGCGAATAGATAAGTAAATGTCGCATCTTCAGTTCATAGTTTACTGCTGCAGAAAAGACTGAACAAGAACAGAACATTTACCCCCCTGACAAAGGAAACTGAAACAACATCTACCTCTTCTCCGAATATCGTTGAATATGAACCGGAACTAAAATCACTAATCAACATTTCAGTGGTCTTGGCTCGAACCGTCAAATCATTCTCAAGAGACATAACGAATCTGAAATATATAACATAGCCCAAAGAGGTGATCAGGTGGGTACCACGTATCTAAAACACAATTATGCAAAAAGATAAAGCGTTTTATGCAGCCACGTACATGAGGAAGGCAATAGTTTAAGTCAACGATACCTTGATACATGGGGGCAATAATGGTGGCGCAAGGAATAAATCTCCCACAGTGAGCTTCCTGTTCCAATGAAGAAGAGCCTCAAATTTGTATTTCACAGAAACACAAAACCACACCGCATGTATACCCACCCAACACTGTTTTCCAGGACAGGATTGCAGGGCATGCCAAAGAAAAACATGTATGCGGATTTTTCTTGAACGAGAGTCATAATCTATGACTACAGTAATAACACAATTTCTTATACCGTTACTTACTCAAGGCATTCGACTTGAGAGGATTACTTTCTTCATTTTTAAAATGATCAATTCCTTGTTTTTCACCATCATCTTCCTGCACAGTGAGATATCATCTGAATCATCAATGTACAAGGAAACAGGACAAGGAAGGAAAAGGGATACATTGATACAAGAGAAGTCACTGCTATAAAGACTCCTATTTGAGGGTTTTGCTTTAGATGATCTTTGTGAAAGTTAACGTGAGAAGAGAAGAATCATAGAGTCCATATTACACACCCGATGCATCAAGCAGTTGATTGAAGGATGCCTGTACAAAAGGTTGTGGATGAGAGCAATTATGACCAACGCTCCAGAAGGAGGAACAACAAGTGCCAATCTGCTCAGCTTCTTCGTGAAAGAGGCGGCTAGATAAGCTGGGAGAAGTGGAGACTTCAAGCAGGTATCAAGTAGCTGCATAAGACAGTGCACAGGGTTAGAACGAGAGGGAAGAGAGTATTTGGAATTTGAAGATAAGCACCTATTCTACAGGGAAAAGAAAAAGATGAATAAGAAGATTAGCATCATTAAGTAGTAGGTGAAGGCGTGACATATTAATTGACTAAGATGGTTTGATACGACGAATATGTCTGTGTACATATATTCACAAATGTCCTCAATCTTACTTTCAACAATTCATTTATTAATTATCAATAATCCAGCCAGCCAACTTCTAGATGGTACCTTACACAAATAGACAAGCCTTACCTCAAAAAACTTGGCACGATACTTGGCCATAAATATAGAAGGCACTAGAAGAGCGTACAGCTTCTCATAAAAGTTGGGATATTCCAAACCATGGCGTGTCATAAGAATGAATAGGCCGTTCAAAGACATGACACTAATAACCCCACCAATGTCACAAGATTTTGTCAAAAAATCACTGCACCATCAAAACAATTTATTAGAAGGAGACAACACAAATAAGCTCGCAAGTTAGGCCGCTCAAAGACATCACACTAATGATCCTATTCGAGCTTACCATAACATTACTGGATTGGACATGAAGGGAATAACTGCATCATGAAGATTAACCAGAACCTGGCAGAAAGATAGATAGAAAAGTCGAGGTTCTAGTAAACCTGTATACCCTTAGATAATTTCAAAACAAAAAAAAAAGACGTGAAAAAGTAGAAGAGACTGAAACAAATTAAAATAACAAAAACTAACCTCTTTGTACACCTCCAGAGGTAAAGGTAACCTTAAGAATGACATCCATGCCTTCGTGTATTTGAGCTTCATCCTTTTGAAAATTCTAGCTGATTGTAAACCCTGCATAAAGAAAGCCCCAAAACATTTTAGATGGACTCCATAGTGTGAATTGCAATCTCCGCAGAATTGCTCTAAAAGTTTACAGGATAGCATGTGAAATCAGCTCTACCTTGCAAGTACAAGGCTTTATTAGCAGATAAATATCATCAACATTCTAGCGTTTATAACAAATAGCCACAAGCTCTGACGCACACACGACCGTCATTGAGATGTTCAGTGGTTTTAGGACTAGCAGACCCATATTGGCCAGCCCAAAATCCTAGTCAACTAAACAATAGTGTAGCGAAGATAAGAGAAGACCAGAAGTTTATTGATAGACAAACCCCATGTGCCAATTAAGCAACCACAGTAAAAAAGATTAAGCGAAGTACCTAACACTAACAGAAAGAAGAGACAGTGGTGAGGTATAAGACAAAAGGCATTTAAAAGAGTGAGCTAAAAATGAAATGAATGTGATCAAGTAGAAAAGAGTGGCTTGGAGAGTAAGTAGTTCAAAGTTATGTATTCTTTTTTGTACTCATATGTAGAAACATTTTACAAGTAAATGAAGGATGCAGTCATTATGGATCCAGTCTTAATTTGTGTATAACAAGCAACAAATTCTTCCCATAATGAGCCAAGTAGAAATGCAATACATCCCCCTCTCAAAAAAAAAAAAAACACAAAAGCCTATGTGACTTTTCAAATAACACAACTTCCATTTTCACTTCAGAG
Organism: Limonium bicolor; assembly: GCA_023374045.1. Classification (NCBI taxonomy): domain Eukaryota; kingdom Viridiplantae; phylum Streptophyta; class Magnoliopsida; order Caryophyllales; family Plumbaginaceae; genus Limonium; species Limonium bicolor. Next base: position 128,713,550 of record CM041778.1, on the reverse strand, counting down.
TTCATTCATTTCAACTCGAATGGTAATTAACATGATGTATGACCACCACACAACAATCATTCCCAGGAGATTCCTCTAACATAGAGACAAGCAGCTAATACTACTCATAAAACAAAAACTAGCATAACTAGAATGAAGTCCAGGCGTGAATCCAAGATTGGAATCTTCAAAGTTCAGTCACAAGAAGGAGAAATGAAATCAACAGATATTATCAGAAGCAAGTCCCAAGAAGGAAAGGAAATTCAGCTCACTTTTTTGTTGTACTTGTCTCCGGTAGACTCTTTTTTACCATCTTCTGCAGCTTTAGATGGCTCCTTCTGAACACCGTCATTTGATAGAAATTCTAATAAGGAAAAAACATAAATTAGGCAGCTACCTTGGAAATATCAACAATATTAGAAAAGTTCTATCATAGCTAACCAACAATCTTATACTTCAATAAGAGAGGCGAACATTCAACAGGATCAGAACAGATGATTGTCATGTCAGCACACAACGGGACAGATGATACATTAATCAAGTGGAAGTTTGTGGAGATGATACTGGGTAGGCCCGGAATATTGATCTCTCATAATATAGCCATACTGCTAATTTACAAGCTCCACTAGCTTGGTGTAAGGAATTGATGAAATCTTTCCTCCATACCCAATCCGGTTCCCTACTCTATCCTTAATCTATACCGTAAACAACATTATGAGGGTTGTTAGCCTCTAATAACTAATATAGCTCAACATTGGGGTTTTCACGTATGAATCACTTCCACATCAAAAGTATGTTGGCTATCCAATGGGAATAAATTTTGTTACTGGTACAGGGAGTAGTGATTGTAAAGTAAGGCTCTTCAGTGTTTATCGAAGTTCAATCTTTATTTAAAATGTTTATATTTTGTAAGGACAGTCCCAGGGGGCATAAAAAGCCAGCATATATGATAATCCAGTGCGACCAGCTAATAAGTAATTTAGAGAGGACAATCTAGTTTTGACCAATTAGAGGCTGGGCCTCGCATGAAAAAGAAGCTACCTCTTGAAAATTAGGCTCCTTTCAACTCCAAGGTTGGAAACCATCATAGTTATTAATGTGAATAAAATAAAGGAGCAAAAAATACCATACGTCCAAGGATTTTACCAGATTTTTTTCTTTTCTTTTTTGTTGTTGTTGATACGCAGATATATAATGCAAAGTGAATATTTCATTTACACACACAAAGTGGGATGAGGTGACACGGCCAAAGAGGCTTACCCGGATCACCCCAGGTGTCTAATTCTACCTCCTCATCAGCAGGTACTTGAGGAGGAATGCATAATAAGATGAAATGCATCTTCCTTATTGAAAGCTCCGGGCTGTTGAGAGATCACCAAAGACAAACATGCATAGCAAGTAAATTAAATTCACGTGTAAAATCCAGAAAAAAACACATATAGCACCATGTATCAGTAGCCTACTATCTGAAGTAACTACAAGGAAATGAAATCAACATATGACTGTTATAAAAAAACAATCAACATAAGACCATGATCTAACCTATAACATTTTGCACCTACCAAACTCTATAAATAATTGAAACCAGGAATACAGCCTTGTTAATAAGTCTGTCATGGTTACCCGGACATCAAGAACCATCCTGCAAATCCTTACATAAAGGAAAAACCAAAAGCACAGAACCAATATAAGGCTTAGGCTCCAGTCATACCGTAAGACAGATACAATTTAGGCCCTCTTACATACATTGACGTCATGGTTCCACAATAAATATGAAACATAGTGATTGAGCAATGGGCAGATTTCTAGTGTGGTAATTGGAGAAATTGATCTTGATTAACCCGAGACCTTTGAATTTATTTTAGCAAGGATAAATCTTCAAAACTTGACATATATGAAAAAGAACTGGCTGAGACTCCACCAGTATGTACACCGGGACAGACTCTAAGAGCGAGAAGGCTGCCTTCACCATTGATCCACTTGTCATTTTCAGGGTCATGGGTAGATTAAAAGGGATAAGGACAGTTAAGATGATCCCACTATGTAAGGAAATAGTCTTGTCCTTCTCTCGTGTCAATCTTACTTTTATAAGACCTTCCAGGGACCAATGAATTTTTTTTGAAAGAAGCAAATTTAAGTAAGACAAAGCCCGATGCACATCTTACAGATAACAAAGAAAATGGGATATAGCATGAAAGAGCCCAACCACAATCACATATTGACAACTAATGCAAGTCAAATGGAAACTAACTATATTTACAATTCCAAAAGCACAAAGTAGTGATTCAATTAGTAGATATGTCTTAACCTGGATTTCAAAGAGCTTTCTCCATCCCCGTTTTCAAGTTCAGACGTCCCAGCTACAAAGAGAGCATTTATCAAGTTATGCTTTTATAACTGTTCTGTACTTGACCAAGACATTTGATATGACGTTAGAGAAGAAGATCAATAACCTTTGCTCTTGCGGGATTCAAAGGTTTTGGCTAGCTTTTCAATGCTGATATAGGTGAAGTAACTGGTAGACACAAAATTTTGCAAGTTCAATTAGAAGAAAATTACTTGTTGACAGCTGAGCAAAATCATGATCTTAGTACACAGACCAGAAAATCATAAAACTGAATGAAATCTGGCAGAGATATTCTATTCTCAACCACACAATTAAGAATGAAGCAGGTTAATGTACATGATATCATCCGAGATGAGACATTAAGGAATTTGATTTATCTACATCCTGAGCATCTTCAAATATTGATGCATAAAACCATGATGGTTTTCAAAATATCAAATGATATGAGATGTAACAGAACAGAATACGCAATTGGGCAGCTGAAACAACTTTACTTATACAGTGAAAAGAAACGCAGAAGGAATCACTAAAAAAATGCACATTTCAGATTTTTTACCGTGCATATCCATTAGGTAAATCTTGAAAGAATTAACTGGTTCGTACCGTACATCAATGTAATTCAAGTACTTTGACGCAAGCAATTCCACCAAGAATTCAACCTCCAGAGATGAATAAACCTGTAAAAAAGTCAGCATACGCAAATAAGAACCAAATAATATAAAGGTTAAACTAAGTATAGAATGTCCCATAAGTGTCGAGATATGCTGTCACCGCGAAAACTCACAATTTTCTGAAGAAGTTTATGGTAAAGGGCGTAATAAAGCTTTCCTCTATTTCCAAGCTTTATAAGCTCCATAATTGAATCCAGCACAACCTCCTAATGAACATTACATGCAGAGTGATACTGAGATTTCGTAAGGAAACTGAACCAATAGAAAAACTAGAAGATCAAACCAATCAGCTGACACTAGCAGCATTAAAGGTTGTACAAGGACAATTCAAAGACCCGCGACCACAAGCTCCGTACAGTTCTTTGCGCGAGAGATGTCAACATAGTGATACGCAGAACCTTACATGTCAGAAGGGGAGAACTAGAAGGGTGTAATAGGATACTAGAGTAATCACATTTAGCAGGAAGTACCTCATAATTCTAATGAAACTGCAAAGAAATGACGTACATAAAACTTGCAAATAATATCTCTATTCTGCTTATTATTGAGGTACAGCAAACTGCAATCAAGCGGATACGCTTAGGTTATCAACATTGTCCAATAATTACAGCACAGTTGAAGCTAGCTCACTCTCAGAGTCTCGTCGCACTCCACGCAAATTGCAATATCAATCAGTGCCCTTGTGAACTCGTCCAACTTTGACCGAACCCAAGTCAGGTATATAAACTCAGGGTCAGTGCTGCCGCCACTGCCCGCCCCATTGCAGACTTTAGCAGAGGACGGTGGGAGATCACGAATGACGTTAGTGAAGAAGGATTGAAGGGATAAAAGGCATTCGAGAGTGTACTGAGGAGGCGAAGTAGGAGAGATGTAGCCTAAAAGGGTAGGGATATTGTTTATTGCCGTTCTAGAAGATAGAAGCTCGTTTCCCAGGCTCTTCAATTCCGCAAGGCTTCGTTTATCTCCTTTGATTTTCTTGTTCCGTCGCTCTGTTGCAGCGGGTGCCATTGATGGAGCTTAGAGCCGTATGGGACTTGGCACAGATGGCTAGGGTTTAAACTTACAATGCGTATTTGTTTTCTCCTCGTATCGTAATTGGCGGGGTTAGCTTAGTGCTGCAAAATGAATATAACACGCGAATGCACGTGGAATGTAGTATCTTTCTTTTTCCTAATTATAAATTCACTACTGCACGTCACTAATCACTACACTCTATCTCCATTTTTCTTTTTTCGAAAGCATCTCCATTTTTCTTTTATTTCAAGTAGAGGTTTAATCTTATTATGACTTTTTTAAAGTAAATAATCAGTCTTGGCTACAGGTTAATGTAGCCAACTAGTTACATACACATCCATGTGCATCCATTTTTTTTAAGAACCCTGGTGCACTTTTTTTTTTTTTTTTTAATTTCTTTTTTTATCATAAAACTTTAAATTGTTGTAATTTTTAATATATAAGTCCAAAATAAAAAAAAATTATATCATTGTTGACCTAAATTCAAGCTCTTCAAAACAAGACCAGACCTGGATATATTTTGACAACTTTAAAAAAAATATTTTTACATGTATGAAGAATAGAACATAAAAGAAAACTTGTACAAATGGTCATACAAACTTGTACAAATGTTTACTAAAACATGTACATCCTCATGTAAAGACATGTATATCCTTGCATTAAAAACATATAGATAGTCATATAAACCTGTACGAATCATTAAATATGTACATCCTTAGATTAAAACATGTACATATAAGGAAGAACACTTGTACAGACGGTCATACAAACATGTACAAATGGTCATACAAACATGTACAGATGTTCATTAAAGAACATGTACATTCTCACATTAGAACATGTACATTCTCACATTAGAACATACATTACATACATCACATTAAAACATGTACATTCTCACATTGAAATATGTACATCATCACATTAAAGTATAAAAACATCAAATTCACCACTTATTACTTAATGAATCATAATATCAATTTTAATGAATCATAATACAAAATTAATGAATCATATTATCATTTTAGTATATCAATCATATACATGTAAAAATATTTTTTTAAAAGCTGTTAAAACATATCCGTGACTGGTCTTATTTTGAAGAGCTTGAATTTATATGAACAATGATATAATTTTTTTTCATTTTGGACCTATATATTAGAAGTTACAACAATTTAAAGGTCGTGTGATAAAAAAAAGGGAAAAAAGAAAAGAAAAACCAAATCCATCGGTGCTCATCTAAAAAAAATGAAAAAAAAACCTCAAAAGCGCCGGGATGTAGCCAAATATGGCTACACCTGGCTTTAGCCAAGAATTCGCGAAAATAGATTACTTTTCAACAATATAGTCTATCCATTTGGTAGTCTAGTCAGTTGTTTTTTTATATTGTTTTGCTGAGTGGACTGTCTTTTTATTAAATTAATTTCAATTGGTTGTAACTTTAAAATATAAGTCAAAAATGAAAAAAAATTATACCATTGTTCATCTAAATTTAAGCTCTCCAAAACAAAATCAGACATGAATATGTTTTGATAACTTTATAATTTTATATTATTTACATGTATATATGTAGATATCAACCATACATGATTCACCATATACAGTTTAAAATACACCATACACTAATAATAATACACTACAAAACAATAATGATTCATTATTTGTTTTAAAATTGGTATGTCAAGAAGATATGATTAACCACATGACTTAAAATACATCATATAATAATAATAATACACCACAAAACAATAATAATACATTACAAAACAATAATGATTTTATTGGTTTCGAAGTTTGTTATCTAATTCCCCACTTATTAGTTAATGAATCATAATATCAAATTTAATGAATCATAACATCATTTTAGTGTATCATTAGAAACATATAAAAAAATTTAAGCAATAATATTACACAAAACAGTATTTGGTAAGTAAGAAAAATACATGATTCGCCATATAAGATTTAAAATACATCATAAAACAATAACAATACACTACACAACAATAATAATTATTATCGGTTCTTTGTTAACTAATTGCCAACTTATTAGTTAATGAATCATAATATCAATTTTAATGAATCATAATATCAAAACTAATAAATCATATTATGATTTTAGTGTTTCATCATATATATGTAAAAGCAATTTTTTTAAAGTTGTCAAAATATATCCATAACTAGTATTGGCAGATCACTAGACTACACAATAATGGGTACGGGTAGACCGTAGCTTCGTATTTACATAATTACTTTATATACGCATATTCTACCGTGCAGACCGCCTGTGTAGAGATAGGTACAGTCTAGTAATTTGGCAGTCCTAATCAGCTGCTGACTGGACTGTTTTGCTGACTGGGCTGTCTTTTTACCATATTAACTTTAAATACTTATAACTTTTAATATATAAGTCCAAAATGAAAAAAAAAATTATATCATTGTTCACCTATATTTAAGCTCTTCAAAACAAGACCAGACATGGATATGTTTTAACAACTTTGAAAAAAAATTATTTTTACATGTATACGATGCTACACTATATCATAACATAATTCATTAATTTTGATATTATGATTCATTAAAATTGATACTTCCTCCGTTCAACAATAACTGTCATTTTAGAAACTTACATACTTATTAAGAAAAGTAGGACAATGACGCATGTGGCCCTACTTTTTACTTTTCAATTTAGATAATAATTACTTTTATATTAAATAGTAAGGATAAAAGTGGAAAGAAGTGTGTCAAAAAGCTAGAATGACAGATATTTTTGAACAAGAATCACATTCTAAAATGACAGATATTAATTAACGGAGGGAATATTATGATTCATTAACTAATAAGTGGTGAATTAGATAACAAACTTCGGAATCGATAAAAATCATTATTATTTTGTAGTGTATTATTATTGTTGTATGGTGTATTTTAAACCTTATATGGTGAATCATGTATTTTTCTTACATACCAAATATTGTTTTGTGTTGTATTATTGTTTAAAATTGTTATTTTTATATGTTGTTGATTATACACTAAAATGATGTTATGATTCATTAAATTTAATATTATGATTCATTAAAATTGATATTATGATTAATTAACTAATAAGTAGGGAATTAGATAACAAACTTTGGAACTGATAAAATTATTATGGTTTTGTAGTGTATTATTATTGTTGTATGGTGTATTTTAAACCTTATATGGTGAATCACGTATTTTTCTTACGTACCAAATATTGTTTTGTGTTGTATTATTGTTTAAATTTTTTATTGTTACATGTATACGATGATACACTAAAATCATAATATGATTCATTAGTTTTGATATTACGATTCATTGAAATTGATATTATGATTTATTAACTGATAAGTGTTGAATTAGATAACAGACTTTGAAACCGATAAAATCATTATTGTTTTGTTATGTATTATTATTGTTTTGTGGCGTGTTATTATTATTATTATTATTATATTATTATTATTATTATTATTATTATATGATGTATTTTAACTCATGTGGTTTATCATATATCTTCTTGACATACCAATTTTAATACAAATAGTGAATCATTATTGTTTTGTAGTTTATTATTATTGGTATATGGTGTATTTTAAACTGTATATGGTGAATCATGTATGGTTGATATCTACATATATACATGTAAATAATATAAAATTTTAAAGTTGTCAAAATAGATCCATGTCTGGTCTTGTTTTGAAGAACTTGAATTTAGATGAATAATGATATAATTTTTTTTTTCATTTTGGACTTATATTTTAAAAGTTACAACCAATTGAAGTTAATATAGTAAAAAGGCAGCACAACCAGCAAAACAATCAAGACTGGAATGCCAAGTGGACAGACTGCACCAACTAGTACGCGGCGTGCCCACAACATCAATCGTCTGCTTTATATAATATCGATACGTGAATATATAAGAAACTCTTATACCTATTTTATTAAATTTCTATCTCATATTATAAATTATTTAAAAATTAAAATTGTTGTAACATTGAGCTTACAATAAGATATATGTAATTAAAAAAAATAAATAAACTCGCTTATAAGTATATAGATGAACTGCTAATTTTGTAGCCCATAATAATAAAAGAAGTGAAGATGGTCGAAACTTGTGGATAAAAAAAGGAAAATGGAGGTGCACTACTCAAATTTGTTACAAAATAATTTTTCATTTTTATATGTAGTCACAATTTTGAAAATGACATGATTTATAAAATATTAGTAAAAAAACATAAAAATATACTATAATTTATCATAATACCTAATATATCCATATATCTATGATGAATCTTATCAAAGAGTATTACATGATTTAAAAGAGTGTATTTTAATTAACTTTAAAGTACAACTTATTCAACTTTAAAATGAATATTTTCTTACAAAACAAATACGAATATTAACAGTACTAAATTAGTAGGCATATTTTCACCGATGCACAATATGTCAAACACTTCCCAATAGTGTGTTTAACTCAAGTCCAAAATGTATTTGATTCAAACTTAAAATGAATATTTTTAATCTAAACTGAATATTTTTATGAAAGTGGTGTGTTTAACTTTGAATTTGATGTTAGATATTGTGCTTTTGCTTTTTAAACCTCCTAAATAATTTATAATGATGTTGAGATCAAGATTTGAATGATTAGAACCCTTGATGATTGAATTTCAAACCTTAAGAAAATTATTGGTTTGAGATAATAAGAATGGTGTTATGCATGTTGAGTGCTAGTGTTGACTGTATATTTTTGTGTTGCTTTAGAAGCCACTGAAGGCTCTAAGATTTGAAGGTATGGATCATGGAGCAAGGCAAGAGGTTATTATTGTGCAATATATATAAGTATACTTTGTAGACTATGGACAGTGTACCCAATGAAGTAGTACAACAAGTGTCGTATCCACAAGGACTTCACAATTATTCAGCTAATTGTTAGTTTAGTATATGTACACACAAATATAAACAAAAATAAAACTAAATTAACTAAATAGGATAGATGTACCCCGGGATGGATGCACCCTTCACCTGTTAGATATGAGAATTTAATCGGGGATTGTAATCTACAGGCTAGAGTGTAACCTGCGGATTTAGGTTAAGAGTACTTCTTTCTGTGATTATGGTGATGGTTTGAGTATAGTAAAGTGTAGCAAAGATGAAGACACAAGGATTTACGTGGTTTAATCTTGAATGATCTATTCCAGGGGAGGCTTGATAGAGGTTCTTAGTAGAATAATGAGAGTACATGTGGAGGAGGAGAGAGTATGTGTCGATAGTTCTCCTTTTCTTACCTGTCTAATAAACGTGACATTGATTGCTATTTATAAGAAAGAGGGTGAGGAGGTTGGTGCGCTTTCCTGGCTTGCCCCCTGCTCGTTAGCCGGGTTTGATGACGTAGGGCATTTCCACGATATAGGGCTGACATCACTCGGGATGAGCCTTTATCGAGAGCAAACGTCCTTGCTCTGCTCAGCCGTCTGTCCTTAATCGCGGACAAGATACTCACTGTCTTGGGGCATTAATGGTGTGTCAGAGAGGCGTGCAAGTTGGTAACCATAGGGCGTCCAAGATGGTAATGACGAGTTGTCCGAAGGGACTGATTGGACAGGGCGTCAGAGAGGTGCATACAGAGTCATGAGTGTTCCTTCGTGTATAAGGGAATTGGCAAGGTCTCAATTGATTGATCTCGGTTTTATCCGGTTCTGAGGCATGTAGATCCGGTTTCTTGGACTCGGTGTTGCTAGTGGGGAATTCCCTAGTTGAGGTCTTCGTGTCTAGCTCATTGGTTTGTCACCCAGGTACATGTGATCATCAAAAGGGAGATGTGATTAGTATTTGTAATGGCACGATTAAGGTATGACTAATTATACCATATCAACATCACCCTTTACTACCAATAGTCGATTCCTGAACTCCTAGCGGAAATACTTAATTAATTAACCAAATGAAATATCCCTAAATTAATTTAAATTAATTTAGGGTATTTCTTTTATTAAATACCCTTGATAATATTATTAAACAATAAATTATTATATGGTGTTTAATAATAAATGTTAAATTATTATGGGATAAACATTAAATAATTATATGGAATTATGGAATATTATTTGGAGGATTTCTTATGTTTAAATACAATTTAAATTAATTAATTATATGGTATTATGAATTTAATAGAAATATTTACAAGTCAATAAATCTTGGGAAAATTATTAAACACTCCAAATATATTATAAAGATTTTAGGAAGTGTTGGAACATTGTTTTGAAACATAAAAGTCAATATAAAATTCTAGAAACCTTAAAGCTTATTAAGCCTTGCTAGAGTTGACTTTTTGAGAATGGTCAAACCAGGCCATGAAACCTATACCAAAAAATAGGTTATGAAAAACCATGAAGACTGATAAAAAGAACGTCACAAAACAGATCATCCTAGCCAAAGTTATGCTAGTTTGAAGTTTAGAGCCAAAATTTCATAAAGTGCCACGTGTCAGCCTCTCGAGCGTCCCAACACTTAGCAGATTTTTACCTCCTTGTTTTTCTCCAGCAAACAACCGATCTTGACCTAACTTGTGACGGCTATATCTTCTTCATCTTTCAATATTTTTCAAAGCCGTCTTCTTTATTCTCTTCTCCTTTGAATCATCTTTACAACCGTAACTCATACAAACCCTAAATCCTTCTACATCAACGGGAAAATCGTTCTCAAGTTGGCACCTTTCACAGTCGTAACCCAGATTTCCAATTCCCTTCGAATTCAGGTAAATTCGTCTAGCCATAAATCCTTCGTTTCTCAACCAAATTTTGATTTCTTTAGCTCGTTGTGTAGATCTCTAATCCGTCTACAATTCTTATGTTTATGCTCAAGCCTGATTCATAACCGTTTGGAAGTTATAGCCGCTCAAAGTTCCGGATTTTTCAGCGCATAAAATCATACCGAAACAGAGAGGTAAACTCGTAACTTTCGGGTCAATTTTCTTTCTGTATAATGCGAGTTAGGATTAGTTCTAGTTATCAATGTGTAGATCTAAGTTTCATCTTTCTAATGAGCCCAAAAACAAAGCCTAACTCGATCTGTGCAATAACTTATAGATCCTCGAAGTTTGCTTCACGAACTGGTCGGAAGTTCGAGTTTTTCCAGAAAAATGATTTCGAATCGCTTCGATTCGGGCAATTCCGGTGAGTTTCGATATCATAATTGCTCCGATAATGTTGTTGGTAGTGTTGTTTTCGACCTAACCCGTGTTTTAATTGAGTCAATTACGTACTATATTAAGGGAATTTGTCGGATTCGTGTTCGAATCGAACTCAGAAACTAGAAAGAACCCTAACTCACGAATCAAACTCGAATCTTGACGAACTCTGCATTAAAATTGGGGAAATCGGTACCAATAGAACCGAAATTGAATTTCGGATCCAATGAAACAAAAATCAATCGATTTGGTTCTGTGAGTTGAGAGAAATCGTCGAATTAGTACTCGGTTTGGTAACAGAGGTCGCGGATGAACTCGGTGCACAGGAGCCGTTTGATCTCGGTTTAAGAGATTGGACGGCCGAGATTAAAACATACCAGAATTTAGTTTATAAGGGTTTTAATAATTCCAGTAAATAGTCTTAACTTGTTGGGTTAATTTAAATATCTTCCCGAATGTATTTTGCCTTGAAATTTTAACCATAGATTCCTTATTTTATGTAGTTTATTTTTATGTAAATTATTATGGTTTTGGAGTTTTTAAACATAAGTTATGATTTTTACAAGTTACGGCGTTTCTAGAATTATTTGGCTAAATTAAAAAGATATTTTTATGAAATAAAAATTTTATAATATGTCTAAAATGTTATAGTTACTGTATATTAAATTTGGGAATTTTTGAGCAGTGGTAAAGGGTTTTAAAAATTGGGTTTATGAGTTTTTCATAAGAATAACCTATAATATAAAGTTTTTAATGTAATCAAAAATTAAAGTAAGGTTGGTTAATGGACTTTTAAGCTGGGGAAAATAAAGGGAACTAAATTAACATTTTATAACATTAAGTTTATAAATGTTTTTGTATTAGCTTTTAAGAGAAAAGAAATTATTTACATATATGTATATTTACTCACTTAAGTAGGAACTTATATAAATTAAGGAATTTAATTATCCTACATTTTATTTACTGTATTATATGGGGATTAATTTTTAAAAATAAACTAAGGAACAAATATATATAAATATTATTTAATATACATTTAAAAAAAATTAAGAAGTAATTTAAAGTAAATCAGGGAACTAATTAAAGTACCACTTAATAACTAAACTTTATAAGAGCTAGAACCTTAAGATATGGTAAAAGAAATACTTTATGAAATATACTTAGAATACAGTTTAAGGTTGTATTAATAAGATAGTTTAAATATGGTGAATTACATGGGGAAAATGTCTTAGTAATTTTTAATACGGGTATACTTATATCTATTAAATAAACCAAAGAAGCACATCATGTTATAAACTTTAAGTCAGTTGTGTTAAGCCTATAAGTTATTTGAACATTAATAAATACAATAAAATTTTCTAAAAATGTGGTGGATAAATTTTAATACATAAAGATATATATATAAATATACATGTAAATAAATACATTAATATAGTTGAGGGAAATAATAATCCTTGTGACAGTTATAATAAGTAGGTTATATATATATTAAACCTTAGGTTTTAGTCAGTGAGTGATTAAATAATCACTCTTAATTTAAGAGTTATTACACAACATAACTTAACCCTGTCTTGGGCTAACCTACTGGGCCCAAGCCTGTGAACTCCGAAAGCCCACTTTAACAATTCAAAGAGAGTTTGGGCCACTCTCAGGAATAAATTCTAAATCATTCCAAACTAAACGAGTTGGGCCTAACAAAGGATTTAGTTAACAAGTCAAGCCCAAACCTCTGTAAGAGAATAATGGTCAACCTGAAACTAGTAATCAGTAAGTGAAGAAGACTGTTGAGTTTATAAGTCTCTTAACTAATCAACACCTGGAACGCCTTAATTATAGGTTACTTTTGGGGAATCACTTATACGAGCTAGTTACTGTACTTCACATACCAGGTACGATCTCTCGTACTCCGATATTTCTGATGTTTGACCTATGAGTCGTTTTCGAGAAACGCTAACTGACTTTAAGAGGAATTTTTAAAAAAAAGAAGAATGGTTGTGTGACTAACTCAGCTTGTCTGACTAACTGAGCCTTGTGTGTGAAACTCACTTGGGTATTGGTTCCTTCCCTTCGGTTGTTCCACTGGACATTGATTACTTGGGGTTTACGCTTCTGCACTCTGTAGGACTGAGTGTTTTGGTATTGCTCTGGGTAGTTGGTGATCTGGTGGGAATTTGGAAAAAGTCATCTTTGGTATTCTTTCTTTGGCTCTGGACATTTGCTTCATCCATGAGTGGGGTCGTTGCTGTGGCGTGCGCGCGTCTTCATCGGTAAACAGTAAAGGGCTGTATATCCCTTGTCCTGAGAGGACGTAGTTAACAGTAAGGGGCTGTATATCCCCTGTCCTTAATGGACGTTCTTGGCGGTGGGGGCCATCTCTCCCAGTTGGTTTCATTCCATTCTTGAGTTGCTGGCTTTGGTTTTCTCTCATTCATTCCTAGTCCTCGTGACTACATGGGTCTTTCTACTCCAAACTTGGAAATGGATCTAACATAAGTAATGATTGTTCACTAACTCTTGGTGTGGTGTTATTTACTAACTTTACTCTTCTGTTATTTGTCTCCTTTGAAATGTTATGTTTGACTTGGTGTTTTAAAAGGGTGTTTTGTTTCGCTATTTTGTTTAAGTGCTGTTTTCAAGCTATTGTTTATTCTCAAGTTATATTAAAGTTTTGTTTTAGAGAATAGTACCAGTTCCATTCCAGGGAACTGACTCACCCCTCCCGGGGTGGGCTGCTTGGTTTAATCTTGCAGGTACAAATTATTATACAGGTAACCACGAAGAGTGTGAGTGACTGGGATGGTATTAGGATTTTTGGAGAGGTTGTTGTAATTTATTTATGTTTATTTCATGTTGAGTTTTCTCGAGTTCAGACCGTAGCTTTTGTAAGTTATAAGTTGTAATTGGTGAGGGTTGGTGACGGGTGTTTGGAACCCGATGGTCTGTACGCCCTTCGTATTTTTATTTCCGCTTTAAATACGCTAAATAGGGGTGTTACACCAAATCATGGTATATTAATCCTAATCAGTTGAGTTTGCACTAATGAATTATTTAAGAACTTTATCAACCGAAAGCAATAAACGCAAGTTTCCCCTTAAGTTGTAATTCAATCTATCTTAGCTACCTTTGATTAATAACATTGATTTAGTTCCCTCGGTATAAGCTTATGATTTCAGTAACAACGATAGAAACTGAAATACCCCAAACCTTAATATATTAATGAACTATCTAATTAGGATATACTAAGGCTAGAACGTGCCTTAGAAACATTAGAAGAAGTGTTAAACAACAATTTACACCAAAACATGCTTTAGGAACAATTAGAGCAAAAAGGTGTTTTAAAGAGCACAAATAAATTAGGGAACTACCAATAAGTTCCCAAGAGATTTCAAATGTGAAATACATCTAAGATTAGTAATACGCATTAAGCGGAATTAGCGTTTAAACCGAAAACGCACCTTAGAGCACAAAAATGTGCTTTAAAGAAAAATGTGCTTTAAGCATGTATACATGGAACGAAAAGGCTAATGAGCCTAAATACCATAAAGAAATAAGGGAACAAAATTAAATGGTCATAGGATCCATTGCGTATACACATAAATTAAGTATACAAAGTCCACAGTAAACAAGTACTAAACTAACGAAAGTAAAGGAGAAACCACTAAACGACTTGGTTTAAATTGGAATGAGCAACATGCTATTTCATGAAAAAAGTTTCTAAAGGTTTTAAATATATTAAGGACACATTTAAACTAGCCAAAACAAATTGCATAATCAATGTGAACCCGGAAGCACATAAAATGGTGTTTTAAGGCATTTTTGGCTATGTAACATACCTAACACATGGTATAAGTCCTTATGAACGAGATTAATACATCTAATATTACATAAATATAGGGAAGAAGAAAAAAAACAGGTCAAATGAGACCAAGGGCTGCCGACTTCAATGGTGAGTCATTAAGGACAAAATGCTTTAATTTTACTATTACACCTACCAAGACTTCCTTGATTGCCTTATCACCTTGTCCCCTGAATAATTCATTAATCAGACACTTACCTGTCATTATGAGAGCTCCCAAATTCGTAGCTCCTCCTCTCTTTGAAGAAACATCATAAAAACTTCAATGTTCTTAGATTAGTACCTTAAAGAACACCTTGCCTTGTAGAAATCATAACTTTCTCGTCCTAACTCCAACTAACAAGCTTGATAGCTCGTTCGAATCCTATTTCAAAGAGCTTTACAACCATAGCTCATGAGCCTCCAGATTCTCAGGAAAAACCATGAAGAATTTCCTTTGATTCCCGAGGTAAAACATTGCCTTCTTGGAAACTCTTTGTTCTTTCATTTACATCAAGGCCGAGTGCCTAGGTTTACTAACCCTCCTTATTATTCATCTTATTCTATGATTTTGGAGCCAATTTCTCTAGCAAATTGCTGTCAAAATTTCTAAGGAAATCAAGCTTAAATACTAAGCTAATGGTTAATATACAAGGTAAATCCTACAACTACCTATTTCAAGGTTCTAATTGTTGATCTATATATGATCTAACATATTGTTCATCTTGTTTATTATTGTCGAAATTATAAGTGTGTTAGATTTAATTTTGACACATTAAATGTTAATATTTTGTAAATCTAAAATTAGATTTATACTCCTTATGATATAAGCTACAATATAAGCTATCATAATATACAATAAAAAATCATATACTATGAATTTCAATATGGCCGAAAATTAAGGGGTTATTAATGAGTTAGAAAAATTGTCTAACTTAGTTAAATTAAAGGAATTAGAGTAATTAAGAGTAAAATGTAAAATTTAAGAATATTTGGTATCATATTGTGATTGCCGAAAATAAATGAGGTTAGTATAGATTTTTTGAGAGTTTAGGTGATGAGAAAATAATTGTAGAATTAAGTTTACAATTTATAAAGAGTTTATAAGTGTTATAAGGAATTTATAAGGTTTTTGGTATATTTAAGGTTAATAAAAGATGGTATTTATATACTACAACATTAGATAATTAAATCTGGTGATTTAGAGATGTTTAAAATGATTTTTGATGTTCAAAAATCTGTAGGTAAATTAATTACGAAAATTAGAAATTAATTGGAGTTAAATTGGTTAATAAATGAAAGAATAAACCACAAGGGTAAAATGGTAATTTTACTGGTCAAACATGGTCAATGCCAGTTTATAAAATATTTAGATGAGTTAGAATAAAAATTATAGCAAAAGATTAGGTAATAAAATGTTTAAGGAATAAAGAGTTAAGATAAATTAACTTTAGGGGTAATATTGTAAATTCTGGGAAGTTAGGGGGTTTGACCATAAAAGGCTGGTCAAACTTGGGTATGTTTTGGTAATTGACCAAAAGTATAGAAGAAATTAATTAAGGAAGACTTTGGAAGAAATTAGAAATAAAAATAACAAGTTTAGAACTTATTATGGGTAAAATAGAAATTAAAAGGAAACTATGGGTAAGAAATGTAAATAACACATTTTATATGTGGTTAGAAGGTTAAGGAAATTAAATAAAGAATTTAGAAACAAGTTGTAAAAGAAACAGAGTTAAGACGGGGTTAAACGAGACCCGTATATAACTTAAGGTATACGGGGGTATACCCGTAATTTAATAAGTATAGGAGAAATCAATACTTAAAGTATTTTAAAGAAAATACAAGTTATATTGGGAAAAAGAAATAAATACGTATGATACGGAGTATCATACGGACATATATGAAACATGTTGGTATACATGAATAGTACTCGTATATGTGAATAGTATCCGTATACATGAATAGTACTCGTATACGTGAATAGTATCTGTATACATGAATAGGAGACGTATACATGAACAGTAAAATACGAGACGTATATGTGAACAGTAAAATACGAGGCGTATACGTGAATAATGAAATACGATGAATAGTAAAATATAAGGTCGTATAAATGAATAGTAGAATACGAGACCGTATAAATGAATAGTGAAATACGGATGAATAGTGAAAAATACTAAAACCTAATACAAGGTCCGTATAAGTTTAAAGTTATGAAGGTGTTGTAAGTGAAAAAATTCGGAGGACATCCAATCACCCTCATTTCCTTCACCAGAAGCTCAGCTCTCTCCAAGTACCCAATTCTGCATAATTCATAAATGAGATGATTGTGGGTAGACACACTTGGAATATGCTTTTCCCTCACAAATTTGTCACGAAGCCACAAAGCTGGACCGACCTTTTGCCCTATGCACAAGTACCTAACAACAGCTTATTCAAAGTAAGAAACTCCAAGTCCCCTGTTTTTCCCTTCTTTCTTCTCCAACAATAACCTTGTTTCTTCTAGAGCGCCGCCTCGACGCCTGCGCCTGAACCCCTTGGTGGCCCCGCCGCCCGCCGGCCTCCTGCCTGGTGGTGCCGGCCCCACTTTGGCGGTGCTTCCCCCCAAGAGCTCTCCCACCTGCATCTTTCATGGGAAAGCGACGCCCCTCCACTCGAGCGACACCTTCCTCCTCGCCGGCTCCTGCCTCCCATGGTGGCTCCCGTCGGAACCCTCGTCCCCCATCTCCGGCAGAAATCCCGTCGGTGCCCCTTCCTGGTGTGGTCCCGCCCCCAGTCGCGAAGCCTGCTGTGTCCCCGGCGCTGGCGCCTTCTTCCAAAGCGACCGCACTTAGCGGTGTCCAGGTGGAGGGTTGCTCTCCACGAAGCACGAATCAAGTTGAGAAGGCTCCTGCCTTGTCTCTTTGCCCAGGTGGTGTAGCACCTGCCTTGGAGGATTGTGGTAGCGGCGACCAGGTTGATGCGGAGGAAATGTTGGGCAATTTGAACCTGGCCGGTCCCATCTCTGGCGCAGACAGAGACCAATCTTCCCATTTAGCTGGTTTCGACTCCAGTTTGAAGGCAGCCCCGGTGATTGCCCAAAGTGTAACTGCTATTTCCTCTGGTGTGGATAATATTGTGTATCATGCTAACGGGGGTGTCCAAGCTGCTGGCCCGGTGAATGCCCAAATTGCATTTGACGGACCGGGTGTCCCCCCACTAGGATTGGAGCTTTTTGTTGAACTTTCCGGGCCACCAGCCGATTCGGCTCTGCTAGACGATCTCAATCGCCCCGATTCCCAAGCTGTTGAGGCCCCTTCCAAGATCGGCGCTCCTGTGGTCCCTCCAGTGGATGTGATGCTACAGGAATTCCAAAATCAAGCCCCCCGTCTTCGGAAGTGATGAACAAGGATTTTCCGACCCTCCCTAAAGCCCCGGAGGTCACTGTTGCTCCTGGAAAGAAGGTTGCTTGGGCCAAACGAACCCCTCGACCATACCTCTCAAGTAAGTCGGCGCCAGGTAAGAACACTAACACCTCCTTTCTGGATACGCTTCTTGCTAAACAGAAATCTAACTGTGGCATGTCTTTACGCTTAGATCATAATGACATAATAGACATTGATAGCCCATTTGTTACTATTGAGGAGAATGATTTACTGCCTGTGATTGACTACTGGAGAAATGCCCTGGTTGGTCATATTTGGGGGAAAAAGTTTAGCTTCAATATTGTCAAAGAATATGTGAAGAGAGCTTGGAGTTTTGTAGCCACCCCCCAAATCCTCCTTCATGATGAGGGATGGTTTATATTCCGTTTTGATAATGAGGAGGACCTCCAACAGGTGCTTGAAAAGGGCCCCTGGCTCCTCTACTCATCTCCCTTGGTCCTAAAGAGATGGTCTCCTGACTTCTCCTTCAATCCGAAAGATCTGAATCGCATCCCTGTCTGGATTCAGCTACCTGGCCTCCATACTAGCCTCTGGTCCCAATCCAGCCTTGCTAAGATTTGTACCAAGTTGGGTTCTCCACTTTATACTGACCAAGCTACAACCTCCAAATCTAGAATCTCCAATGCTAGAATTTTGGTCGAAGTAGATTTCAATCTGGAACTTGTTAGAGACATAGAGATCCGAGCCCCTAGTGGCACTAGTTTCCAGAAGGTTGTCTACGAATGAGAACCTGTTTCTTGCTCTCTCTGCAGTCTCCTAGGACACTCTTTCGCTCGTTGTCCAAAATCTGCCCGCTCTGAAACAAGTCATGCTCAGGGGTCTTTGTTAGGCCCGGGGAAGGTCCCCACCCCCTCTATGTTGGGCCAGGTTGCCCATGCAGATAGGGAGACGCCCCGGCCAGCCACAGTCCCTGGTCCCCAACCTCACCCCGCTGCTTCTCAATCGGGGGCTACTACTCCGCCTAGGCCCCCATGCTCTACTTCCGCCACTCTTCCATCCGATGGGCAGATGTCGCCCTCCCTCAAGCTTATGCTCACCCCCAACATTGATAACACCTGGCAAGTGGTTCTTCCTAATGGTAGGAAGGCCCCTAGTAAGGCCCCTAATAAGGCCTATAACCCTTTACCTGATGATCTCTCGCTCCTGCTCACTAATACCTTTGATATTCTTGAGGAAAGTTCTGCTCTCCCTCCCCTTCCCCCCTCCACAATACCCCATCTTGGGCACCATGAACTTTACCTTATCCGTAGCCTACGGGAGGAACAGCCAAGCCCTGAGATCCCAACTATGGGAGGATATTATAAACCTCAGTCAGAATACCATTGGCCCCTGGGTAGTTGCCGGGGATTTCAATAGTATCCTCTATGCTCAAGATAGGCTCAGTAGTCGCAACCCTCTCCCTAGTGACTACCGAGACTTTGCTGACTGTGTCTCTAAGGCGGTCTTGCAAGACCTCCGCTTTTATGGGAGATTCTTCACCTGGTGGAATAATCAATATGACCACGATCGAGTTTTAGGGAAAATTGACCGAGTCTTAGTGAATGAAGAATGGCTCCTGGCGTTCCCCACCAGCTATGCTTCCTTTCTTCCTCCCCTGGTGTCGGATCATAGCCCCATGGTGATCTCCCTGCCAGCCCAGCCACATCGTAAGAGAAGCTTTATGAAACACCCCTGAACAATTAATCACATAAAACAATGTATGAACAATTAAATTTAGTATATACATGTCCGGAAGCGTGACAACGTTACATATTAATATAGTCACGTACTTATATATGTACGAACATGAAAATACATGTACGTAACGTTACGATATTATAACGTTGTAAATAATAAATATTAACGTCGCATAAGCACATATAATCAAAACGCGACAAGTATATACATATACGTATATATATAACTAACGACGTAACGAACAAAGTAAAAAAAAAGGAACGAATACGCCCCTACCAGGATTCAAACCCGATACCTTTCGTACCCACCCTGAACGTCTTAACCGGTTGAGCTATGCTCAAATTCATTAACTAATACCAACGATTTAAAACAAGTATTGAGTCTACTAAGGTATTTACAAAAAAAAAAACCAACCACGCCTTTGTAACATCGGGTTGGAACTTGAGCGCGCCACACTCTGGCAATGTTGCCCACTCAAACCTCCATACTCCCTCGAAACTTGCAGCCGACATACACCAAACCCACCAGTAGCCTTCTCCCTCATTCTCCTGGCTCTTCTTCATTCTCAAGAGAATCAGCCACCTCCATCCGATGATCGAAAAAAATATGCAGATGTAACACCCCATCTCGATCCAATCGTGGTTATCACAAACTTATCACCATATATACAAACTCTGCAGCGGATTCAAATACATTTCAGGACCTTGCCACGGTCTGACTACAGAATATACCGAACGTTAGTACATACAAATCTTAACCAAATACATATCCTTCTTACAATCCCCTCACATCCTATACATCTTACTAACTCAAATTGCCATTCGAGTGTACATGCACAACTCGTAGGCCACACTTAACCCGTAACGCTTGTACCCCTTCTTACTCTCGCGACGGCCGCCTCCTGATGTTCACCTGTGTAGTAAAAACAGCCCCCAAAGGGGGTCAGCACGAATGCTGGTACGATCCTCTCATGGCCCCCAAGCTAACGTGGCTATGACGACTAATTGTCGATAGCATGGAGGTTGATTAAATGCGCAACATAATAGAAAGTGCAATAAACAACAATCCAAATATGAACAATCAAAGTTCAAACACAATGAACGACTTAAATGCGTTCCCTTAATTAGTGAGTCAATTACTTCACTCCTTACGTTACGTTTCCTCTTAACCTTAGTCCATCCTTTTCTCACCTCAATCTTAGTCTTATCTTAGTCTTAGAAAACAACCATCCTTTAAAAAGGAACGGATGTAGCTTACCTCAGTCTTATAATACAAACCATCCTTTAAATAGGGATGGTTGCAACTTATCTCAAACCTTATCTTAATCTTAGAATACAAACCACTCTTTAAACAGAAATGATTGTATCTATCTCAATGTTTATTTTTGTCGGGTCAAAAGCGACCCTAGCCAATGAGCTATTAACTCCACTGGTTGAATAAACAACTTATCTTATAATTTAGGATTTAGGTGATCCTACCGCACCATCTTAATGCCTCCTACCTTGGACTGTATGTCCAATGTAGCTGAGCCGGCAACCGACCCTAGGCAACAAGTCCGAAGACAAGTCCTTAAGCGGAAGTCGGATCTGCTATAGATACCGACCCCCTTTTTCCTTAGCATGCATGACCGGAGTCAGTCCCGGGTTCCTCTCTCCCCCCTTAAGTTCCAGTTAGTAGAAGTCTCAAGACAATGTTTGTTGGTTAACCTCTTTCGGTTTATAACAAACTAATATTAGGGAGCGTTCCTTAGTTTCACTCAATTCCTTACTAAACGTTGGTTAGTAAGTTCTCACGGTAAGTTGTGTTAGTTTTCAAACATCACACAACAATACAATAAACATAATGTTCCGGTTGCATGCTTTATCTTGTTTAGTGAGCACAAAAAAAAATAGCACACAAGCCGAGGGACACCTCGTTAGCAAGCAGGTCACAAGAAGAACTGTACCGTTCACCGTTGGTCGTTCGGTTGCTTACTCTCTTCCGGAGTCCAAATACTCAAGCCCTAAAACATTCATTCAGTTTTAGGTTGTTAATCACTTAACTTAATTCAACTTATTTAACTTACTTAACCCATAATGATTCCCACCTAACACCTCTTAAGTTTTACAACTTAATCTTACAACTTAACCTTAAACTTTTAAGTTTATACTTATCTTAATCTCTTAGGTCTTTATACCTCTATTCATCATTGCCCTCCTAATGGGGTACCATTAATACCACTAAGCTTCCTTAGGGTTTCTTTTTTTTTTTCATCTTTAGGGTCGACCGACCTTACCGACCGACCTTACACAAGGTCGGTCCATTCCAGAACTTATTACCGTTTGAAAATTTTTACCCCGACCGACCTTGCAAGTCCGGTCCCCAAGGTCGGTCCATTCCCGAGAGTTTCCCCGTGGGATATTTAAGCCCGACCGAACTTGCCAAGTTCGGTCCCAAGTTCAGTCGATTCCAGAGACTCAATTCGTACGAAAAATACAAGCCCGACCGAACTTGTAAGTCCGGTCCCCAAGTTCGGTCGATTCCAGAAACTCTTTCCGGTAGTGTAAACTGAGCTCGACCGACCTTGCAGGTCCGGTCCCTAAGGTCGGTCGGCTCCAGAACCTTGTTTCTAAATTCCCATTTGACTCCAAACTTCTCCACAAGTTCCCCCATGTGTCCTAATATTATTTAGGCACTTAAACTCACTTTAGAACATCCACCAAACTCTCCAAAACAGTTTCCAAAGATCTTCTTAAACACTTACTAAATTCTCACAAACACTCCTAACACTTATCATATAATTCCTTACATTTCCAACTTGTAACCTTACCAAAACTTCAACCAACCCAAGTGTTCCCTTCTTAACAGTTTGAGCACTTCATAGACATCCCCTTTTCCATCTTCAGCTCATTTACCAAAACTTCCTCAAGTCATATTGTATATCCATGCACCAATTCTTCTCTTTTCCATTTATTACTCATCATTCCTAAACTCTTAAGCATACCTATACATTTCTTTCTCATCCTCTTAACACCTTAACACCGTTCTTCATTTACCTTGACCTTCCTTCACCTAAGTCCACTTACTACCATCTAAACTAAAACCTTATTGTTCCTCTACTAGCATCATCACTACTTACACAAGCTTCCCAAGACTTTCATTGATATTTTCCCTAGTTCATACCTAAATCATCTTAAAGCATTATACACCTTCTCTTTCAAATCTATGCACAAATCTCACCATTCCTCCTACCATGACTTTGGTGTGTTCAATACACCCTTTTGAACTCTAATTTCCTCATAGACAACTCTAGGTCATTCTAAACCTCAAGAACTACTTAGTTAACTCATTTCCACTCAAATTCCTCTTAATGATCCCTAATAAATCCTAGGGCATATTAGCTCACCACTACCACTTAAACACTTTGTTTTCTACTCAAATTTTGCCATAGCTTCTCTAGTATATTATCATGCCCAAATGCATTGTTTTCCTCACTCAACCATCTCATACACATCAAGTTCTTTCTCATCATATTTTAGCACTCAAACAAACTCATTCACAACAAACTCAATATATTGCAATAATCTTAAATTGCATAGCACTAAGGCTCTTAAATGACATGGCTCTTAGGCCCTTAAATAACTTAAACTTAAACACTGAATTTCCCACATATAAAAGCTTTCAACCTGTAAATACACCCATCAATCTCATAGTAGTTATAATGCTCTTAAAATCCATCTTAAACTTATCTTACTAACTCATTCACATTGGCTCCTTAATCACAAGTTCATAAGCTTGTTTAAATTATTTTTCCTAGGTTATATAACCCTTTACCTAATGCAAGCCCTAGGCTACATTGGTACTCATCTAAAACTCATTCCTTAAACCTTAAACCATCATTAGGTAAGCAATTTACCTTGTTTCCTCAAGTTTATCTTAACTTCCTCCTTAGACCTTTTTCCCTTGGGAATCTCGGCCACCATCTTAACTTCCCTTGCCAATGTTCTAATCAATACATAATGACTCTCATGAGTGCTAAATAATACACTAACCTTAAGGAGTAAACCCTAGGTTGAAAATGTGTTCTAAGGTATTGAAATGAATGTTTTACCTTGGAGTCTTAAGATAGGCTTGGATATGAATCAAGAAGGACCTCCTCTAGCCCTTGGAGAATAGAATCAAGCTAGAACAATGGGTAAAACAAGGCTCCATGAGAAGGTAATTTTCGGTCATGAAGGAAAAGTGATGGAAACTTGGTTTTTCTTACATTTTCCTTACCTAGAATGAATGGAGAAGATAATGAACACCTCAAGCTAGCTTTTCCTCCTCCAATGGTGATTTCCCATGGCTCCAAAATGAAGCTTTTCCAATTTTGAAAAGATAGAAAGCTAGAGCTTGAGCTAACTAAGAATAATATGTGTTTAGTTTTTGATTTGGAGCTAAAATGAGTGAGTAGTGATCAAAGGAAGATGGAGCTTGGCATGGGGTTGTTCATCACGTAAAAAGAAGAGAGGGAGCAGTAGCAACCGGTGGGAAGAGAGAGAATGAAGAAGTGAGGAGAGAGGTAAGCAAATGTGAGATATTTGTTTCTAAAAGCAAATAGTAACCTCTTACTTTTTCCCCCTTCTTTTCTAACATTACTTGGCTACTCATGGTGACTCATCCTCCCTTAGAAAACCACCCCCTATTAATAACCAAGATATTTATGGTCTTGGTTGACCAACCAATTGACTTATGTTGACTAAAACTTAAACTAGTCACTATTTGGCACTATTCACTAATTAGTGCACATATTCGTGAAATTTTTGGTTTCCCTTGATTTAGGAATCCTAATGTGATACTAATTAGCACACATGTTGATTAAGAAGTAATCATAGGCATTTAGCCACTCAAAACTCAATTCTAAGACAATTTCTCAAAAAGGTGCTTTAAGGAGTCTTAAAGCACATTTTGTGTTTAAGCTTGTTTTTGAGTTTGGTTTTCCTTGGTAATTGATTTAAAATGTCTATTGACATATTACTAAGGTCTTATAATGGTATTTGGGTGCTAATTAAAGTCACTCCAAGCATAAAGCACATTTTTGCCTAAATTGCCCTTAAGGCGTTTCCTTGTGTTTTCCTTGGTTTAAATTGTTTACCAATCTCTCTAAGGCATATTTTAGCCTTAATACATCATATATTGATGTTTACTTAACATACTTAGGTTTGGGGTATTTCAGCAGAACAAAGCTTCCCTCCCTCTCGACAACAACACAAAAATGGCAAACATACAACGAACCTTCCTTACTGACCTCGATTGATCTCTTCAACCCATCTGGAACAATGAACAACATTAGCTATGCATGCGTTTTCATTCTATTCACTCTCGTTGACATTGCAAAATCTACTGGTGAACACAGGGCATACAACACCCATTCCTTTCATGTCTACACGTCGGTAATTTCGAAACCTCACTGGTGAACAACTGGACATACATTCTCTCGATATTACATTCTCTTCACGGTTGAGACATTTTACAACCTCAATCGACGAACAAGGCATATACACACTCTGCTCCTCACTCTCTTCATCGGCTTAACTGACAAACAAGGAACGCACACTCTTCGTCTCTGTTCATCCCCTTTAGTCTCTGTAAATCTGCAAACCCAACCACCGTCGGCAAACAAAGAGCATACAACTCCAGCACTCTTCATTCTCTCCACTTGCCCAAACTGCTGAACGAGGAGCATAAAGTTCTTCCCTCTCCTGTTTCTCTTCATTGACAGTAATTTGCAATCCAAACTGTCGAACAAATGGCATACGACTCCACCACTCTCTCATTCTCCTCACCGACGGAAATTTTCAAGACCCAACTGGGAAATGAGAAACATACCTATTCTATGCCTCGTTCTTTTTTTTTCTTCACTCAGAAAAACACGGGCGACAAGTATCACACATGTGCTGCACCTCCGTGGATGGTTGGCATCTGTAGCACCCGGATGATGTTGAGAATCCGCTGCGTAGTTATCTTGTAATATGGCTAGGAGCTTTGGTTGTGCTATTGGGTGGTTATTCGGGGGTGTTACACTTTAAGTTCCTCAACCTATGGACTAATGACCCCTCTTTTCTCCCCCTTGTTCGTGACGCGTGGGATCTTGCCCTGAGTGGGAGCCGTCTCTTCACTATTGTCCAAAGGCTTAAATATCTTAGAACAGGGCTCATTAATCTTCATAAATCTGAATTTGGTTCCCTTGGAGACAAAGGCCAAAGAATTAGGGATCAGCTTAGTGACATCCAGAGACGCCTGGACCTCGACCCTTGGAATCTGACTCTTATCTCTCACGAAAAATCTCTTAGGCATGACCTCATTGTTAGGGACTCTCAAGAGATTCTTTTCCTTCGCCAGCTATCGAAAACCCGTTGGCTTAAATGGGCGGACTCTAATACTTCCTATTTTCATAGAGCCATTAAGGCCAGGAGGAATAAAAACTCCATTGCGTCCATTACGAACGATCTTGGGGAGACCCTTCAGTCCCCTTCCGACATAGAAAACTGCCTGGTTAGCCATTTCAGTCATACTTTAGGCTCTAGGACCCCCCTTCAGCGCTCTTTGGCTGATCTTAACTTGGACAATATCAGAACTCTTGACCGCTCTTCATGGACCCTCTTAACCCAGCCAGTTGAGAGTAGTGACATTAGATCAGCCCTTTTTTCCATCGGAGACGACAAAGCCCCGGGCCCGGATGGCTACTCGGCTAAATTCTTCAAAGCTGCCTGGGACATCATTGGAGAGGACATTTGTGGAGCCATTAAAAGTTTCTTCCATAGCGGTGGGCTTCTTAAAGAAATTAATGCCACTCTTATCACCCTTATTCCCAAAACAGACAATGCCTCGTCCCCGGGTGATTATAGGCCCATATCCTGTTGCAACACGCTGTATAAAATCATTAGTAAAATTGTGGCTGATAGACTCAAGAGCGTCCTCCCCGCTCTGGTGAACCCCAGCCAAGGAGCCTTTATCAAAGGGCGCCTTATCTCAGACAACATCCAGCTCTGCTTGTGCCTTATGAAAAACTGCCAAAGGGCCAACATTTCTCCTTGGTGTACTATGAAAATGGATATTAGGAAGGGTTTTGACACTGTCGACTGGAAATTCCTCCAGGACACTCTCTCCTTCCTAAACTTCCCCCCTGATTTTAGCAACTTGATCATGCAATGTGTCACCTCCACATCCTTCTCGATCAACATAAATGGGACTCCATCGGCATCTTTCAAAGGGGAAAGAGGGCTGCACCAAGGCGACCCCCTCTCCCCCTACCTCTTTGCGCTTATTATGGACATGCTTTCCCGGTTGCTCGACCAACTTTTTACCACCCCCAATTTCAGCTATCACCCATCATGCAAGATACTCCGGATCACCCACCTCTTTTTTGCTGATGATGCCCTCTTATTCTGTAGAGGTGACCAAAACTCCATAACAACCATGCTCAACAAGGTCAATCTCTTCTCTGACGCCTCTGGTCTTATGCTTAACCCTACCAAATCTGACATATTTTTAGGAGGAGTTAACCCTACCACTGCGGATGCGCTTGTGCACCTTACGGGATTTGAACTTGGCTTATTTCCTTTCCGCTATCTCGGCATCCCTATTACTGCTAGGAAGCCCAAAGCAGCGGACTTTAACCCCCTTATTGACAGTATCCGTAAGATAATAACTTCTTGGGGAAGTAAATCCCTCTCTTTTGCAGGCAGACTTTCTCTCATCCAGAGTACTCTTTTTGGCGTTGTAGGTTTCTGGACCTCTTGCATCACCATTCCTAAAAACATCATCAAAAGAGTCACTAATTGTTTTCGGTCGTTCCTTTGGTCGGGGGAGGCTGACAGTAAGGCTACCCCTCTAGTGGCCTGGAATGCCATCGCTAATACCAAGAAAAATGGGGGGCTGGGTCTGAAGGATATCCATAAATGGAATATGTGCTTCATTCTCAAGAACATCTCAACCATTGCCCACGACTCGGAGCGTCTCTGGATTCAATGGATCCACAAGCTCTTCTTACCCTCCCCTAGCAGTATATGGT